>JADLZK010010225.1:0-579518 GCA_015847255.1 Hyparrhenia diplandra | reverse complement strand
AGTAGATTAGTTCTAGTCGGGAGTTAGGGAGAGCGGAGCCGCGCCCCGGTTCTGGAAGAGTCTTCAGAGTCTTGGTATGTCTTTGTATTTATTCTTTGTAAGACTTATGCTTTAATATATTTATCTTCTCTATTTACTTTATGCCTTTCATATTATGTTTAGTATAGTTGTTATATCTTGGCATGGGATCTCCGCTCGTATTGAGTGCTCTGGTTATTATGTGATTAGAGTAGTAATCTTTAGTGTAGACATGGTGTCTAGGCTAGGGTTTACCTGAGGTTGCGCTCAATCCCACGGTTAGTTGTAGCCCTGCAGGGGTGACACCTGACGGCCTTCGTATTCCACCACGCCGGGTTGATGTTTTCAGGACGTTTTGGCAGCCTTCCCCCGACTACTTTCTTCCCAGTCTTCTTCGAGAGTTGGAAAGGACCTGTTGTTCCAAAGTGCCATTATGTGACTGCTTTATCTTTTCATCTTTTGTTGCTTTAGAACTTAAGTAATAGAGAAGTATATAGGAACCTAGATCTCTCCCGTTGTCCTCCCACTTTAGCTATCTACACATTTATCATAGAATTCTCCTATATGTGTCATATATGCATAATCCTATCATCTATCATTTACCCCCCTACTTTAGTCTAGTTGGTGTATTAAGTTAGTAGATGCATGATGGTGAACTATCAATGTCTTTACCATTGTTTCCCAGTGGTAAAATATAAATAACGATACCTGGAATACTCCCGGTAAAATGCTACAATGGTTTTCTGTGCGCTTGCGGAATCCTTCATATTTTAATTGTGCATAAGAAATACCAACAAGCATTTTTGGCGCCGTTGCCGGGGAAACAATTGGCGTAAAGATTTTGATAATGATCTTGATATCTGCTAATCTAGTCTGCCACTAGCTTTAGTAGGATTACCCCTGTTTTGTTGAGTTGTGGAATAAGCAGGATATCAACCGTTCCAACCTTCTGGCGAAATTCCACAAGAACAAGACATGGGAGATATTGAAGAACTCAGGGTGCCTGAACATTCATGATTCATCAACAATGAAGCCCTGCCATCTCACAGGTATGTATAAACATTTATATATATATTCCTCTAACCATGTGTAGATTGGAGAAAAAGTCGTCATCACATGAATTCAAAGTTCATCATATGTGACGGTCTAAAGACTTTTAAACTACTCCACAAATACCATTGTGAGTCATGGCAAGTTTGATTTGAAAGGTGAGAAAGTCTTTGCTCATAAAAATTTGACATGAGTAGTTATCCTATTGCATTCCACTGCATGTTTACTTTGAATAATCCATGCATCTACTCCATCTCATATCAAGTCCACAGCATGTTTAGTTCCTTGCACACATGTATGTCACTTGCATCTTTACTAAAAATATTCTCACCATACATGATCATGCTTTCATCTCTTTGAGTAAATCTCTATATGCCTCATTCTACCTTTGTTTTCTATAGTATGCTTTGGTTTGGAAGTACTCGCCATACTTCCATAGGCTTTTAAATTAAGCATGGTGCTTAGGTTAAATAGCCTACCTTAATCAAATTAGACATGGAGTTTGGTTTGGTTATTGAACTAGAAATTATTGTAGTAGACATTGGATATTTTGTTGGACTAACCCCTACAGGAAACTCTTAAACTCAATTCGGGTAAGTCAAGAGATAAACTCACATCAAGAGATGAATCAAGGCATGTGACGATGTCCAATAACTTTGCACAAAAGGAAGACACAGCTCATTCTCCATGGAAGAACTGTAAGTATCAAAGTTTATTCATTTTATCTTTTGTTGCAAGTTACCTTTGCCTTGAACCATGTGAAAGTGCAGCCACCAACAAAATTTGTTAAAAGAAATCTATGCTAAAGTAATCCTAAAAGCCCATCCTTTTATTAGCATAAAGAAATCTACATAAAATTATGGACCATAACCCATATTCCAAACTTGTATCCTTCGGGTATGTGTCCACTAACATTTATGCAGGAAAGAAAGAATAAATGTCTGATCATGGTTCGAAATGAAAAGAAAGAAGAACAAGTGTATAGAAAGGACTAAGATAACAAAAAATGAAAGATGGACTTCAACAACAACGCTTCACCATGATAACTGGACTAGTCACCCTAAAAATGAAGGTAATTTATCCAAGTGTCATGCACTTTAAATTACATTCACATAAATATCCCCACATGTTATTAATTGTCTTGGTTATCCATACCTTATGTTATGCTTAATTTGCTAAAACTTAAAATAAATAAAATACTCTTTTGGTTCACCTACATATTCTTGGTTCTATTTGAATAAATATCTTTAGTCTTTTGAACTTCCTTGAAAATTTATAAGAGATGCTTCTGTAATAACCAAATGATAACAAAAGCATTATATAAGAATTTGGTTGTATATATAGACTATCCTCTCCTGTATAAAAATGTTTAAATCATATTAGGAGACTTCATAGAATCAAATCAAGGTTAGAGGTATTCTTCATTTATATCTTTGCCTTAACCTTGTTTGAAAAATTTGAAATAATGGTGAATCATTTAAAACACGGGCTATAATTTAATCTTTAACTCCTTGACAAACACTATCCATACTTTAAATAAATAGTATATTCCTTCGGGTATGTGTTGTCTACTAATCCCTTGGCTAATAAGAGAAATAATTAGTGGCACTTTAGAAAGAGTGAGAAAGGAGTACAACATATGAGACAAGATGCTCAAAACTCAAGATGCAAGGAAGGAAAAGACCATTGAAGTTCAACTACCCTTTACCACATGGTGCCATCACGCTCCAGTAATAAAGGTAATATCTTAAAGGTAAGTGGTCATTATTTCCTTCTGATCTTGAGTAACATTAGTTAATTCTCTTGATCTCAAATTCCTCAAATATGATATATCTTATTTTTGGAAGATGATAGTCATCATGTAATCTTGATAACTTATAAAGATGAACAATCCTTCCATAGGTTAAGTAACTCTACTCCTTTATCTCATAAGCTTAAATGCTATATTTATGCTTTTGATATTCTTACCCAAGATGTAAATGAATAATGTGAAAAGACATCAATCTTATTGTGCCTAAGGTTAGAGAATGAATAAATTTCTGGTTCTGTTGGTGTTTTCCCACCAATAGAGCCCATGCACTTGATCTCTACCTTGTCTTTATGAGCAGAACACACTTCAAGCAAAGTGTGGGGAGATTCCCCAAATTCTACAAGTGGAGTTCTAAACCAGTAACAATGATGCACATAAGATTGGCTTGAGATGCTAACAAAAAGAAAAGAAGAAGGTGGCACCACCATTAGAATATAGTAGTGGAGACTATCTAGTCCTTATCTTTAAGAGCAAATCAAACTACTTGATTAATAAACCACTGCAAGGAGGAGTCCAGTTCGAAGGACTCAAAACATCGAACCCCACCAATGAGGTAACATCTTATGGTATTTACTTTCTTACATTGCATGATTTATTTTCTTTTTAGCATGTTTACTTTTCTATATTAGTATTGCATAGAAAATAACAAAAATAAATAGGTATGCATTAGGCTATTCTTGTCTTTAAAAAAACTTTAAGCCCCATGTGAAACCCTTTTGTAGTGTGAAAGTGTAGGAGTTTTCAGAGTGGTGGCATAAAAAATCAAAAAATATAATATCATGTTTTGCACTTTCTGTATACAAAAAACCCATAAAATCCAAAAATACTGAATCCCGGTGATAACCTTGCCATTTTTTTGTTATTTTAAAACCCCATAAGAAGTAATCCTCTAAAATTGGCTAACCACAAAACCTTTTATCCTAATACGTTCCACGAGTTTTGGTGTTTTGTGAGAGCTTTCTGCAGGATGACTCCAAGAGCTAGTTACCTTTAGAATCTTCATCTTCATCCTCGTTGTACACCTTTTCGACACATGTGGAATTAGAAGGAAGTAACTTCTTGGGTGATGAGATTGAAGTATTCCTAGCAACACTTGCTCTTATAAGCATGAGCTCCTCATGAGGACCACTCAGCTTCAATGCTCAACTATAACAACATCCAGCTTGGGGGAGAGCATCCCCTAGTTATCAGGTAACTATACCTATGCGATTATCGAGTCTATTTTATAGTCATAAAATACCAAAAATATATGGGCACATGAAGGTCCATGTCTTTAGAGTCTTGTGAGTCCTTAGTAAAATAAAAAGATGAATAACAATTAAAACCAAATAAAAATATTAGCTATTTATTAAGGTGTGATCATAGAGTGTGTCTAGTTTGTTAAGAGTCAAATAAAAACTGAGAACATTAAAATTTTGTCTTGGAGATGATGAATAGTTGCTCTACCGTAATTCCTTTCAAGTGCCTAGTTTTCAACCATAAATTCTCCCGAGTTTTGGATATGACTGCTTTGATATAAGAATTTACTCTGAACCTGAAACTTGTGGAGGCATATGCTTGAGCTAAGTCTAGGTGATTGATTGATATGATATGAGAAAAGTCTGAGCTGCTATTTATCTTATTCCTAGCATTACTAAGTTCTGGAGATTTATTTTTAAAAATTTAAAATCTTACATGATGAGCTCTTGTATGACAAAGTTTGAATTCCTACCAAAGCCATATATGATATACATTTAGAATAGGAAAACCTTGTTCATTTATGCTGCTTGCTTTGCATTGAGTTCAGTCAACCTTTGTTGTATACCTTATGAGAGTCTTGTCATGCTTTTAAAATCAAGATCACTTACACACTCCACCCACATATGCATTATTCCTACCTCTGGGAGTAAGCGCAACTATTTTCCACTTTCATCCATGTCCACCATAAAAATTGTTTTTCTCCTACACCGAGTAAACACCAAAAATATACCCCATAGGACAACCCCTATTTAAATGCTCTAAGTTCTTATTGTTATCTCTCCAATCATTTATTGTATTCAAAGGATGCATGTGGCTATGCAAAAAAAAAAGAGTAAAGAAAAAAAGGGGAGTAAAAGATGGACAAATGTCCCAGCAATTAAAACAATGGGTACTAGATGCCCGCCTCCCTTTAAAAAAAAAAAAAAGAAAAAAGAAAAAAAAATAAGGAGAAAATAAAGATAGCCCATGTTTTCCTGCGAAAGTTCTAAGTTCCAAGGGAGAGATTTATTTTCAAAGAGCAAAAGTAGAATTAGGATTAGCCACCATATATACACCTATCCACCATATTCCATACACATGCACATCTTGGTTTGATTGTATGACTTGACTCTCTGTGGATCCATTGTTTGACTTTACAATATATGAATTGCAAGTATGCTCATCCTTGTTATTGCCACTCCTATGAGCTCCACTATAATTCCTTAGTTGTAGGAAGGCATAACATCATTAATGCCTCAAGAGATCCATAAATACCACATATAATAAGAGACTTGAGGGTGTCATACAATTAAGCTCTGAGTTTTATTTTAGAAAACTTACAAAACTCCGGAATATTGGTACTGTGAAGAATTTGAGACATAGTGCTTGACTTGATTGTTCTATCTTTTGATTGCTCAAGACTTATGCAAAAGCTGTAAAGCCCCATAGTTAAAGGTAAAATGGGTAAGTTTGAAAGTTAGAGCAGTTTTGTCTAAACCGGAGGAAAATTTCTGTTTGAAAGCATGTGTACTTTTGAGGAATGAAAGCATTGTAGCAACTCCTGATCCAAATATATTAGTAATTAGGCTTAGTTTGCCAAGGGACTGGCAAAAGGTAAGCTTAGGAGTTGTTGATCTGTGGATAGCATCAACATTTAATAATGTAATAAACAAGATATAAAATCAATACACGAAAAGCAAATAGAAGTCTAGGGTTTTAACTGACAATTTCCACGAGTTTTGGTGATTTCATATTTTCCAGGGATTATTCCATCAAAAGAGAATTGAAGGATTTAATTGCAAAGATTTACACAAAACTTAACCACCATGGAAAATATCATCATTTGACTCGTGAAGGATCTAAAAGACACAATCACCATTGGAGAAAGCGGAGCCCACCTGGTGGGGCCGGCCGGCCCCACATGGCGCCGGCCGGCCTCCCTTCCACGGGTTTCCACCACGGCTTCCTGAGTATTCCTCCACCACCCGAGGATCAATCTTAGCCCTACGTGAAGTCGGTTTGATCCAACGGCGCACGTTCATCCCACCTAAGCTATAAAAAGAGTGCACCCCCCCTCGGGGAGCACCACATTATTATGGAGATGTAGAGGCGTCCCTCGAATGGATGACCTCTCACCTCTAGAGAATTAGGGCTAGACTTTCCAATGTAGTAGATTAGTTCTAGTTGAGAGTTAGGGAGAGCGGAGCTACGCTCGGGTTCTGGAGGAGTCTTCAAGAGATTTGGTATGTCTTTGTATTTATTCTTGTAAGACTTATGCTTTAATATATTTTATCTTCTCTATTTACTTTTATGCCTTACATTTAATTGGTTAGTATAGTTGTTATACTTTAGCATAGGATCTCCGCCTGTATTGGGTGCTCTAGTTATTAATCGTGACTAGGTAGTAATCTTTAGTGTAGACATGGTGTCTAGGCTATAGGTTACCTGAGGTTGCGCCAATCCTGTGATAGGCTGTGGTAGCCCCGAGGTGATAGCTCTATTAGGCCTTGTATTCCACCAATGTTAGGGGTTGGATGTTTCGTGAGAGCTTAGGCAGCCTTCTCCCAACTACCCTTCCCAGAGAGCTTCCGAAAAGGTAATCGGGCCGCACTAAAGTATTTTGTGAATTGCTATATCTATCCATGAATCGCCACTATAGAACCAAAGTAATAGAAAAGTATTTAAGAAACCTTGGACCTCCCGTTGTCCCCTACTTTAGCTATCTACTTTTATCATAGAATTCTTTTATGTGTGTTATTTCCTTATAATCCTTTATCATATATCATTTACCATTTACCTTCTTACTTTGGTCTAGATGGTTTACTAAGTTAGTAGATACATGATTGTGAATTCTATTAGATTCTAACCAATGCTTCCCCGTGATATGATACTTGTGAATACTCTTTTTAGGTAAAAGCTACAATGGGTGTTCTCAGGCTTCGTTAACTTTAGTAATCTCTGCACTTAATGAATACCAAATAGCCTAGACTAGAGGTTACCGATATTGTACCCAATCCCTATGGAATAGTTGTGATAGCCCTCCCTGTGTGGTGATATACAGTCTCCCATGTATCAATTTAGTCCACACCACGCCGATGGTGTTTGTAGGACCGTGAATAGAGTTTCCTAGCCATCCTTCTCATCCCTTTCGTATAGTGTTCTAATGTCCCAAAGTGCTATTGTGTGATCGCTATATCTTTTCATACTTCAGTTACCATAGAACCAAAAGTACTAGAGAAGTATTTAGGAACCTTTATCTCTCCCATTGTCCTCTTAGTTATCTAAAACTACCTTATTTATATCATGGTATTCTTTTATGCATGTTATTATTTATTATCTTTATTATATATATCATTTACTCTCCCCTCACTTTAGTCTAGTTGGTTTACTAAGTTAGTAGACACATGATTGTGAATTATTAGATTCTTTTAACCAAAAGCTTTCCCTCGCGGGATATTTATAATTCTAGAATACTCTTTAGCCAAAAGTTACAATGGTGTTCTATGCGCTTTGAATCCTTCCTTCATATTCTAATTGCACTTTAATAATGCCTTCAACAAGTTTTTGGCACCGTTGCCGAAGCGGCCTGCAAAGATTTTATGTAATGATCTTGATGTCCAAGTAAATTGGTATATACTAGCTTTAGTAGGATTACCCTTTAATTTTTGATTTGTGGAATAGACAGACATTAGATGCCATTGCACTTTCCTCGCGAATTTCCACAAGAAAAGACGCTGAAAATTGAAGAACCTAGGTGCTTGAACTTCATGATCCATCAACACTAGAGCCCCGCTATCTCAAAGGTTTGTTTTGTTCATATATATATATTCTAAATCCATGTAGATTGGAGAAGAAGTCGCCGGCCATAAGATTTCAAATCACATCTCGCGACAAACATAGAAGTAAAGCCGTAACATCATGGTAAGTAGTATGATCAAGAAAAGGTGAGAAAGTCTCTACATGGATTTAAAACCCCTTTTTGAGTAGTTACCAAATTTCCTTTGCATTCCATTACATGCTCTAGTTTGAATAATCCATGCATTCACCCATTTAGTTTATGTTTTCATATTAAATCCATTGATAGATGCTTGAAGTTTGCATTCATCCATGACACTTTTGCATTTTTATCTAAAAAGGAGAAAAAAAAAATCCTCACCATGATCATGTTTTTTCATCTCCCATTTGAATAAATCTCTATAGTGCTTTCATGTTACCTTTATCCGCTATAGTATTTGGTTTGGAAGTACTCGCCATACTCCAAAGGGTTTTAAATTAAGCTGGTGTTTAGGTTAAATAGCCTTCCTTAATCCAATTAGACATGGAGTCTAGTTTGATTATTGAATTAAGAATTACTTGTGTAGACACGGGTTATTTTATTGACTAACCCCCTCGCAGAAAATTCTCAAATCCAATTCGTAAGTTAAGATATGAACCTGTTACCTAGATGAAGCAAGACATATGATGAACTAATAATAACTTTTAAGTAAATAGAAGACCCAACCTATTCATCATCATGGAAGAACCGTAAGTATCGTAAAACAAATCATTCGTTTTATCTTTTACAGAAGTTACCTTTGCCATGAACCCCATACTAGAATGGCACATGTAAAAATTTATTATAAAATCATGTTAAACAAGACCTATGCTAAAGTAATTCAAAAACCATCTTTTCATTAGCATAGATGAAAATCTGTATTTATCTCATGTTTATTTTCTATACAACTTTTGTCTTATGTCATTAAAAGAAAGGAAAAAATACATATGGGCAAGGCACATGAAGGTAACCAATTATAAGAAAAAAAAAATGTGAGCACATGAAGGTTAATATATATATATATATATATATATATATATATATATATATATATATATATATATATATATATATATATAAGACCAAACCATCCATCATACACATGCTACATTTTTGAATTGATGTTTTGCAACATCAATCAATTGGGCTTGGAAGACCATATCCATACTCCGCTGAATTTTTCAAAAATATTGATAATATCATGGAATAAGATAATCATCATCAAGCGCCAGCGGCATGCCAATTGCGAAGCAACCGGCCGTACCGGAAATGTCGGTCGCTGTCAAGGCACGCTCATATAATATAATACCGATGTGCACTATGCCCTCGGCCCTTCCTCGAGTCATGCATGCATCAATAATCGAAGACGGTCGCCATCGCATAACAAATGGGCTCAAGACGAGATAATTGAACGCCTTCTTCCCTCATCCGCCAGAGGAAAAAGGACGAAGACGCGGTCATGCATAATTGAAGACGGGGCCACTCAAAAGTGTCTTCTTCCCGTAAGGCTCACTCAGATAAACATGAAGAGCGCCCCAAAGCTTATCTCCGGCAAGGTTCCGTAAGACCTCTTTCCCGCCTATAAAGCGAGAGGCCGACACCGCAATCGTGATCCCGCGACTATCGCATCAAGAAACCATCGCGTAATCCCCGACACGCCAACACCCACCATCACTCATGAAGACCCGATCTCGTGAAGTCCCTCCTCAAGATCAACCACCATAATAGTAGTAGTAGTACTCCACTACCACCACCGCATAAATACCATCCTTTTGTAAATTAGCTTGTGACGGAGGTCCTCGCGATCCTCTCCCTCGCTTGTAAGGTAATAAGGTTTGTGCTAAGCTTGCTTTTCCCCGAAAAGGAAAGCCGTATGTAAGCCTTGTTTGCTTTAATGGAGCAGTTTTAGCTTTGAGAATCCCCTCGCTGAGAGTCAGCCCATGTAAGTTTGAGTCTATGCTATGGACCCTAGAGGAGAAGCCTCTCGGCGTATTGTTCTTGTATTGTTCTCGCAGTTAGCCCGTGTAGCGGGCGCTTTAGAGAACTCGAAAGAACTCGAGTCACAGAGAAGTGTTCCCCTTCGGTGGAACCGCCTCGGGAGACGATAGACGCCTTACGCTCTACGCCACGATGGAAAACGGCCATCGCCACCAAGTAGAGGGATAGGATTAGTCGCTTTTTGTTGAAGAGAGCTAGTGATGCATACACGAGTACCGAAAGGATCAACACAAGCATAAGTACACACGCTTAGGCGTAATAACTTGCGCGTTAGAGTAATAGTTTTTTGTTTTCTCGCATCGAGCCTTATAAAAGATCCCGTGAATTTTATTTCCTCAAGATATCATCCTCCCGATCGCTACCAGAGAATATTCACTAATTGAGTTCCCTAATAACCACGCACTCACCATATATTCACACGCTATACATCGCTATCATCATCAATATCCCTCACGCATACTTCATCCTGCTATCCATCGGTGTCTCAATAGTAGCAAGAATTTGCTAATTAAGAACATAATAATCAAGCACTCATTTTGCACTCACTCACGGCGCTGCCTTGCATAGTGAAGCATAGTAGAAATATTTGAAGTGCCCGAGCCACTCAAGAAGTGCTCTTACACTATTTATTTATATTCCGAATTTGAATAGTGCCAAATATTTTGAATAGTGACACGAATTTGAATAGTAATACTTGAATTTGAATAGTGCTGTGAATAGTAACTCGTGAATTTTAAAAAGTTGAATTTTAAATCAATATTTCCTCAATATTAATAATATTTAAGTGGTTAACAAAAATTTAGTAAAAATTGAAAAGCTACATTATTTGAATTTAGAAATTAATAATCGAAAGTCTCAGAAGACTAAAGAAAATATAAATATCAAGTGCATCGAATAGCTCAAGAACATACTTGGCATACTTCACACGTCAAATAAATTTATTAGTAAACCTAATACATAACTTCTATATAACTTGGGGTAAAAAGACAAGACGATTTAGAATTAAAATTTGAAAGTCTTCAAAAGAGCATAAGCTAAAAGAACAATATTCAGCTATCAATAATAAGTTAGAGTTAGCTTTTACAAGCTTTGGAAGAAAGCAAAACTTATCTAGGAAGAAGTAGTCAAATACCGATTATATTAAAAAGGATATAACATATCTATATAACAAACTTGAGAATACTAATATCGTCGAGCATAACAAAGAAATTGTGCTATCATCCACGTAAGTAGTTAATAGATCTTTAAATTCGTGATAAAATGGAAATACCCTCGACAAAATTATCTAGAAGAGACAAATCACTCCAAGTAGTAAATAGAGACATAAGACCTTTTAGGGCTTATGGACAAAATAACAGGAGGATGTGAAAGTGTTGAAACATTAGAAGAAATGATAGATGTAGAAAGAGATCTCAAAGATATCAGAAAAATACATTAAGAAAAATAAAACCTCAACAAATATATCAAATGGGTTGGTTTGAAAATAAAAATGGGCTATACTGAATATCTAGAGAAGTAGAATTAAGTGTGTTAAATAATCCTGTGTAACTAAATGTAGTTAATAAAACAAATTGAGAATGGGTTAAAATATTCTGATATAGATATATACACCAAGGAATGTATATCATAGGAATTAAAGGCATGATAAGGAAGAAATTAGGAGCAAAAAAAGTCCTAATAACTTTGTTAGATAAAAGATGGGATTCAAAGTGAATAAAGCAAAGATTAGGATTTTTAGAAGGTGATATGAATGAAAATATGTTAATAACATATATAGCTCCAGATTTATTAATGCCAAGAAGAGAATTTATAGATAAGATGGCTTTTGGTTTTCCGCACTAAAGGCTATGAAGATTTTAAAGGAACAAATTTATTAGTAAGCATTGAATTCTTAGGAAGATTAACCAATAGAAGTGGTACAAAATATAAAATAAATGTGAATAATGTGATTGAAAATATGCAAATTAAAGGAATAAAATTTATGAGCCCGCTAAAGATAGGTTCTCAAGAAAGGGCAAAAGAAGAATGGAATATAAGTTCTCTTATAGAGCCGAAGATTTTAAAGCAACCTAAAGATTTTATAAGCTATGAAAGTAAAGAAGGTTCAACTAGTATTAGGTTTGTAGGTTATGAAGATAAAAGTCTAGATGACTTAGAGACATCTAGTTCGTTCAAAAATCAAGAGAAAATAGAAGAAATAGTATATGTGAATTTATAGAAATCCTAGATATAGATAATGAAATAAAGCATTATGAGCAAAAGATAAAAGAATATTCCCAATGAATACTTTACTAATGGAATAAGCAAATGGCCTGCTATAAGAGAAAAAAAAAGAAGTTTATTTTAAAAGAGAAATTTATAGACTAAATCAACTAAAGCAAAAAAGAATCAAATAATAGAAAGCTTAATGTTCCAATAAAGAAATCTGAAGTTATGTCTAAACAAAATGAAAATAAGGCCCAAAAGGAACTAGAAAATATAATAGAAAACTTTTGAAGAAAAAGAGATAAGTGAAGATGAGCAATGGGAAATAAATAATAAGTTGTCAAGTAGGAAAGCTATGAAGAAGATGATGAAGATATAATTGAGCTAAACAATAAAAAATTGGTAGAGGTTACAAACCTTTTAGAATATGAAGATTTACATAGAATAGATAATTTATAGAAGCAATGGATATAGATCCATCTCCATCAAAAAAAGAAAAAAAGAGGCCCGTATATAAAGGTTG
Source organism: Hyparrhenia diplandra (assembly GCA_015847255.1). NCBI lineage: Eukaryota > Viridiplantae > Streptophyta > Magnoliopsida > Poales > Poaceae > Hyparrhenia > Hyparrhenia diplandra. The sequence goes on along the minus strand of JADLZK010010225.1, from coordinate 566,882 downwards.
AAGAAGAAAAAGAGAAACATTAAGACCAACTAGAAAACTAAAAATGGCCAAATTTAAAAAAGAAGATTCTACATATAATTATATACCATGCCAATATACTCATATGGGTTCAAAAGAAGAGATTTTGAGAAAAAAGTTCAATTTTAGAATCATAAAAATGATGGTGCGATATTAAATTTAGTAGCACATGATCCTATAGATTGGCCAAATATACTCAAAGATATGGAAAACCTAATAGTCCAAAAATATATATACAGAATCAACATAATATAGGAAATAAAAGTAGAAGATATGATCACATATTTAGAAACTTTTTTTAGAGAATCAGCTAAAAGTTTTATGGGAACAATGGGTAGAATCTTTTCCCTATATATTACGGAGAATTAAAAAAAAGAGCTGGTAGTAATCCACATAATTTTGCAAATATTATATCAAGTATAGTAATAGGAGAAGATCCCTAATTGGGATTTACATGCTTCTACAAAAAATGAAAGATTAAGAGAATTAGAAAAAGTTATCATTAACTAATTGAGGAAAAATAAAAGCAGTTTTCTCAACATTATCTATATAATGCTACAAATCAAGTAAACAAGGTTATAATACAGAGTAGTTGAAAAATATTTTCATAAGTTGCCGCATCCTTTTTAGATCTATGATATTTGAAGAATATAAAAAAAGAAAACAGTTCTAATGCATATAATATCTCTCGTGCTATAACTTTTTATTTTTAAACAATTAAGAAAGATATGTACTAATATACAAGCCCAAAGGTCAATGAAGCAAATCTGATTATAATTTCGTAATAATATAGTTCAAATACCATTGACATATGGAGAAGAAAGATCCAAGTATAAAAATATCCTAAAAAATATAAAAAGAAAATATAAGAAGGAAGAAGAGATATTTTCTACTTAAGATCCTGATAATAGAGCTCCTTTCTTTACATAAGAGAAATGTAAGAAGATATAATCCTAAAAGAATTATGATAGTACTTTGCAGTATGTTTTATCCAGAATTCTCCGCATCACTTAAGCAGTAACTTGTCCTAATAAAGATAAGAAAAGATATTCTAATAAGTTAGAAGAACAAGAAAAAAGGTTCTAATAATAGATAGTGTAAAATGAAAAAATATTCTAGTATGTGATGATGAAATAATGGATGATGAATCAATATATTCAATCATAGAAACAGATGAGATAGAATATGATGAAGAAATGTGAATCAAGGAAGAAGAATTAGATTTAATTGATGAATTATCCGATTAAAAAATTGAAATGATGGAAACAAATAGTTTCCAAACATAAGAAAGAAGAATACCATATTTTATCTGATACATGCTTATCTCCTTTTGCAGGAAATGAATATAAGATGTGTGTATTGCATATATTATCAAGCTCCGTGGTTGAAAGAGCTACATGCGCTTTTTGTTTAAAACAAGCATGTATGCTATGCTCAACCAAGTAAAAGATAGAAAAATAACATAACAAAGAAATATAAAAGTTGAGAAAAAATAAATCAGAAGATATAAGCTTAGAGAAAGAACGAAGCAAATATGAGAATAATATTCCACATAAATTTCTCATCCCCGTATTAAGTTTTTAAACGAACATATCCCTCGCCATATTTTACACAAGATATTATAGATTTAATATGGGCAAAATATGCTGAAAGGCACTACAAGATCTTTTCAAGATATACAAGAATACTTAAAAATATATGAAGGAAAAAGAAAGACATCCAGGAATTTATATTAAAGCAAATATCTTTCCTATAATCCATATTGATGATATAGTTATTATCAAGCCTCATCAAAGATTTCTAATATTTATGGTCGACATAGACTTGAAATACTTTCAAATATACAAATCTAAGTAATAATGATGATATATCACTCCAAAACCATTATAGATCATGGGCTAATCCATGATATTTATGGTACATTGGAAGAAATAAATAAATCTGATCTTGGAAAAGCTATTAAAAGAAGCATACGTAAGTTAATATGTATCCGTGGAAAATATAAGATCAATTGCTCCAATCCTCCAAAATTCACACAACCAATAAGACCAAAGAACCCATGACATATATATATATAAAAAAAAGGGTCCATTGCATTTCAATATATGGGATGTTTTGCAACATCAATCAATTGGGAAGATATTGAAGACCATATCCATACATATCCATACTCCAAGTGAATTTTTTCAAAAATATTGATAATATCATGGAATAAGATAATCATCATCAGCAAAAAAAATATTGATAATAGCATGCCAATTATGAAGCAAATCAGCCGAAGAAATGTCGGTCGCTGTCAAGGCACAGCTCATATAATATAATACCGGATGTGCACTATGCTCCTCGTCCTTCGGAGAAGGGAGTCATGCATGCATCAATAATCGAAGACGAAGTCGCCATCGTACAACAGTTCAAGACAGATAATTGAACGCCTCTTCCTCATCCGCCAGGAAAAGGACGAAGACGCGTGTCATGCATAATTGAAGACGAAGCCACGGTGTCTTTCTAGAAGGCTCACTTTCGGATAAACATGAAGAGCGTCCCAAAGCTTATCCGGCGGTGCTCCGTAAGACTCTTTTCCGCCTATAAAGCGAGAGGCCGACACACTGCAATCAGCATCCGCATCGACTATCGAAGAAACCATCGCAGTAACCCGACATCGCCAACACCCACCATCACTCATGAAGACCCCGATCTCGAGTCCTCCTCAAGATCAACCACCATAATAGTAGTAGTAGTACTCCACTACCACCACCGCACAATACCATCCTTGTAAATTAGCTTGTGACGGAGGTCCTCGCGATCCTCTCCCGCTTGTAAGGTAATAAGGTTTGTGCTAAGTGCTTGAGTTTCCCGAAAGGGAAAGCCGTATGTAAGCTTGTTTGCTTTAATGAAGCGGTTTTAGCTTTGAGAATCCCCGCTTTTCGAGCCGTCCATGTAAGTTTGAGTCTATGCTATGGACCCTAGAGGAGAAGCCTCTCGCGGCGTATTGTTCTTGTATTGTTCTCGTGTTAGCCCCTGTAGCGGCGTTTTAGAGAACTCTGAAAGAACTCGAGTCACAGAGAAGTGTTCCCTTTCGGTGGAACCGCCTGGGGAGACGATAGACGCGTCTTAGCGTTCTACGCCACGACGGAAAACGGCTATCGTGTCAGCGTTAGAGGGATAGGATTAGTCGCCGTTTTGTTGAAGAGAGCTAGTGATGCATACGGTGAGTACCGAGTAGGATCAACACAAGCATAAGTACACACGCTAGGCAGAATAACTTGCAGGTTAGAGTAATAGTTTTTTTGTTTTCTGGTAAATCAGATCAGATCATACACATGCCAGCGTTTTGAATTGATGTTTTGCAACATCAATCAATTGGGCGTGGAAGACCATATCCATACATATCCATACTCCAGTGAATTTTTTCAAAAATATTGATAATATCATGGAATAAGATAATCATCATCAAGCGGCGATGCATGCCAATTATGAAGCAAATCCGCCAGCTTGAAGAAATGTCGTGTCGTTGTCAAGGCACGTTCATATAATATAATACCAGATGTGCACTATGCTCCTCGTCCTTCAGAAGGGAGTCATGCATGCATCAATAATCGAAGACGAAGTCGTCATCGTACAACAGTTCAAGACAGATAATTGAACGCCTCTTCCTCATCTGCCAGAGGAAAAGGACGAAGACGTGTCATGCATAATTGAAGACGAAGCCACGGTGTCTTTCCAGAAGGCTCACTCAGATAAACATGAAGAGCGTCCCAAAGCTTATCTGGCGGTGCTCCAGAAGACTCTTTCCGCTCTATAAAGCGAGAGGCCAGACACCTGCAATCAGGATCCGCATCGACTATCAGCAAACCATCGCAGAACTCGACATCGCCAACACCCACCATCACTCTCATGAAGACCCCGATCTCAGAGTCTCTCTGAAGATCAACCACCATAATATTAGTAGTAGTACTCCACTACCACCACTGTACAATACCATCCTTGTAAATTAGCTTGTGACGGAGGTCCTCGCGATCCTCTCCTGCTTGTAAGGTAATAAGGTTTGTGCTAAGTGCTTGGGGTTTCCGAAAGGGAAAGCCGTATGTAAGTTTTCTTTGCTTTAATGGAGCAGCTTTAGCTTTGAGAATCCCTCGCTTTTCCGTAGCCGTCCATGTAAGTTTGAGTCTATGCTATGGACCCTAGAGGAGAAGCCTCTCAGGCGTATTGTTCTTGTATTGTTCTCGTGTTAGCCCGTAGCGGCGTTTTAGAGAACTCGAAAAGAACTCGAGTCACGAGAAGTGTTCCCTTCGGGTGGAATCGCTGGGGAGACGATAGACGTCTTAGCGTTCTACGTCACGACGGAAAACGGCTATCAGGTCAGCGTTAGAGGGATAGGATTAGCTGCTGTTTTTGTTGAAGAGAGCTAGTGATGCATACGGTGAGTACCGAGTAGGATCAACACAAGCATAAGTACACACGCTAGGCAGAATAACTTGCAGGTTAAAGTTAATAGTTTTTGTTTTTACGGTATCGGCCTTATAAAAGATCCTGTGAATTTTATTTCCGCATATCATCCGCATCGCGCTAGAGAATATTCACTAATTGAGTTCCCTAATAACCACGCACTCACTCATATTCACGCACACATCGCTATCACTGAATATCCCTCACGCATACTTCATCTGTTATCCATCAGAAGTGCTCCGAATAGTAGCAAGAATTTGCTAATTAAGAACATAATAATCAAGCACTCATTTTGCACTCACTCACGAAGTGCCTTGCATAGTGAAGCATAGTAGAAATATTTGAAGTGCCTGAGCCACTCAAGAAGTGCTCTTACACTATTTATATTCCGAATTTGAATAGTGCCAAATATTTTGAATAGTGACACGAATTTGAATAGTAATACTTGAATTTGAATAGTGTTGTGAATAGTAACTCGTGAATTTTAAAAGTTGAATTTTAAATCTGAATATTTCCTCAATATTAATAATATTTAAGTGGTTACCAAAAATTTAGTAAAAATTGAAAAAGCTACATTATTTGAATTTAGAAATTAATACCGGAAAGTCTGTAAAGACTAAAGAAAATATAAATATCAAAGTCTGCGCATCTGAATAGCTCAAGAACATACTTGGCATACTTCACACGGTCAAAATAAATTTATTAGTAGACCTAATACATAACTTCTATATAACTTGGGGTAAAAAGACAAGACGATTTAGAATTAAAATTTGAAAGTCTTCAAAAAAGAGCATAAGCAGTTAAAAGAACAATATTCAGCTATCAATAATAAGTTAGAGTTAGCTTTACAAGCTTTGGAAGAAAGCAAAACTTATCTAGGAAGAAGTAGTCGAGAATCTTGATTATATTAAAAGGATATAACATATCTATATAACAAACTTGAGAATACTAATATCGTCGAGCATAACAAAGAAATTGTGCTATCATCCACAGAAGTAGTTAATAGATCTTTAAATTCAGATAAATGGAAATACCTGACAGCTTATCTAGAAGAGACAAATCACTCCAAGTAGTAAATAGAGACATAAGACCTTTAGGGCTTATGGACAAAATAACAGATGATGTGAAAGTGTTGAAACATTAGAAGAAATGATAGATGTAGAAAGAGATCTCGAAAGATATCAGAAAAATACATTAAGAAAAATAAAACCTCAACAAATATATCAAATGGGTTGGTTTGAAAATAAAAATGGGCTATACAGAATATCTAGAGAAGTAGAATTAAGTGTGTTAAATAATCCTGTGCAACTAAATGTAGTTAATAAACAAATTGAGAATGGGTTAAAATATTCTGGATATAGATATATACACCAAGGAATGTATATCATAGGAATTAAAGGCATGACAAGGAAGAAATTAGGAGCAAAAGTCCTAATAACTTTGTTAGATAAAAGATGGGATTCAAAGTGAATAAAGCAAAGATTAGGATTTTTAGAAGGTGATATGAATGAAAATATGTTAATAACATATATAGCTCCGCATTTATTAATGCCAAAGAAGAGAATTTATAGATAAGATGGCTTTGGTTTCCGGACTAAAGGCTATGAAGATTTTAAAGGAACAAATTTATTAGTAAGCATTGAATTCTTAGGAAGATTAACCAATAGAAGTGGTACAAAATATAAAATAAATGTGAATAATGTGATTGAAAATATGCAGTCTAAAGGAATAAAATTTATGAGCCCGCTAAAGATAGGTTCTCAAAGAAAGGGCGGGTGAAGAATGGAATATAAGTTCTCTTATAGAGCCGAAGATTTTAAAGCAACCTAAAGATTTTATAAGCTATGAAAGTAAAGAAGGTTCAACTAGTATTAGGTTTGTAGGTTATGAAGATAAAAAGTCTAGATGACTTAGAGACATCTAGTTCAAGTAAAATCGTAGAAAATAGAAGAAATAGTATATGTGAATTTATAGAAATCCTAGATATAGATAATGAAATAAAGCATTATGAGCAAAAGATAAAGAATATTCCCAATGAATACTTTACTAATGGAATAAGCAAATGGCCTGCTATAAGAGAAAAAGAAGTTTATTTTAAAAGAGAAATTTATAGACTAAATCAACTAAAGCAAAAAGAATCAAATAATAGAAAGCTTAATGTTCCAATAAAGAAATCTGAAGTTATGTCTAAACAAAATGAAAATAAGGCCCAAAAGGAACTAGAAAATATAATAGAAAACTTTGAAGAAAAAAAGAGATAAGTGAAGATGAGCAATGGGAAATAAATAATAAGTTGCTTTGTTAGAAAGCTATGAAGAAGATGATGAAGATATAATTGAGCTAAACAATAAAAAAAATTGGTAGAGGTTACAAACCTTTTAGAATATGAAGATTTACATAGAATAGATAATTCTATAGAAGCAATGGATATAGATCCATCTCCATCAAAAAGAAAAAAGAGGCCCGGATATAAAGGTTGAAGAAGAAAGAGAAACATCAAGACCAACTAGAAATCCAGGAAAATGGCCACAGAAAAAAGAAGATTCTACATATAATTATATACCAGGCCAATATACTCATATGGGTTCAAAAAGAAGAGATTTTGAGAAAAAGTTCAATTTCGAGAATCATAAAAATGATGGTGCGATATTAAATTTAGTAGCACATGATCCTATAGATTGGCCAAATATACTCAGCATATGGAAAAACCTAATAGTCCAAAAATATATACAGAATCAACATAATATAGGAAATAAAGTAGAAGATATGATCACATATTTAGAAACTTTTTAGGAGAATCGGTTAAAGTTTTATGGGAACAATGGGTAGAATCTTTCCCTATATATTACGGAGAATTAAAAAGAGCTGGTAGTAATCCACATAATTTTGCAAATATTATATCAAGTATAGTAATAGGAGAAGATCCTGAATTGGGATTTACAGTTCTACAAAATGAAAGATTAAGAGAATTAGAAAAGTTATCATTAACTAATTGGAGGAAAATAAAGCAGTTTTCTCAACATTATCTATATAATGCTACAACCGCTAAACAAGGTTATAATACAGAGTAGTTGAAAAATATTTTCATAAGTTGCCAGATCCTTTAGGATCTATGATATTTGAAGAATATAAAAAGAAACAGGTTCTAATGCATATAATATCTCTCGGGCTATAACTTTTATTTTTAAACAATTAAGAAAGATATGTACTAATATACAAGCCCAAAGGTCAATGAAGCAATCTGATTATAATTTCTGTAATAATATAGTTCAAATACCATTGACATATGGAGAAGAAAGATCCAAGTATAAAAAATATCCTAAAAAAATATAGAAAAGAAAATATAAGAAGGAAGAAGAGATATTTTCTACGAAGATCTGATAATAGAGCTCCTTTCTTACATAAGAGAAATGTAAGAAGATATAATCCTAGAAAGAATTATGATAGTACTTGCAGATGTTTTATCTGTAATTCTCCAGATCACTTAAGCGAAACTTGTCCTAATAAAGATAAGAAAAGATATTCTAATAAGCTAGAAGAACAAGAAAAGGTTCTAATAATAGATAGTGTAAATGAAAATATTCTAGTATGTGATGATGAAATAATGGATGATGAATCAATATATTCAATCATAGAAACAGATGAGATAGAATATGATGAAGAACAGAATCAAGTGAAGAAGAATTAGATTTAATTGATGAATTATCTGGATTAAAATTGAAATGATGGAACAAATAGTTTCCAAACATAAGAAAGAAGAATACCATATTTTATCTGATACATGTTTATCTCCTTTTGCAGGAATGAATATAAGATGTGTGTATTGCATATATTATCAAGCTCCAGGAAGAAAGAGCTACATGCGCTTTTTGTTTAAAAACAAGCATGTATGCTATGCTCAACCAAGCGAAAGATAGAAAAAATAACATAACAAAGAAATATAAAAGTTGAGAAAAAATAAATCAGAAGATATAAGCTTAGAGAAAGAACGAAGCAAATATGAGAATAATATTCCACATAAATTTCTCATCCCAGTTAAGTTTTAAAACTAAACATATCCTGTCATATTTTACACAAGATATTATAGATTTAATATGGGCAAAATATGCCGAAAGGCACTACAAGATCTTTCAAGATATACAAGAATACTTCTTAAAAATATATGAAGGAAAAGAAAGACATCCAGAATTTATATTAAAGCAAATATCTTTCCTATAATCCATATTGATGATATAGTTATTATCAAGCCTCATCAAAGATTTTTAATATTTATGGTGACATAGACTTGAAATACTTTCGAAATATACAACGAAGTAATAATGATGATATATCACTCCAAACCATTATAGATCATGGGCTAATCCATGATATTTATGGTACATTGGAAGAAATAAATAAATCTGATCTTGGAAAAGCTATTAAAGAAGCATGTAAAAAGTTAATATGTATCCGTGGAAAATATAAGATCAATTTAATTCCAATCCTCCAAAATTCACACAACCAATAAGACCAAAGAACCCATGACATATATATAAAAAAAAGGGTCCATACAGATTTCCTAATATATGGACAATGGAGGAAGATTATAAAGAATTATTTGCCAAGAAAACGAATCATGATAAGCGGAGAATATTCAAATAAGCAAAAGAATTAGGAGGTAACGTCATATTTGACTGCAACTATCATATGATGTATCAAAATAAGATAACAAAAATATTCTTCCAAGCATATTATAATGAATATATGCTAATACAAAGAGACGTTGGAAGATTGATTAAACCTGAATATGGTGAAGATAGTCAACTCGAAAAGGAATACAGAGAATTGTTGGATATCCATCTCATATGCCAACCTGAGGATACGGATTTTGAAGATATTGATTAAATAAGCAAGCTCAATATATTGCAAGTTCTACAAATATATATATTTGCATATGTTGATAAGGTGTTATCAACAATTTGTTCGGGGGAATCAGATCAGATCATACACATGCCAGCGTTTTGAATTGATGTTTTGCAACATCAATCAATTGGGCGTGGAAGACCATATTCAGAAGATATAAGCTTAGAGAAAGAACGAAGCAAATATGAGAATAATATTCCACATAAATTTCTCATCCCCATTAAGTTTTAAAATTGAACATATCCTGTCATATTTTACACAAGATATTATAGATTTAATATGGGCAAAATATGCTTGAAAGGCACTACAAGATCTTTCAAGATATACAAGAATACTTCTTAAAAATATATGAAGGAAAAGAAAGACATCCAGAATTTATATTAAAGCAAATATCTTTCCTATAATCCATATTGATGATATAGTTATTATCAAGCCTCATCAAAGATTTCTAATAGTAGTACCGTAAAACAAAAAAACTATTAACTTTAACCTGCAAGTTATTCTGCCTAGCGTGTGTACTTATGCTTGTGTTGATCCTACTCGCGGTACTCACCGTATGCATCACTAGCTCTCTTCAACAAAAACAAAGCACTAATCCTATCCCTCTAACGCTGACCGATAGCCGTTTTCCGTCGTGACGTGAGAACGCTAAGACGCCTATCGCCTCCCCAGGCGCTCCACCCGAAGGAACACTTCTCTGTGACTCGAAAGTCTTTCGGAGTTCTCTAAAACGCCGCTACACGGGCTAACACGAGAACAATACAAGAACAATACGCACAGAGGCTTCTCCTCCTCTAGGTCCATAGCATAGACTCAAACTTACATGGACGGCTCTGAAAAAGAGGATTCTCAAAGCTAAAACGCTTCATTAAAGCAAACAAGCTTACATACGGCTTTCCCTTTCGGGAAACCCCAAGCACTTAGCACAAACCTTATTACCTTACAAGCAGGAGAGGATCGCGAGGACCTCCGTCACAAGCTAATTTACAAGGATGGTATTGTACAGTGGTGGTAGTGGAGTACTACTACTACTATTATGGTGGTTGATCTTCAGAGGGACTCTGAGATCGGGGTCTTCATGAGAGTGATGGTGGGTGTTGGCGATGTCGAGTTCTGCGATGGTTTGCTGATAGTCGATGCGGATGCTGATTGCAGGTGTCTGGCCTCTCGCTTTATAGAGCGGAAAGAGTCTTCTGGAGCACCGCCAGATAAGCTTTGGGACGCTCTTCATGTTTATCTGAGTGAGCCTTCTGGAAAGACACCGTGGCTTCGTCTTCAATTATGCATGACACGTCTTCGTCCTTTTCCTCTGGCAGATGAGGAAGAGGCGTTCAATTATCTGTCTTGAATCGTTGTCACGATGACGACTTCGTCTTCGATTATTGATGCATGCATGACTCCCTTCTGAAGGACGAGGAGCATAGTGCACATCTGGTATTATATTATATGAACTGTGCCTTGACAACGACACGACATTTCTTCGACTGGCTTCAGTTGCTTCATAATTGGCATGCACTGCTGCTTGATGATGATTATCTTATTCCATGATATTATCAATATTTTTGAAAAAATTCACTGGAGTATGGATATGGTCTTCCACGCCCGATTGATTGATGTTGCAAAACATCAATTCAAAACGCCGGCATGTGTATGATCTGATTCGGATGATGAATGATGATGTTGTTATTCCCCGAATAAATTGTTGAGAACACCTTATCAACATATGCAAATATATATATTTGTAGAACTTGCAATATATTGAGCTTGCTTATTTAATCTATATCTTCAAAAATCGTATCCTCAGGTTTATTAATATTCTCGTGGTTGCCCATGACCACGAATATCTAACATGTTCTCATCTATCATTTCATTATTTTCCTCCTCATTATTATCATAATCGGATATAGTTATATTCATTTTTGAATCATAGTCTTTCTTTATGTTTTCCTCATAATCTTTCTTTATATTCTCTTCATATTCTTGGTATACTGAAATGAAATTTTTCATTTATTTCAGATCTTGCTTCCTCGCAGTAGTTCTTCTTTTATATTATTCTTTAATTGAGGGATTATAGATTCTAGCCTTTCTTTTATTTTTCTCTCAATAATATCTTCATTCAATATATCTTTTTTGCAATATCTTTATATGAGGGAACTCTTGATGAACCAAATTTTCCGAGGTATTTGTACTGGTCATATTGATATTATTCTCATTTATTTTTTTATGCTTTTGAATATATTCTTTTGCTTCTGGCTCTATGAAGTAATTTATTCCTATCAAACTTCTTGCCCATGATAAAGCTTCATCAACTTCTGTATATTTCTTCCATTGTATTCCCCCTTTATTCTTCCTTTCCATTTTTTGGGCTATAACTTCTTCATATTTTTTTTGTGTAAATTCTGGCCTTGCTCCTTCATATATAACATACAAAGGATTCTCTTCTTTATTTTTAGGTGTTATTCTTGGTTGCATTTTCCCATTGATTATATGAAAATATTCTCGCCAAAGCTATTTAATATTGCTAACATATAACCTTTATCTTCTCTTTTAGTATTATATTGATACCGTAAATTATCTAATATGCATTCTTGAACATTATCTAAGATAACATTATTATTTTTGGATTTGAAATTAAAGGTTTTTGGTGGGAAGATTCTTAGCTTATTATCATTTCCAAAATGGTAAAATTCGGTTTCATATGGACTAGGGCTTGATCCCTCTTCATTCCTCGCAAAAACGATGATCGTGAAAATATGTCGCAGGATATTATCCTTCCCTTTTATCTGCTCAAATATAACTTTATAACCATTTCCAAAAATAATGTCTTCAAACAAAACCCATCGTCTAGTTGAACTTTTCTTGCTATTAACTTTATTATAGTATTTACATATAGCTTCACACAGTCCGTTCTTCTTGTAAATTCCTTAAAACCTAAATATAATCTAAAAGCATTTATAGCATTTATAATGCTAGAATTTCTCGATCAGTATTATTTATTGCTTTTAACTTATATTTACCTTGAAGCATATCTACATATTTTTTCTTTCTAACTTTGATGAATATTTGCTAGGCTTTTTTGCTTAAGTATAGCACCCCATCCTAATTCTGATGCATCCGTCTCTATAATAAAATAATTATCCTCTAAGGGTAACTCTAAGGGTTTTAGATCTTTAACTTTTTCTTTTATAATTGTTACTAGCTTTATATCTTCAGTTAAAAATATTTTTGTCCATTTTTCCTTAATTTAGCATACAAAGGTCCAAATAACTTTGCTAAATTCTCAATATGATTTCTAGCATAATTTACTATACCTAAAAATTGTTGCAAAGTCTTCTTATCATTCATGACATCAGAAATTGTAAAATTTTCTTAGCAATATGATCTTGTAAATGAATTTTTCCTTCTCCAATTTCATGACCTAGAAAGTTTATCTTTTCTTTGCATATGTCCATTTTCTTCTTAGATAGTATTAATCCATGTTGTTCTACCTTTCTAAAGAATGTTTCTAAATGAGCTATATGTTCTTTGTAAGATTTTGAGAAGATTAAAATATCATCAATATAAACTATTATAAATTCTAGATTTTCATTAAATATATTTTGCATCTTCCTTTGAAATAATGCGGGGGCATTTTTTAACCCTAAAGGCATTACTATCCATTCAAAATGACCTTGAGGACATGTGAAAGCAAATCCCACTCTATTGATTCTTCTACCATTTTTACTTGCCAAAAACCAGCTTTTTAAATCAAATTTTGAAAAATATTTACAACCTTGTATTCTATTTATCCATTCTTGTTTATTTGGGATATTATACCCATCATCTATAGTGTTATCATTTAGTCTTTTATAATTAATAACCATTCTAGATTTTCCTCTAGCTATTTCAAAGATGATTTCTAACTATAAAAGTCTGCTGATCTATGAGGACTTCTGCTTTCTCTTATTGCTCTAAGCTTTAGCAGTTCTTCTATATGCATTTTAAATTCAGCTATATCTTTAGGGGTTGCTTCTATAGGACTAGTCTTAATTATGTAATTTGGGTTTATTATGTTAATTTTGCATATTATACCATTCTTATCCCAATGCTTCATTGGTATTTCTCCAATTATTTGGATATCTTCCAACCTTTGAACTATTTTATCTATGTCTTTTTTAGATTTTATATCTCTATACCAATTTGGCGCTAAGGATTGTAAACCAAAGCATTCTATACATGTATTTGTTATATAAAAATCTTCTATATTTTCACCTAACTCTTCATTTGTATTCTTTTTTAGTTTCTTCAATTTCTAAATTAGAATTTACATTTCTTACCACTTCTGTTAAGTATGGGATATTATCTTGATAAGGTACAAATGTAATTCCTTGCTCATGTATGATTGTTGTTTGTACGGAAAAATTGTAAAAATCTTAGACCTAACAACATATCAACATTTATCTTGGATAAATCTCTTATTGTGATTTCATCTATTATATACTTTGTATTATTTATTTGTATTTCAACATTATAGGCTATTTGATTATGGAATCTTGTTATTCCGCATATATCAATAGACATTTCTGCTTTATTTTGATCTATTGTATGGACTATTTCTGGGCATTTTACAAAATATTTATCATGTATTAAGTTCTTTGTGCAACCGGTATCTAATAATGCTAATGTTTTATATGTAATTGTAGGAGTTAAGTTTAATTTTACTGGGTATTCTTATACCTACTATTTCTTTGAATGGTAACTTAACTATAAATCTACTACCAAAGTTTAGTATGGCATTTTTTAATTGCATAGTTTTATCATTATTTTTACTTAACACATCTTTATTTTTATTTAATACTGCTTGATCTTTTAATTCAAGATACCAAAAGTTTTTTTCTTCATTTTTACTTATATCATTGAATTCTATCTTAGTTCTTAGTTCTTCTAATTCTGCTTCTAAATTATTTATTCTATTTTCTAGAATTCTAACTCGCTTGTTAATATTCTATCTTCTAGTTCGATTTCTACTTCATGTCTCCATTTCTCGATTATTTGTTTTTAAACATGAAACACATGCTTGCTTTTAAACATGTACTGCATGTAGCTCTATTATCTTGACTAGGATAGAATATGCAGAAGGTACACTTTATATTATAGTCACCTCTACCTTTTACCCAATCATGTGCACAATTATCTTGGTCTATTAATTCAGTTTTTTGGTTCTTTAGAACTGTCAAGTTATTAGATATTATATCTAAACCTTCCATAGCATTGTCTAAATTACTTAGTTCATCATTGCCTAAAGAGTCTATAAAATCTTTATAATTTTCAGCATTATCTACTTCTTCTTCATAACTTTCCAATAACAACTTATTATTTATTTCCCATTGCTCATCTTCACTTATCTCATTATCTTTAATATTATTTTGCATAATATTTTTATCTATATGATCCTCAATGTCATTCTTGTTATTTATATTCAACTCAACTTTTTGCTTAAGTTGATTAAGTCTATAAATTTCTTTTTTAAAATAAACTTCTTTTTTTCTCTTATAGCAGCCATTTGCTTATTCCATTAGTAAAGTATTCATTGGGAATATTCTTTATCTTTTGTTCATAGCTTCGATTTGGCTATCTAATTCTTCCATTATGGAAAAGGTATTTATACTTTCAAAATTATTAACCTGAATCTAATACCACACTAACACAATAAATAACTTATATATATATAAAGAACCACTTTGGGAATTATTCGGATTCGAAATTCAAATTTTAAAAATCACGAGTTACTATTCACAGCACTATTCAAATTCAAGTATTACTATTCAAATTCGTGTCACTATTCAAAATATTTGGCACTATTCAAATTCGGAATATAAATAGTGTAAGAGCACTTCTTGAGTGGCACAGGCACTTCAAATATTTCTACTATGCTTCACTATGCAAGGCACTTCGTGAGTGAGTGCAAAATGAGTGCTTGATTATTATGTTCTTAATTAGCAAATTCTTGCTACTATTCGAGCACTTCGATGGATAACTTGATGAAGTATGCGTGAGGGATATTCAAAGGATAGTGATGTGTGCGTGAATATGAGTGAGTGCGTGGTTATTAGGGAACTCAATTAGTGAATATTCTCTAGCGCGATGCGGGATGATATGCGGAAATAAAATTCACAGGATCTTTTATAAGGCTGATACCGAAAACAAAAAACATATTACTCTAACCTGCAAGTTATTCTGCCTAGCGTGTGTACTTATGCTTGTGTTGATCCTACTCGGTACTCACCGTATGCATCACTAGCTCTCTTCAACAAAAACAAAGAGCCTAATCCTATCCCTCTAACGCCGACCGATAGCCGTTTTTCCGTCGTGACGTAGAACGCTAAGACGCCTATCGTCTCCCCGTGCGCCCCACCCGAAGGAACACTTCTCTCGTGACTCGAGTTCTTTCGAGTTCTCTAAAACGCCGCTACCTGGGCTAACACGAGAACAATACAAGAACAATACGCACGAGGCTTCTCCTCTAGGGTCCATAGCATAGACTCAAACTTACATGGACGGCTCACGTAAAAGCGAGGGATTCTCAAAGCTAAAATCGCTCCATTAAAGCAAACAAGCTTACATACGGCTTTCCCTTTCGGAAACCCCAAGCACTTAGCACAAACCTTATTACCTTACAAGCGGGGAGAGGATCGCGAGGACCTCCGTCACAAGCTAATTTACAAGGATGGTATTGTACAGTGGTGGTAGTGGAGTACTACTACTACTATTATGGTGGTTGATCTTCAGAGGGACTCTGAGATCGGGGTCTTCATGAGAGTGATGGTGGGTGTTGGCGATGTCGAGTTCTGCGATGGTTTGCTGATAGTCGATGCGATGCCGATTGCGTGTGTTCCGGCCTCTCGCTTTATAGAGCGGAAAGAGTCTTCGAGCACCGCCCGGATAAGCTTTGGGACGCTCTTCATGTTTATCTCGAGTGAGCCTTCTCGGAAAGACACCGTGGCTTCGTCTTCACTATGCATGACACGCCTTCGTCCTTTTCCTCTCGCGGATGAGGAAGAGGCGTTCAATTATCTGTCTTGAACTGTTGTAATGATGACGACTTCGTCTTTCGATTATTGATGCATGCATGACTCCCTTCTGAAGGACGAGGAGCATAGTGCACATCTGGTATTATATTATATGAACTGTGCCTTGACAACGACACGACATTTCTTCGACTGGCTTCAGTTGCTTCATAATTGGCATGCACTGCTGCTTGATGATGATTATCTTATTCCATGATATTATCAATATTTTTGAAAAAATTCACTGGAGTATGGATATGGTCTTCCACGCCCGATTGATTGATGTTGCAAAACATCAACCTGGCTCCGATACCAGAAAACAAAAAAAACTATTAACTTTAACCTGCAAGTTATTCTGCCTAGCGTGTGTACTTATGCTTGTGTTGATCCTACTCGGTACTCACCATATGCATCACTAGCTCTCTTCAACAAAAACAGCAGCCTAATCCTATCCCTCTAACGCCGACCTGATAGCCGTTTTCCGTCGTGGACGTAGAACGCTAAGACGCCTATCGCCTCCCCGTGCGCTTCCACCCGAAGGGAACACTTCTCTGTGACTCGAGTTCTTTTCGTAGTTCTCTAAAACGCCGCTACCCGGGCTAACACGAGAATAATACAAGAACAATACGCCACGAGGCTTCTCCTCTAGGGTCCATAGCATAGACTCAAACTTACATGGACGGCTACGTAGCGCGGGATTCTCAAAGCTAAAACTGCTCCATTAAAGCAAACAAGCTTACATACGGCTTTCCCTTTCGGGAAACCCCAAGCACTTAGCACAAACCTTATTACCTTACAAGCGTGAGAGGATCGCAAGGACCTCCGCCGTCGGCTAATTTACAAGGATGGTATTGTGGAAGTGGTGGTAGTGGAGTACTACTACTACTATTATGGTGGTTGATCTTCGGAGGGACTCGAGATCGGGTCTTCATGAGAGTGATGGTGGGTGTTGGCGATGTCGAAGTTACGTGATGGTTTGCCGATAGTCGATGCGGATCCCGATTGATGTGTGTGTCCTCTTCGCTTTATAGAGCGAAAAAGAGTCTTCGAGCACCGCCTTGGATAAGCTTTGGGACGCTCTTCATGTTTATCCGAGTGAGCCTTTTTGAAAGACACCGTGGCTTCGCTCTTCAATTATGCATGACACGTCTTCGCCCTTTCCTCTCGGCAGATGAGGAAGAGGCGTTCAATTATCCTGCCTTGAACTTTTGTACGATGACGACTTCGTCTTCGATTATTGATGCATGCATGACTCCCTTTCAAGGACGAGGAGCATAGTGCACATCCGGTATTATATTATATGAACCGTGCCTTGACAACGACATTAACATTTTTCTTCGATTGGCTTCGATGAGCTTCATAATTGGCATGCACCGCCGCTTGATGATGATTATCTTATTCCATGATATTATCAATATTTTTGAAAAAATTCACTGGAGGATGGATATGTATGGATATGGTCTTCCACGCCCAATTGATTGATGTTGCAAAACATCAATTCAAAACGCCGCATGTGTATGATCTCGATTCGATTCCCGAACAAATTGTTGATAACACCTTATCAACATATGCAAATATATATATTTGTAGAACTTGCAATATATTGAGCTTGCTTATTTAATCAATATCTTCAAAATCCGTATCCTCAGGTTGGCATATGAGATGGATATCCAACAATTCTCAGATTCCTTTCTTAGTTGACTATCTTCACCATATTCGGGTTTAATCAATCTTCCAACGTCTCTTTGTATTAGCATATATTCATTATAATATGCTTGGAAGAATATTTTTGTTATCTTATTTTGATACATCATATGATAGTTGCAGTCCAAATATGACGTTACCTCCTAATTCTTTTGCTTCTTCTAAATATTCTCCGCTTATCATGATTCGTTTTCTTGGCAAATAATTCTTTATAATCTTCCTCCATTGTCCATATATTAGGAAATCTATATGGACCCTTTTTTATATATATGTCATGGGTTGCTGGTCTTATTGGTTGTGTGAATTTTGGAGGATTGGAAACAGTAAATTGATCTTATATTTTCCACGGATACATATTAACTTTTTACATGCTTCTTTAATAGCTTTTCCAAGATCGATTTATTTATTTCTTCCAATGTACCATAAATATCATGGATTAGCCCATGATCTATAATGGTTTGGAGTGATATATCATCATTATTACTTCGTTGTATATTTCGAAAGTATTTCAAGTCTATGTCACCATAAATATTAGAAATCTTTGATGAGGCTTGATAATAACTATATCATCAATATGGATTATAGGAAAGATATTTGCTTTAATATAAATTCCTGGATGTCTTTCTTTTCCTTCATATATTTTTAAGAAGTATTCTTGTATATCTTGAAAGATCTTGTAGTGCCTTTCAAATATTTTTGCCCATATTAAATCTATAATATCTTGTGTAAAATATGACAGATATGTTCGATTTTAAAACTTAATCTGGGATGAGAAATTTATGTGGAATATTATTCTCATATTTGCTTCGTTCTTTCTCTAAGCTTATATCTTCCTGATTTATTTTTCTCAACTTTTATATTTGCTGTTATGTTATTTTTTTCTATCTTTCTCGCTTGGTTGAGCATAGCATACATGCTTGTTTTAAACAAAAACTGCATGTAGCTCTTTCTTCCGAGCTTGATAATATATGCAATACACACATCTTATATTCATTCCTGCAAAAGGAGATAAACATGTATCGATAAAATATGGTATTCTTCTTTCTTATGTTTGGAAACTATTTGTTCCATCATTTCAATTTTTAATCCAGATAATTCATCAATTAAATCTAATTCTTCTTCACTTGATTCCTTGTTCTTCATCATATTCTATCTCATCTCTTTTCTATGATTGAATATATTGATTCATCATCCATTATTTCATCATCACATACTAGAATATTTTCATTTACACTATCTATTATTAGAACCTTTTCTTGTTCTTCTAACTTATTAGAATATCTTTTCTTATCTTTATTAGGACAAGTTCTCGCTTAAGTGATTCGAGAATTACGTATAAAACATCTGCAAGTACTATCATAATTCTTTCTAGGATTATATCTTCTTACATTTCTCTTATGTAAGAAAGGAGCTCTATTATCGATCTTCGTAGAAAATATCTCTTCTTCCTTCTTATATTTTCTTTTCTATATTTTTTAGGATATTTTTTATACTTGGATCTTTCTTCTCCATATGTCAATGGTATTTGAACTATATTATTACAGAAATTATAATCAGATTGCTTCATTGACCTTTGGGCTTGTATATTAGTACATATCTTTCTTAATTGTTTAAAAATAAAAGTTATAGCCCCGAGAGATATTATATGCATTAGAACCTGTTTCTTTTTTATATTCTTCAAATATCATAGATCCTAAAGGATCGGCAACTTATGAAAATATTTTTCAACTACTCCTGTATTATAACCTTGTTTAGCAGCTTGTAGCATTATATAGATAATGTTGAGAAAAACTGCTTTTATTTTCCTCCAATTAGTTAATGATAACTTTTCTAATTCTCTTAATCTTTCATTTTGTAGAACTGTAAATCCCAATTCAGGATCTTCTCCTATTACTATACTTGATATAATATTTGCAAAATTATGTGGATTACTACCAGCTCTTTTTAATTCTCCGTAATATATAGGGAAAGATTCTACCCATTGTTCCCATAAAACTTTAACTGATTCTCCTAAAAAGTTTCTAAATATGTGATCATATCTTCTACTTTATTTCCTATATTATGTTGATTCTGTATATATTTTTGGACTATTAGGTTTTTCCATATGCTAAGTATATTTGGCCAATCTATAGGATCATGTGCTACTAAATTTAATATCGCACCATCATTTTTATGATTCTGAAATTGAACTTTTTCTCAAAATCTCTTCTTTTTGAACCCATATGAGTATATTGGCATGGTATATAATTATATGTAGAATCTTCTTTTTCTCGGTGGCCATTTTCCTGGATTTCTAGTTGGTCTTGATGTTTCTCTTTCTTCTTCAACCTTTATATCTCGGGCCTCTTTTTTTTTTTTTGATGGAGATGGATCTATATCCATTGCTTCTATAGAATTATCTATTCTATGTAAATCTTCATATTCTAAAAGGTTTGTAACCTCTACCAATTTTTTATTGTTTAGCTCAATTATATCTTCATCATCTTCTTCATAGCTTTCTAACAAAGAACTTATTATTTATTTCCCATTGCTCATCTTCACTTATCTCTTTTTCTTCAAAGTTTTCTATTATATTTTCTAGTTCCTTTTGGGCCTTATTTTCATTTTGTTTAGACATAACTTCGATTTCTTTATTGGAACATTAAGCTTTCTATTATTTGATTCTTTTTGCTTTAGTTGATTTAGTCTATAAATTTCTCTTTTTAAAATAAACTTCTTTTTCTCTTATAGCAGGCCATTTGCTTATTCCATTAGTAAAGTATTCATTGGGAATATTCTTTATCTTTTGCTCATAATGCTTTATTTCATTATCTATATCTAGGATTTCTATAAATTCACATATACTATTTCTTCTATTTTCTACTGATTTTACTTCTGAACTAGATGTCTCTAAGTCATCTAGACTTTTATCTTCATAACCTACAAACCTAATACTAGTTGAACCTTCTTTACTTTCATAGCTTATAAAATCTTTAGGTTGCTTTAAAAATCTTCTCGCTCTATAAGAGAACTTATATTCCATTCTTCACCGCCCTTTCTTCTCGAACCTATCTTTAGCGGGCTCATAAATTTTATTCCTTTAGACCGCATATTTTCAATCACATTATTCACATTTATTTTATATTTTGTACCACTTCTATTGGTTAATCTTCCTAAGAATTCAATGCTTACTAATAAATTTGTTCCTTTAAAATCTTCATAGCCTTTAGTCCGGAAACCAAAAGCCATCTTATCTATAAATTCTCTTCTTGGCATTAATAAATCTGAGCTATATATGTTATTAACATATTTTCATTCATATCACCTTCTAAAAAAATCCTAATGCTTGCTTTATTCACTCAAATCCCATCTTTTATCTAACAAAGTTATTAGGACTTTTGCTCCTAATTTCTTCCTTATCATGCCTTTAATTCCTATGATATACATTCCTTGGTGTATATATCTATATCCGTAATATTTTAACCCATTCTCAATTTGTTTATTAACTATATTTAGTTGCACAGGGATTATTTAACACACTTAATTCTACTTCTCTAGATATTCTCAGATAGCCCATTTTTATTTTCAAACCAACCCATTTGATATATTTGTTGAGGTTTTATTTTTCTTAATGTATTTTTCTGATATCTTTCGAGATCTCTTTCTACATCTATCATTTCTTCTAATGTTTCAACACTTTCACATCCTCCTCATTATTTTGTCCATAAGCCCTAAAGGTCTTATGTCTCTATTTACTACTTGGAGTGATTTGTCTCTTCTAGATAAGCTGTCAGTATTTCCATTTATCTCGAATTTAAAGATCTATTAACTACTTCGGGATGATAGCACAATTTCTTTGTTATGCTCGGCGATATTAGTATTCTCAAGTTTGTTATATAGATATGTTATATCCTTTTTAATATAATCGGTATTCTCCTCGACTACTTCTTCCTAGATAAGTTTTGCTTTCTTCCAAAGCTTGTAAAGCTAACTCTAACTTATTATTGATAGCTGAATATTGTTCTTTTAATCGCTTATGCTCTTTTTTGAAGACTTTCAAATTTTAATTCTAAATCGTCTTGTCTTTTACCCCAAGTTATATAGAAGTTATGTATTAGGTTTACTAATAAATTTATTTGACCGTGTGAAGTATGCCAAGTATGTTCTTCAGCTATTCAAATGCACTTGATATTTATATTTTCTTTAGTCTTTACAGACTTTCCAAAGATAATTTCTAAATTCAAATAATGTAGCTTTTCAATTTTTACTAAATTTTTGTTAACCACTTAAATATTATTAATATTGAGGAAATATTCAGATTTAAAATTCAACTTTTAAAATTCACGAGTTACTATTCACAAAGACTATTCAAATTCAAGTATTACTATTCAAATTCGTGTCACTATTCAAAATATTTGGCACTATTCAAATTCGAATATAAATAGTGTAAGAGCACTTCTTGAGTGGCTCGTGCACTTCAAATATTTCTACTATGCTTCACTATGCAAGGCACTTCGTGAGTGAGTGCAAAATGAGTGCTTGATTATTATGTTCTTAATTAGCAAATTCTTGCTACTATTCGAACACTTCCGATGGATAAATGGATGAAGTATGCGTGAGGGATATTCAAAGATAGCGATGTGTGCGTGAATATGAGTGAGTGCGTGGTTATTAGGGAACTCAATTAGTGAATATTCTCTAGCGCGATCTTGGGATGATATACGGAAATAAAATTCACAGGATCTTTTATAAGGCTCGATACCGTAAAACAAAAAAACTATTACTCTAACCTGCAAGTTATTCTGCCTAGCGTGTGTACTTATGCTTGTGTTGATCCTACTCGGTACTCACCGTATGCATCACTAGCTCTCTTCAACAAAAACAGCAGCTAATCCTATCCCTCTAACGCCGACCGATAGCCGTTTCCGTCGTGACGTAGAACGCTAAGACGCCTATCGCCTCCCCAAAAAGTTCCACCCGGAAGGAACACTTCTCTGTGACTCGAGAGTTCTTTTTGAGTTCTCTAAAACGCCGCTACCTGGGCTAACACGAGAACAATACAAGAACAATACGCACGTAGGCTTCTCCTCTAGGGTCCATAGCATAGACTCAAACTTACATGGACGGCTACGTAAAAGCAAGGGGATTCTCAAAGCTAAAACTGCTCCATTAAAGCAAAACAAGCTTACATACGGCTTTTCCTTTCGAAACCCCAAGCACTTAGCACAAACCTTATTACCTTACAAGCGGGAGAGGATCGCGAGGACCTCCGTCGGGAAGCTAATTTACAAGGATGGTATTGTACGTGGTGGTAGTGGAGTACTACTACTACTATTATGGTGGTTGATCTTCAGAGGGACTCTGAGATCGGGGTCTTCATGAGAGTGATGGTGGGTGTTGGCGATGTCGAAGTTCCCGCGATGGTTTGCCGATAGTCGATCGCGGATCCCGATTGCGTGTCGGCCTCTCGCTTTATAGAGCGGAAAGAGTCTTCGGAGCACCGCCCGGATAAGCTTTGGGACGCTCTTCATGTTTATCTGAGTGAGCCTTCGGAAAGACACCGTGGCTTCGTCTTCAATTATGCATGACACGTCTTAGTCCTTTTTCTCTCGGCGAGATGAGGAAGAGGCGTTCAATTATCTCTTGAATCAAGTTGTACGATGACGACTTCGTCTTCGATTATTGATGCATGCATGACTCTTCAAGGACGAGGAGCATAGTGCACATCCGTATTATATTATATGAACCGTGCCTTGACAACGACCGCGACATTTCTTCGACCGCTTCGATTTGCTTCATAATTGGCATGCACCGCCGCTTGATGATGATTATCTTATTCCATGATATTATCAATATTTTTGAAAAAAATTCACTGGAGTATGGATATGGTCTTCCACGCCCAATTGATTGATGTTGCAAAACATCAATTCAAAACGCCGGCATGTGTATGATCTCGATGGATTTGGTCTTATATATATATATATATATATATATATATATATATATATATATATATATATATATATATATATATATATATAAGCCTTCATGTGCTCACATTTTTTTCTTATAATTGGACCTTCATGTGCCCATATGTATTTTTCCTTTCTTTTAATGACATAAGACAAAAGTTGTATAGAAATAAACATGAGATAAATACAGATTTTCATCTATGCTAATGAAAAGATGGTTTTTGAATTACTTTAGCATAGGTCTTGTTTAACATGATTTATAATAAATTTTACTTGTGCTGCATTCTAGTATGGTTCATGGCAAAGGTAACTTACAAAGAAAAAGATAAAACGAATGATTTGATACTTACAGGTTCTTCCATCGATGATGAATGAGTTGGGTCTTCTATTTCATAAAGTTATTGGAGTTCATCATATGTCTTGCTTCATCTCTGATATGAGTTCATATCTTAACTTACCTCGAATTGGATTTGAGAATTTTCTACAGGGGTTAGTCCAATAAAATAACCCGTGTCTACACAAGTAATTCTTAATTCAATAATCAAACTAGACTCCATGTCTAATTGGATTAAGGAAGGCTATTTAACCTAAACACCACGCTTAATTTAAAACCCTTTGGAAGTATGGCGAGTACTTCCAAACCAAAGGATACTATAGCGGATAAAGGTAACATGAAAGCACTATAGAGATTTATTCAAATGGAGATGAAAAACATGATCATGGTGAGGATTTTTTTTTTTTTCTCCTTTTAGATAAAAATGCAAGTGTCATGGATGAATGCAAGAAACTAAGCATGCAAAGGGATTTAATATGAGAAAACATAAACTAAATGGAGTGAATGCATGGATTATTCAAACTAAACATGTAATGGAATGCAAAAATTTAAAAGGTAACTACTCAAAAAGTTTCAAATCCATGCGCAAGACTTTCTCACCTTTCTTGATCATACTTACCATGATGTGCAACTTCTATGTTTGTCACTTGAGATGTGATTTGAAATCTTATGACGGCGACTTCTTCTCCAATCTACACATGGTTAGAATAATATATATATGAACAAACAAACCTTTGAGATGGCAGGGGCTCTAGTGTTGATGGATCATGAAGTTCAAGCACCCTAGGTTCTTCAATTTTCTTCGTCTTTTCTTGTGGAAATTAGCGTAAAAGTCGCAATGGCATCTAATGTCCCGTCTATTCCACAAATCAAAAGAACAAGGGTAATCCTACTAAAGCTAGTGATATACCAATTTAGCGTGACATCAAGATCATTATCAAAATCTTTAGGCCAATTGCTTCCCTGAACGGTGCCAAAAAGCTTGTTGGTATTTATTAAGTGCAATTAGAATATGAAGGATTCATGCAGCGCATAGAACACCATTGTAACTTTTAGCTAAGAGTATTCTAGGGTATCGTATCCACAGAAAAGCTTTGGTTAAAGAATCTAATAATTCACAATCATGTGTCTACTAACTTAGTAAACCAACTAGACTAAAGTGAGGAGAGTAAATGATATATATAATAAAGATAATAAATAATAACATGCATAAAAGAATACCATGATAAATGAGTAGTTTAGATAACTAAGAGGACAATGGGAGAGATAAGGTTCCTAAATACTTCTCTAGTACTTTGGTTCTATGGTAACTGAAGTATGAAAAGATATAGCGATCACACAATAGCACTTTGGGACATTAGAACACTAGCCACAGAAAGGGATGAGAAGGATGGCTAGGAAGCTCTAACTACGGTCCTACAAACACCATCCCGACGTGGTGGACTACGCCGGCCATCGTGGCTATCACCACCACCGGGGCTATCACAACTATTCCATAAGGATTGGGTACAATATCGGGTAACCTCTAGTCTAGACTGTTGGTATTCATTAAGTGCAATTAGAATACTAAGGATTCTGCAAGCGCACAGAACACCATTGTAGCTTTTACCTAAGAGTATTCTAGAGTATCATATCCACAGGGAAGCATTGGTTAAAGAATCTAATAATTCACAATCATGTATCTACTAACTTAGTAAACCATCTAGACCAAAGTAAGAAGGTAAATGGTAAATGATATATGATAAGGATTATAAAGAATAACACACATAAAAGAATTCTATGATAAAAGAGTAGTTTAGCTAATTAAGAGGACAACAGGAGAGGTCAAGGTTCTTGAATACTTCTCTATTACTTTGGTTCTATGGTAACTGAGGCATGGATAAATATAGCAATTACACAAAAATACTTTGGAGCAGCAGTACCTTTCCGACTCTCGAGAAAGACTGGGAAGGGGTAGCCGGGAGAAGGCTGCCTAAAGCTCTACGAACATCAACCCTAACATGGTGGATTACAAAGGCCTAATAGAGGTGTCATCCCTGGGGCTACCACAACTATCCGTGGGATTGAGCGCAACCTCAGGTAACCTATAGTCTAGACACCATGCCTATACTATCGATTACTACCCTAGTCACCTAGCATAACTAGAACACTCAATACGAGCAAAGATCCCATGCAAATGTATAAATACTACACTAACCATATATATGAAAGGCATAAAAGTAAATAGAAAAGATAAATATATTAAAGCATAAGTTTTGTAGAGAAAAGATACAAAGACATACCAAATTGTGAAGACTTCTTCGGAACCCGAGCGCAGCTCCGCTCTTCCTAACTCTCAACTAGAACTAATCTTCTACATTGAATATGTCTAAATCTAATTCTCTACATTGATGAGAGGTTATCCATTCAAGGGACACCTCCCTAATCAATGAGATTAGGGTTTCATGGATGGATGGTTTAATCTCTAATGAATTAGCGTTTCTAGGGGGAGGCCTGCCTCTGCGCTTATATAGGGGTAGCGATGAACCACGGTAGTCGAATCAAACCGACCTTATTGTGCGGTGCGGATGCACTCTAGAGAGGCAAAGGAGGAAGCTTCTAGAAGCTGAGCTTGCTTGGGCTCCAAGTCGTATGGCCGCCCTGGCCCTTGAGGTCGGCCTTCGCACAGGCCTATGCCCGTGGGCCCCACCTTCAATGTGGCGTCTTACGGTGTCTTCAAGAGTCTTCTAATGTATGTTAGTCCTCTCCTCGTTAAGTTTTGTCTTATTCACATTTTAATCCTCACCTTTCCGGCTTAATCTGGATATTCCTTTAAAAATATAAATTCACCAAAACTCATGGAAATTGTTAGTTTAAACCCAAGACTCTTAGTGAATTCATCCTTTCTTATGTTTATTTGACTATAGAATGTTGACGTTATCCACCATCAACAAGCTCCCCCAAGCTTACCCTTTGCTAGTCCCTTAGCAAAGCCTTCTTAGCAAAATAGGATCAGGAGTTGCATCAATGCTTTCACGCCTCAAAAGTACATATGCTTTCAAATAAAAATTCTCCTCTGGATTAAAATAAACCATTCTAACTTTCAAACTTACCTATATTACCTTCAACCATAGGGCTTATAGCCTTCATGTGGGTCTTGAGCAATTGAAAGATAGAACAATCAAGTCAAGCACTATGTCTCTAGCTCTTCGATCAACTATTATTCCAGAGTTTTTTGTAAGGTTTTCAAAATAAAACTTCGAGTTCACTATTGTATGATCCTCTAAAGTCTCTCATATGTGGTATTTGTGGATCCTCACCAAGGCAATAATGGTGTTATGCCTTCTCTCTTTAGAATATATATATGTGGTATTTTAAGAACAAGGCAAAAGTACATTGTGCCTTCTCTCTCATCCTACACCTAAGGCTTATGTGGAGCTCATAGGTAGGAGACAACACATACATACTTACTAAGCATATATTGTAAAGTCAATCAATGGATCTCGAGAAACAAGTCATACAATCAAATCAAGATGTGCATGTGTATGGCTGAATATGAATATGGTGGTGGTGGTGATAGTGGCTATGTATGGTGGTAGTAGATGTATGTAATGGAAGTGGAATGAATATGGAGATAGTGGCCATATGGGGTATATATGGTGGAAGTGGCTATATATGTGGCATATGGTGGTAGGGTGAAAGCCGAATTCTACTTGCTCCTTGAAACAATCTCTCTTTTGAAACTTGGAAGCATTTGGGAGAACCCGGGCTGTATACTTTTTTTTTTCCTTTTTTTTTTTTTTTTTTTCTTTCTTCTTCTTTTTTTTTTTTTTAGGCGGGCATCTAAGTACCTATTATTTTCATGGCGCACACTTGTCCATTTTTTAACTCTTTTTCTTGTTCTCTTTTTTTTTTTTTCAAAAAAGCAGTCCAAGTCTCTTCTATGATAAACTTTTGAGAAATAATAACAAGAACATTATAGTTTTATTTTGGTAGATGATGGGGTGACTGGCTGGGTATAGGAAATATTTTTGGTGTCTTCTCCTAGTGTAGGAGTAGAACATTTTTGGTGGATCTAGTGGAATGAAATGTGATTGCATACTTCCAGTGTAGAAGCAGCATATATATATGGAATAGAGTGGAACGATATTGCATACTTCCAATGTAGAAACAGCATATATAGGTGGAGTGGAGTGAAGTGGAGTGGAGTGTACACGATCTTGATTTAAAAGCATTGACAAGTCTCTAAGGGTCAACAAAGCTTGACAGCACTCAATGCAAAGCAAGCAGCATAAATGTACCTCACTGGTTTTCCTAATCTAAGTAGCATGTATATATGGCTGTGGTAGGAATTCAAGATCTATCATATAGGAACTCATCATGTAGCATTTTTAATTTTCAAAAAGTAAACCTACAGAACTCTAGCATCACTAGGAACAAGATAAACAGTAGCTCAGACTATCTCATATCATATCCATCAATTACCTAGACTTAGATCAAGCATTCGCTACCCACGAGTTTCAAGTTCAGAGCAAATCTTAGATCAAAACAGTTTTATCCAAAACTCAAGAAAATTCAAGGTTGAAAATTGGGTACTTGTAAGGAATTACGATAGAGCAACTATTCATCATTTTCCATGCTTAGAGATTATCTTCAGAGTTTATTTTATTCTAGCAGAAAAACAAACTTTTGTACACTCTCTATTTATTTATTTATTTATTTAAAACTTAAAAATCACACTCTAATAATATTATTTATATAACCTACACTCTTTTATTTGGTTTTCTATGGTTATTAAACTTTTTTATTTTCTTTTAATAAAGCAATCATATCTAGCTAGTAGTAAATAAGATAGATGGAAGGAATACTTATCCGGATAAATGGGGTTTGTGCTCCCCAAGCTTGAATGTTGACATAGTCTTTGATCTTTCACTTGGAGCCGATGGGCCGGGAGTGATGTGCTTCCTCTTGTGGAGCAATAGTGATGATGACTGTTGAAACAAGTACTCAACAAAGGATAAAACATCCACTTGCTTGTCAGCCCTTCCTAGTCCTTCGAATCTGTTGAACTCAAATAAACAACAAAACTCGTGGAACAAGTTAAGCGTTAGTGGTTGGCCACTTAGGCCTCAATTGCCTAGAGCTTTTCTAAGAAGGGCCATGATTTTTGTAAGCAGAATTTCAACAGAGGATTTCTCAATATTTATGGATTTTTATATCTTTATATGCCTGTAGAGAACTACTATGCAGAAAAAATGTAACTAGATGAATATGTATGCAGATTTTATGCCACCACAGTGAATATCCCGTGGGTTTTTATACCACGAGATTATCCATATGGGCCTTAAAGCTTTTCAAAATTTGTCACATGTTATAAGGTTATGACTACCATTTTCCAAAGATAAAGTATGCAATATATTAGCTCATTTGGTTAAGACTATGAGATCAAGAGAGTGATGCTATGAACAAACTTTAATGATCAAGACTTGTTGAGTTAGTTAGGTTATATCAAGTAAAGTTGTAACTTAAATATGTTTATTTCTTTAGTTATATGCATAACGGAGCCAAAGGAAATAACGACCACTTACCTTAAGATGTTACCTTCGTTGATGGGATATAATGGAACCATAACACCTTGTGGCAGTCCTTTTCTTTTGCTTGATCTGTTCATCGGCATCTTGTCTCCTTACGTCATACTCCATCTTTCTCTTGCCATCCTTTTGTTCTTCTTTGGAATTATGCTTGGACCTTTTTTTTTTAAACCACTTGTTGTTTTATTCCTACAAAACATTAGTGGAGAACACATACCCAAAGGAATATACAAATAATAACAAGAGTAGTGTTGTCACAGAGCTAAAGGTTACTTTCTATGCTACAAAAAGTCAGTTTTAAGCATTTTGATTAGCATAGAAAATTTATACCAAGTTTTAAATGATATGTCTTTATTATTCACTATTACTTTTTCTCTATTTGTTGTCTTAAGTTTGATTTTTATGTATGACATCTGAAAATATATTCAAACTTATAAAGACAAAGTAATAGTGAGTAGAGGGATTGCAAACCAGCGTGCCAGAGTGACGGAAGCTTGAGGAGAGGATGAGCATTGTCAGATCTTCTTTAGAGGAGTCAGCCTTCCTTCCTCATGTTTGAGCTTTGCTGTCACTCGGCACTTAAAGTCAAGTGTGAATGTTAAAACATCCCTCAGTGTTTGTAACGCCCACATCTCGTACATTGTTCATCCTTTGTTCTTAACCTGCAATGGTTAGTGACCAAGAATACTCGAAGGGAACTTGTCCTAAGAACATGTTTATTATGTGTATATATATGAGCCCTCACGTGCTCATATTTTTTTTCTTTTCTTATAACATAAGACAAAAGTTGTATAGAAATAAACATAAGATAAATCAAATTTTCATCTATGCTAATGAAAAGATAGTCTTTGAATTACTTTAGCATAGGTTTTTTTTAATCATGTTTTATAACAAATTGTTGTTTGTAGCTACACTTCAAAGATGGTTCAAGGCAAAAGTAACACGCAAAGAAAAAGATAAAGTGAACAATTTGATACTTACGCTTCTTCCATCGATGATGAATGAGCCGTGTCTTTTTGTACGAAGTTGTTGGAGTTCATCATATGCCTTGCTTCATCTCTCGTGTGAGTACATCTCTTGACTTACCCAAATTGGATTTATGAATTTTCTGCAGGGGTTAGTCCAACAAAATAACCAATATCTACTATAGCATACTATCAGCTCAAAAACCAACCTAGACACCACGTCTAATTTGATTTAGGAAGGCATTTTAACCTAAGTATCACGCTTAATTTAAAAAGCTTTTAGAAGCAAACTCATCACACCTTATGGTTCAAAAAATCAAACTAAACACCTTGTCTACTTTAATTCAGAAAACAACTTAAACCAAGCACCATGCCTAATTTAAAAGGTGTATTAAAAATACTTCAAAACCTATGCATACTATAGCAAACAAAGGTAGCATGAAAGCACTATAGAGATTTAATCAAATGAAGATGAAAGTGCGTGATCATGGTGAGAATTTTTTTTATTTCTTTTTAGATGCGAATGACATGGATGTATGCAAGGAACTAAACATGTAGTGGATTTAATATGAGAAAACATAAACTAAGTGGAGTGAATGCATGGATTATTCAAAGTAAAGATGCGAGTGGAATGTAAAATTAAAAAGGTAACTACACATAAAGTTTAAGTCCATGAGCAAGACTATCTCACCTTTCTTGATCATACTTACCATGATTTGTAGCTTTTGTGTTCATCACTTGAGATGTGATTTGAATTAGTATGACGGTGACCTTTGAGATGACAGGGCTCTAGTGTTGATAGATCATGAAGTTCAAGCACCACGGGTTCTTTAATGTTTCTTCATCTTTCCTTTTCTTGTGGAATCTTGCCGAAAGGTTGCAACGGCATCGATGTCCCAATCTATTCCACAACTCAATCGAACAGGGGTAATCCTACTAAAGCTACTGATATACTAAATTAGCGCATCAAGATCATTATCAAATCATCAAATCTTTACGCCAATTGCTTCCCCGTAATGGCGTCAAAAAGCTTGTTGGTATTTATTAAGTGCAATTAGAATATTAAGGATTACGTAAAAGCCTACGCAACATCATTGTAGCTTTTACTTAAGAGTATTCTAGAGTATCGTATCCACAGGGAAGCTTTGGTTAAAGAATCTAATAATTCACAATCTTGTATCTACCAACTTAGTAAACCATCTAGACTAAAGTAAGAAGGTAAATGGTAAATGGCAAATGATATATGATAAGGATTATAAAGAATAACACACATAAAAAAATTCTATGATAAAAGAGTAGTTTAGCTAATTAAGAGGACAACGGGAGAGGTTAAAGTTCTTGAATACTTCTCTATTTCTTTGGTTCTATGGTAACCTGAATGGATAAATATAGCAATTACACAAAAATACTTTGGAGCAAAGGCCGGTACCTTTCGACCCTCGAGAAAGACGAAGGGGTAGCCGGAGAAGGCTGCCTAAAGCTCTACGAACATTAACCCTAACATAGTAGATTACGAAGGCCTAACAAGCCGTCACCCCAGGGCTACCACAACTATCCGTGGGATTGAGCGCAACCTCACGGTAACGTATAGTCTAGACACCATGCCTATACTATCGATTATTACTCTAGTCACTAGCATAACTAGAACACTCAATACGAGCAAAGATCCCATGCAAATGTATAAATACTACACTAACCATATATATGAAAGGCATAAAAGTAAATAGAAAAGATAAATATATTAATGCATAAGTCTTGTAGAGAAAAGAAACAAAGACATACCAAACTCAAAGACTTCTCGACCGAAGCATAGCTCCGCTCTCCCTAATTCTCAACTAGAACTAATTTACTATATTGAATAGGTCTAGATCTAATTCTCTACATTGATGAGAGGTTATCCATTCAAGGGACACCTCTCTAATCAATGAGATTAGGGTTTCATGGATGGATGGCTTAATCTCTAATGAATTAGCGTTTCTAGGGGGAGGTCTGCCTCTGCTTATATAAGGGGTAGCGATGAACCACGACCATCGATCAAACCGACCTTATTGTACGGTGTAGATGCAGTCTAGAGAGGCGGTGGAGGAAGCTTCCAGAAGCTAAGCTTGCTTGGGCTCCAAGTCAGGGCGGCCGCCCTGGCCCTTGTGGTCGGCCGACCTGGGCCAATGCCAGGTGGGCCCCACCTTCATTGTGGCGTCTTTTGGTGTCTTCTAGAGTCTTCTAATGTATGTTAGTCCTCCGTTAAGTTTCACCTTATTTGCGCTTTAATCCTCCCCTTTCTGGCTTAATCTGGATATTCCTGTAAAAATATAAATTCACCAAAACTCATGAAAATTGTTAGTTTAAACCCTAGACTCTTAGTGAATTCATCCTTTCTTATGTTTATTTGACTATAGAATGTTGATGTTATCCACCGTCAATATAGACACCATGTCTATACTATCAATTACTACTCTAGTCACAATTTATAACTAAAGCACTCGATGCGAGCGGAGATCCCATCCTAACATGTAACAACTATATACTAAGCAATCATATGAAAGATATAAAAGTAAATAGAGAAGATAAATATATTAAAGCATAAGTCTTGTAGAGAAAAGATACAAAGACATACCAAACTCTGAAGACTTCTCCAGAACCGGAGCGCAGCTTTGCTCTCCTTAACTCTCAACTAGATCTAAGCTACTACATTGAATGTGTCTAGATCTAATTCTCTACATTGAGGAGAGGTTATCCATTCAAGGGACACCTCTCTAATCAATAAGATTAGGGTTCCATGGATGGATGAATTGATCTCTAATAGGGTTTCCAGGGGCAGGTCTGCCTCTGCTTATATAGCCCCATAGGATGAATCGTAGCCGTCAGATCAAACCGACCTTGCTAGACGGTTGAAAGGTCCTAAATGGCTAGAAGGGGGTGAATAGCCTAATAAAAATTCTATAAGATCACTAGAACAACTTGTTTGTAAATAACAAAGCGTGAATGCGTTTGCTCGAAGCTCTACTTGTCGGCAAGCCTCCTAATCACAAAACTAGTTGCTAGAGTCTCTAATTCACACAAATTGCTAAGTCACTACTCTACCAACTAGGTGAACAAGCACTAATAAGCTAAGCAACTAGCACTACACAAGCACAAAATATATTATCAAAGTAATGCAAGGTAGAGAGGAGGTGTTATACCAATGTGTAGAGGTGAGTCACCCAATCATCGGAGATAGAATCACAATAGAGACAATGATCACACAATGGAGAGACACACGATTTAACCCGAAGTTCACTTGAGCACCCTCAAGCTACTCTCCGTTGTGCCGACCGTCTCACGTGTGGGGCAAGGTGGAGCTCACTCCTAGCCAAGTGCCTTTAGGCTACTTGCACCCAAAGCAAATGAGAGGTACCCAAGACACGAGCAATGTATTACTTGCAATTTGTCGCCCCGACGAGGATGCACGGTCCTCTCACAAATCAACCGAGGTGGCCAAGAACAATCACCAACTCTTGCCAACGCCTCCACCAATCGCCAAGCCGGCTAGGAGTGGTGCTCTCCAAGAGCAACAAGAAATCCACCGGCTCACAACGATCCCCAAGTGCCTCTAAATGCAAAGATCAAACCAATATGCACTTGGATCTCCTCAACTCTCAAGAATGAAGCTCACAAGCAATAGATGAGAGGAGGAGGGAGTTTGCTCAGCTAAAGAGATGTTAGGAATGATTCAAAATGACCAAGAGGGCTCCCAAAGCCGACCAAACTCCTATTTATACACCGCCACACGAAATAGAGTCGTTGGGGGGCAAAAACACGATTCTGCGAGGTGACCGGACGCACGGTCACGCCCGACCGGACGCTCCGATCAGGTGACCGGACGCCTCGATCATGGGTCCTCCGGTCGACAAGTATCCGGGCCCACGCTACGACGGCCGAAATCGATCGTCCGGTCGCAGCTTCCGGTCATCGGCCGGACGCGCCGTCGGGCCTATCGGCGAAAAACGATGCTTACTAGAATCGATTGGAAGCACCCCGACCGGGCGCTCCGGCCGGACCCGCCGTCGGTCCGGTCCGGTCCGGCCGCAGGTCCGTCCGGGCGATTCATCGCTGCGAAAGTCATCGTTTCTCCGCCGCTTTGCTTCGACACGCTATCCAACAACTATACCAACTTGAGCACAAGGACTAGCATGTTTTAATCACCACGATGCATCCGCGCAATAGAAAATAGACGTTTCATTTTCTCAAACCCATCTCAACCCTCGCTCCACAACACCGCTTTCGCCGTGTGCCAACACCACCACGTGTACATCACCATGTGCTTGTGTGTTAGCATTTTCACAATCAATTTTGAAGGACAGGTTAGCTCTCTAGGTTAGAATGCATGCAAATGATTTTGAACCTAAAGGCACATGAGGACCGATATGTACGATAGTTTTCCCCTCTTTATAGTACGGCTTATCGATCCTAAATCACTCACACCCTCTATGGTGTCTTGAGTGTAAAATCAAAATGGCCCTATGGATATACCTTTGCCTTGAGCCCATTTTGATCCTCGAACCACTCCAAGTTGCGCACTTGATCATCATTTTGGATCACCTCGACCCATCCACCATGACCACCATGCAAAGCAACCTTGGCTTGACCAATCTCCAACTAAATTAAACACTTAGCATAGAGAGATTAGTCCTAAGGATGTCATCAATTAGCCAAAACCAATCTAGAGATCTTCAATCTCTCCCTTTTTGGTAATTGGTGACAACCCGCATAAAGATTTTATGATAAAGGATTTTTGAACCTATCATGGTTGTCCAAGCAATTTGCTCATGATTATAGGATTGGACAAACATCATAGTTTCGGTTTTGGTAGCATGAGCTCCCCCTACATGTATGCCGAGAGTTTGGAACTAAGCTTTGCATACATGTATGAATATTGAAATTTAGGGAGTGAGCCATGTTACCAAAATGGTGCTATGGTGAAAGAATGGACCTTTGAAGCGTGATACCAATCGAGTTGCGCCTTTCTCACCATACAAGCATCATGGATAACTAGATATTTCATCAAAAACTCAAAGTACCATGTGAGATCATATTATAAGCATAGCTACTTGAATTTAGAGCGGAAATCAAAATATCTAGCTACCACTTAAGCATGCTAGTTGATCATTCATCATTCAAGTTACTACTAGCATACACCACAGAAGCATGTATATATAGAATTTAAATACATGTGCAAGGGCAAGTCATATGTTAGTGCACAAACAAATGCAACAAAGGGCTTATGAGCTTGCTCCCCCTACTTGTGTGTTTTCAAAAAAAAATTGATCCCCTTCTAATCTTTATGCACTAATCTCTCCCCTTTGTCACCGATTGACATAAAAGGATAGATCATGTTCTTTTGATATTGGAAAGATTAGTTTTCAACTTTGGCCAAATTTGGATAGCTTGCCATACATGTAATTCGGTTTGAGCCGAAGACAAGCTTTTTCACACCTCATGAAAGGGTTATCATGTCTATGTTGAATCACATATTTGTCAATATATCCAAATTCAACACTTGAGATTGCAAGCCCACAAGCATATCATATGTCATCACTAGATCAATCAAGCATAAAGAGCAATAGTGATGGCATACATACATTGAAATTCATTGCTTTTCCATGAATGCAACCTAAGGAACAAGTTGTATGTCTATATGTTCTAACAAGTTCTTAGATATCATGATGACATGTCAAACAATTTCACCTTTGCTTGGCTCGGTGGAGAGGCATGTCACATATTTGGGGTGCATTCAACTCATATTGGAGAAGTTAAGAATGTTCAATTCATTTCTTAGCTTGCAAAATCTCTTCTCATCAAGTGGCTTGGTAAAGATATCGGCAACTTGATCTTCGGTACCAATAGGATGAATTGCAATGTCACCTTGTTGTTGATGCTCTCTAATGAAATGGTGCCTTATATCAATGTGCTTTGTTCTTGTATGTTGCACCGGATTTTGAGTCATCTTGCATGCACTTTCATTATCACAATACAAGGGCACTTGGTTGAAGTCAAATCCATAATCCTTCAATGTGGACCTCATCCAAAGTAGTTGACAACAACTCCCCGCACTAACATACTCGGCTTCGGCGGTAGAGAGTGTCACACTTGTTTGCTTCTTTGAGGACCATGACACAAGAGATCTTCTAAGGAATTGACATGTGCCACTAGTACTTCTTCTATTGATCTTGCAACCACCATAGTCGGAGTCCGAATATCCAACAAGTTCAAAGCTAGACCCTTTAGGATACCATAAGCCAACATCTTGTGTATGCTTCAAATACCTCAATATTCTCTTTGCGGCCTTGAGATGACTCTCTCTTGGTGAGGATTGAAATCTTGCACACATGCATACACTAAACATGACATCAGGTCTTGATGCGGTCACATAGAGTAGGCTTCCAATCAATGACCGAAAGAGCTTTTGATCAACCATATTGCCTTTGAGATCACTATCCAAGGTGCCACTTGTACCCATTGGTGTAGTGATACCCTTTGCATCTTCCATGCCAAACTTCTTGATCATGTCTCTTATGTACTTGCCTTGACTTATGAAAGTGCCACTCTTGAGTTGTTTGATTTGAAGTCCAAGGAAGTATGTGAGTTCACCAAGCATAGACATTTTAAATTCTTTGGCCATCATTTTACCAAACTCTTCACAATAGTCATGATTTGTTGATCCAAATATGATATCATCCACATATATTTGCAAGATGAACAAATCATTACCAATCTTCTTGGTGAAAAGAGTAGTGTCAACCTTTCCCATCTTAAAACCCTTTTTGAGTAGGAAGTCTCTCAACCTCTCATACCATGCTCTAGGTGCTTGCTTCAAGCCATATAATGCCTTCTTCAACTTGTAAACATGGTTGGGCTTGTGAAAATCTTCAAAACCGGGAGGTTGCTCAACATACACAAGCTCATTGATGTAGCCATTGAGAAATGCACTCTTCACATCCATTTGATAGAGTTTGATGTCATGGGCACATGCATAGGCTAACAGAATTCTAATTGCCTCTAATCTTACAAACGGAGCATATGTTTCTCCAAAGTCAAGACCCTCAACTTGAGTGTAACCTTGTGCAACTAGTCTTGCTTTGTTTCTAACCACAATGCCATCTTGATCTTGCTTGTTCTTGAACACCCACTTGGTTCCAATGACATTATAGTTGGTTGGCCTTTCCACCAACTCCTAAACTTCATTTCTATCGAAGTTATTTAGCTCCTCTTGCATTGCCAAGACCCACTCTTCATCTTTCATGGCTTTGTCTATGTCCTTTGGCTCCTCTTGAGACACAAATGCAAAGTGTTCACAAAATGATGCAAGTCTTCCTCTTGTTTGTACTCCACTAGCAATGTCACCAACAATTTGATCAATTGGGTGATCTCTAGCAACACTTGAGTTTTGGAGTATTGGTAGTTGATTGCTTGAACTTGGTTGATCACTTGATGTGGCTTGCACTTGAGATGATGTACTAGCTTGTTGATCTTGCACTTGAGAACCACTAGCTTGACCCATTGGAGATGATAGCACTTGATCTTTGTCATCATCAACATCAATTACTTGAGTTGGCCTAATATGCCCAATGTCCATGTTCTTCATTGCATCTACCAATTGAGTTCCACCAACATCATTTAGATTTTTTTCTTCATCTTGGGACCCATTGGTTTCATCAAACTCAACATCATGTACTTCCTCAAGTTGTCCACTAGTGCTATTCCACACTCTACATGCTTTGCTTGTAGTGGAATAACCAAGCAAGAACCCCTCATCACATTTCTTGTCAAACTTGCCCAATCTAGTGCCTTTCTTCAAGATGTAGCATTTGCAACCAAAGACTCTAAAGTAAGCAATGTTTGGCTTTCTTCCATTCAATAGCTCAAAGGGTGTCATGCCCATCATTGGATGACAATACAATCGGTTGATGTAGTAGCAAGCGGTATTGATAACTTCGGCCCAAAAGGATTGACTCACATCATATTCACTAAGCATTGATCTTGTCATATCTATGAGAGTCCTATTCTTTCTTTCAACTAGGCCATTGGATTGTGGTGTGTATGTGGGCGAGAATTGATGCCTAATGCCATAATCATCACATAGCTCTTCAATTCTTGTATTCTTGAACTCACTTCCAATGTCACTTCTCACTTTCTTGATGGTAACATCATATTCATTGCACACTTGCTTGAGAAATGTCTTGAAGATGGAATAAGTGTCACTCTTATCATTGAGAAAGAATACCCAAGTATATCTAGTGAAATCATCCACAATCACAAATCCATACTTGTTGCCACCAATGCTAGTATATGTGGTTGGTCCAAATAGATCCATATGCATCAACTCAAATGGCTTGCAAGTGCTTGTTGACACCTGTTATAGCATAATATTACTAGTCAACTAAACATGAATAAGGGCTTAAAATGAATATCAATATCAGTCTAGGGGTCTAACTAACATAATTCCATGAGTTTTGGTATTCCATGACTTTGTAGGGACTGAACAGATAAAAGCAGATAAGAACGGTGAGAAACCTAAGAGTTTGCATCCCATACGATGACAAGACTTGACCGTGAGGCAACTCAACCCAAAAAGTGGACTAAAACATTCTAGAAGACACCAGAAGACACCAGAAGACACCAGGAGGAAGGAGATGTGGTTGTGGCCCAGGGCCCTGGTGATCGCCAGGAAGATCCATGGCGACCGCCAGGTGGGTCCCACATGTCAGCCTCTCCTTTCTATGGCGGTTCACTACCGACATTGAGGTTGCATCTATACCGTTGTTCAAGGTCGGTTTGATCCAAGGGTCCCTGTTCATCGCCGATGGCTATATAAGAAGACCCCCTGACCCCAGGGTGAAACCCTAATTCATTATCATTCAGTATCAATAGGCTGAGACCCTGAGTCTCCCTCTAGGTCTAGACAACTAGAACTAGAAGAGTTAGCATGCAAGAAGGGATTAGATCTAGATAGATCTAGTCTTTAGAACAAGAGAGATAGAGAGGGAAGGGATCGGGAGGAAGTGCCGGTGCAATGGGTGCTACCTCCATAACTTGTACCTCGGTGGAAGTTAACCTACACTTGGAGTTACTCCGGTAATCTACTTCTTCTTTTAGTAAGTAATATTGTTTATAATTATTCTTATTGGTCTGCGAGTCTCTTTTGAGTACTTTAATCTGGCACCTAGATTAGAGTAATATTCGTAGTGCAAACATGGTGTTTGGACTCGGGTATCTCGTTAGATGCACCCTACCTTTCGGAGCGTGGTAGTTCGTGATAGTGACAGTACCATTGATTCCTTTGGAGTCCACATCCCGTAGGATAGGCCAAGTAGGACCCTGTTGCTGGAGGATTGCACGTTTTGTCCCTGCTTTCCTTTGAGTACGTCCCCATAAGGATAATATTAACATGGCTTACCAAGATAAGAATTAGATATCTTAGTAATCCTTTTCTCGCTATCTCAACCTTCTTAAGTCTTGTGCTACTCTCGGGTTAAGATTAGATCATAGTCTTCCTCACCCGTTTCCTGTGGATTCGAAATTAAACCCTCTCTCGGGTGAAGTGCTCACCGGTATCCGTTAAACTTGCGGATTATATAAATTATAAATATTTACGTAGGCTTATCAAATACCAACAAGCACTTCCTCGCGCCGCTTCTTTGGGGAAACGGTTCTTTGAGTTGACTTCGAATCTACCTTATCCTTGTAACATATTCTTTTTATTCTTTTATCTTCTTATCTCTTCTGTTCTTTTCTTTTCCTTTTCATTATGGATTCCACGCCTATCTATAAATATCATATACCCACAAGCGAAAGCTTTAGGCAACCGTAATCTTGAGCCTATCGTAGTAAAGTCCTATGAGCTACGCTTGGGTTATATAAGAATGGTTTACAAACTAGCCTTCTCGGGGAGAAGGCGAGGCCAACCCACACTCACACCTACAAAAGTTTGAGGAGATCATGGGTTGCCTTCGTTTGGAAGGCATATCCGATAATACCTTACTGTTGGAAGTTCTTTCCGTTCTCTTTGACGGGAAAAGCTAAACAGTGGTATTACTTGAACATAGAGAGAGTGAAAGGAGATTGGGGAACATTAATGTCCAAATTTTGTACATATTTCTTTCCCACCTCCAGAGTGGCCCGGCTTCGAATACAACTTCTAACTTTTAAACAAAATAAAGAAGAGTCTCTTCTTTGCATCATGGGATCGTTTTAATGACCTCATCAACACGGGCCCAAACCTTGGTATTCCAGACCCAATCCTTCTTCAACATTTTTATCTAGGTCTTAATAAGGAAGATGCAGGGGACCTTAGTGCAGCTTCGGGAGGCGCATTCCTTTCTCTGTCTGATAGAGAAGCAAGGGATGTCCTTAATGGATGTTGTGGATACGCCACCTTCACTAGACTTTTCCCGAGAAAAAGGAAGAATCACCCTTCGATCAAGGAGAGGAAACTACGATAGCTAATTCACAACAATTCCAATCTCAAGACTTAGCTATCAATCCTGAACCATCAACATCCCAAAATCCCCCAAAGGAAGAAGAAATTCCACCTTTGGAAGACCCTTATGAATCTACCCTTAGTGATTTTGGGAGAATAATAAATTCTCGTCCATACAAGAGACCTCTAAGTGACCACAATTCAGATTTTTTTGGGAAGTCTCTTATTGAATGTACTTATAAGAGATCTTCAAGTGATTATAATTTAGATTCCTTTAAGGAGAAGTCTCTTATTGAATATGCTTATTCTTTCAAAAGATTGGGAAGTGTTGACGGTCACCAACGACATATTTTTAACGTCAACATTCTACCAATAAGGGGGTGAAACTATACCTTACTACACACATATACATTTATTATTGACATAATTCCACTTGTAGTGCCAAATAATGTTTTGCAGGATTTATATAAAAACCAAGTGGAAAATACACCAAAAGGCGCCTCCCTAGAAAGCACATTCCTGAGAACATCAAGTCCAAGGAAGAAAAGTCCATAAAATATCAATATCCAAGCACAAGCCCAAGAGGTCGAGGCCCGAGTCCAACATGAAATGATAAATGGACCGCAGGACATGGGTTCAATGTTTTGGGCATAACCTTCTCATACGAAATCGGATTTCAGCGAACGAATACTCAAAACGAAGCTAACTCCGAGGCCCACGTGCTCATGCAAAGTTTCAGCCCAAACGGACAAAATATTGGTGCGGGCGCACTTTAGGGTCTTGCGCGCGCACCCTCCCGGAGGCCAAATCGGCTCATCTTCGTCCCGGTGGCCCATCTCGACCTGAAAAGTTTGGAGGCGGTGTTTGCTTGCCCAGAAAACGGTGCGGGATTAGTACCAAATGGCTTAGCCAAGAGAGGATCCCATGGTGAAGGTCCTATAAATAGATGGGCACTCCCTCACTTGTAACACACACCTCACAATGTAGCCTCTCTCTTCTTCTTCTTCTTCTTCTTCTTCTTCTTCTTCTTCTTCTTCTTCTTCTTCTTCTTCTTCTACTACTTCTTCTTCCTCTTCTTAGTAGGATTAGTAGTTTAGGATGTGGAGCTAGGCAAAGCTATCAAGGAGGGCTTGGCTCCTTGGAAGATGGATTCCGAGAATAAATCTTTCTATGGTATTCTTCCAAAGCCTTGCTCTTATCTTATCTTGGTTGTGCATTAGGATTAGAGTCTTCATGTTATTTCTATACTTCGTGATTTATCCTATGATCTAACATGTTGTTCTTGACATGATCATGACACATGAACTAGTCTATAGTTTCTATGTTGTGATATCGTCATATAGAACTTTATGCTTAAACCATTCATGCAATATAATTGGGTAGTGTCGGGATTGTGCTTTGAATGGCGGTTCGTTGTGTCCTTCGGGCTTGCTCGTGTTCTATTCCGTCCATCCGTAGGGTGGGGGCCATGGGGGACATGAGTAGTGTCCTCGTATGCGGGGCGTGGTGTCCGGATGCCGTATCCTTCGAATATGAGTGCATGCCACGGTTGAGGGGGGTAGGCGGCTTGGTCGTGACAAGCCTTGACCGTCCCTTGAAATCCCCCCCACGCTCGTGTGTGTGTGTAGGAGTTCGTAAATGCCTTTCTTTAGGGCGGATGCTCCGGAGGTCTCCCCGTCCATTTCATTCTCGCCTCCGACCTCCCGCTCATGCGTGTTGCCCGACTATCAACTCGGTTCTATGCACAGCCATGACTAGAATCAGATGCTCCACTTAGGTCTTTCTTTATTCCTTATTTATCTTTATCCTTGAGTTTGGCTTGAGTGAGTGTGTCAAGTTATCCATCTACCATTCCTTTATATCCCTGTTATGAGCATTGGTCCATTACATAGTCATGTTATCCTGTTCATGTCTCTATTAGATCCTTTTCCACCATGCCTTCCTTTGGGAAAATATAAATAACAATACCCTGAATACTTCCGGGTGAAATGCTACAATGATAGATCCGTGCGCTTGCGGATGAATATCTTAATTGGCAAGATCTATCACCGTTGATGTACCTAGTGTTATCACCGACACGGTGGTTTCACTTAGGAATGTCAACGGCGCATTTCTGGCGCCGTTATTAGAGATGGGTTCTAAACCTGTTTCTAGTGATTGCGCTTAAGAAATTCAATAGGAAGAACCCAAGGATGGCATGTCTGATCATGCCATAGAAAGAGAGCAAAGCTATCTAGAAGACAATCTTATCTTCTCCCCTTCTATGCCTAGACAAGATGATTTATTCAAATCTATCTCTAAACCCATCCTTGACCCCCCATGAATCCACATATGCTTCCTTCTTTTGAGACTCATGATGACCCTAGAAATTTACCACAACAACCTAAGCATAGGAATCATCAAGACCACCAAGAAGACCCACAACAATGGCTTGAGAGTGTTAATAACCTATGTACCACAGCCATTGATTGTATGGACGACATCTTAGACATTATCAGCCCAGAGACACTAACCCAAGGGATCCTTTAGACAGCCATGATGAATTAACCTTGGAGT
Organism: Hyparrhenia diplandra; assembly: GCA_015847255.1. Lineage (NCBI taxonomy): Eukaryota > Viridiplantae > Streptophyta > Magnoliopsida > Poales > Poaceae > Hyparrhenia > Hyparrhenia diplandra. Next base: position 522,934 of record JADLZK010010225.1, on the reverse strand, counting down.
TTGGGAAGGAAGACAACATCGATGAGTATGAGAGTCGCTTCATAGACACTTCATCTAGTCCGATTCACATGATCAACTTCATGAATCACCTAGTCTCTCTATCACTATCATACACGAGATCTTCAACCCCCCTCATTCTCTCTCCTCCTATAGATTTTAAAAGGGTGATTGTAGATGCATACATCTATAATAAATATTCTAGATCTCGTTGGCATAAAATCTTGAGGTAGATTGATGTTGGAAGGGAAACCACTTCATCATCATAAATCACAATTCAATAGGTTTCCCAAGGACGAGCTTGATGTCCTTAAACAAGCACTTCTTGAGAAATAACAATGAGTGTTTACCTTATTGCTATAGTACCCTTGTGAAATAAGCATAGAGATATAAATGAGGAAATATTCCTTCGGGTATTTTTGTTGCTAACCATTTCAGGTCTAGAGCAAGAAGAACGAAGGATGGCAATGTAAGGTATGTCCAACCAATCATTGTACAACATGAAATCACATGCATAGAAATATTTCCTTATCATATTGCTACACTATCTTGGTTGCCTCTATCTTTTGAGACATGCTCAATTTACTAAACAACTACTGTCATGCTTTTCATCTCCCTCGTTTGAGTCAATCCCTATAATGCCTTCATGCTACTCTTTTGTCTACCATAGTATGCTTTGGTTTGAGAATGCTTTGCTACACTCTTGAGATAGTGTGTTTCCAAAGGCTTTTAAATTAAGCATGGTGCTTAGGTTAGAACGCCTTCCTTAATTGAATTAGACATGGAGTCTAGTTTGGTTATTGAACTAAAATATTTGGCTTGTGTAGACATTGGTATATTTTGTTGGACTAACCCCTACGAAAAAAAAGACAAAAAGAGAAACTCTCAAATAAGCTTGGGGAGGTCCTGAGGTGAACTCACAGAAGAAGTAAGATACAACAAACCTTTCACAAGGAAGACACGCTGCATTACATAGAAGAACCTTATGGAGTAAAGAGAAAGAGAGCAAGTTAGGAAGAAGCCACACAAGAGGCCAAATAAGGGAAGCTTCAAGCAAAAGAAAAGCACCATCACAAGTTGCTACATTGCCATCATGCTCCAATAATAAAGTAGCATCTTGAGGTGAGTTGTCAATAAATAAGCTTTCTCTTAATTATGGCATGTTCATGAATAAAGAACCAAACATGTTAGAGTAACACCCAGGGCTTGATCCAACTTTATTAGCTCAACATGTTTTGTTTGTTCCTAACACCACCTTCTTGATCTCATAGTCCTAATCATACTAGCAAATATATTACAACATTCATGTTCCATCTTCTGATCTTATCACCCTTGTTATAGAAAAGGAAACACATAAACATTAACTTTATCTTGTTTGATGTGCCCGAGGTTTTAGAGAAGAATGAACTTTTGGTTCTGTTGGTGTTTTCCCACCAACAAGGCCCATGCACTTGATCTCTACCTTGTCTTTTGCACGCGGGACACACTTCGAGCAAAATGTGGAGGAGTCTGTCACTCCCCCAAAACTCTACAAGTGAATGTCCTAAACCCACAAAGCATACACACAAAACAAGAAGCTGCCAACCCCCATTATCAAAATTTCACTTCAAAATGTTGGACCAGCAAAAGAACATGGGTGACTAAATCTACAGAATCGCCATCTTAGGAGATGCAACATTTAAGATCGGGCGACACGCTTAAGGAGTAACCAAGGTAAGTAGTCTTGTTCAAAGGACTTAAAACATTGAACCCTCACCGAAAGGTAACTCGGTAGTTATCCATAGTTAATTCCTAGCATTACATATCATATTTATCTTTTCAAGAACTTGCATTAGCATATTTACTTCTTTGCATAATCATTTTCCTTTAGCATATTTAATTTTTGTATTAACATTGCATTGAAAAACCTTAAAGCCCCATGTGAATAATCTTGTGGTGTGTAACAACCCATGCAGATATTCACCGTGGTGGCATAAAAATAATTATTCATTCATCTAGTTGCATTTGCATCATAGTCCTTTGCATGTATATAAATTTATAAAAACTTCAAAAATATTTTCTGCTAAAGTTTTACTCGAATAATTATGATCCATCTCTAGGCACATGAAGCTAATGTGGCTAACCCCTAATGCTTAATCAAGTTCCACTAGCTTTGTTGTCTATTTGAATTCAGCAGATTCAAAGGGAAAGAGACATGATAGGTCGACATCATCATCGCCATCTACCTCAACTTCCTCAACATCAACAAACCCGACACTTCAATCCAGCTTGGGGAGAGCACCCCAGTTATCCCGATAAGTATCTCTACTATAGTATTATTATTAGCTAAATATTTAGTTTGCTTGGTTTGCTAGAAAGTTTGCTAGGAGTTTAGTTTTATAAAAGTCTAGTCGGTTAAAGAGTCTTTACTAGAGTTTGGGAATAAACAAATAGGAGTGTACCAGAGGTTCTCTTTTCCACCAACATAAAATGACCTCTGAAGCTAAATCTCATGCATGGAAATGATGAATAGTTGCTCCGTCGTAATTCCTTTTCAGATTACCTAGCTTTCAAGCTTAATTTCTCTTGAGCCATAAATGCAAAACTGTTTTGACTTGAGACTTACCTTGAACCCGAAACTTGTGGGTTGCAAATTGCTTGCTCTAAAGTCTAGGTAATTGACGGATATGATATATGAGAGTTTGAGCTGCTATTGATCTTACTCCTAGTGATACTAGATTTCTGGAGATTTATTTTAAAACTTTAGAAGTGCACATGATAAGTTCCTGTGTGACAGAGTGTTGAACCTCCTACCACAGCCATATATATACATGTTCCCTAGATTAGGAAAACCCTTTTGACATATATATAGGCTGCTTGCTTTGCATTGAGTTTGTTCAATCTTTGTCGACCCTTAGAAACTTGTCATGCTGATCATGTACACTCCACCACCATTCCATCTTATTCCACCCCATTACATTGCACTCCACTCCACTTGACTCCATTCATGCATATGCTATTTCCATCCTGGAAGTACGCATCCACCACCATATATATCCATTCACTATAGCCCCCAAAAATATTCTACTCCTATCTTGGGAGAGAGCAACCAAAAATATTCCCTACACCCTTCCACCCATCCATATCTAGCCAATGTCTTACAAAGCTCCATAACATTTGTCTATCTCTCAAAAGTTATTGCAAAAGAGATTTGGGTTGTATTAAAAAAAAAGAGAAAAAAAAGAATAAAGGAGAGTTAAAAAATGGACAAGTGTCCGCTGAAAACAATGGGTACTTAGATACTCGCCTCTCCATAAAAGAAAAATAAAGAAAGAGAAAGAGATACAACCCAAGTTCTCCCAAAGTTTCCAAATTCCAAAGAGAGATGATTCCTCAAGGAGCAAAAGTAGAATTAGGCTTCCCCCTCATTCATTCCATACACCTTACTATATTCCCAACCATATTCTATCCACCATACACATGCACCACTTAATCAGTGTGACTCGTGACTTTGGATACATTGCTTGAACTTACAATATATGCTTAGTAAGTAGATGTAGTTTTCTCCCACCTATGAGCTCCAGATATAAGCCTTAGATATAGGGTGAAAGAGAAGAAGGCATAGTGTCCCTCTTTTGCTTTTAGTCCAAAAATACCACATATTATGAGAGAAAGGCAAAACAACCTTGCTGCCTTAGTGAGAATCCACAAATACCACAAATAAGAGACTTGAGAGAGTCATACGGGAACTTTGAGTTTTATTTCAAAAAACTTGCAAAAACTCGAATGACAGTTGAACAAAGAGTTTGAGATATGGTGCTTGACTTGATTGTTCTATCTTTCAATTACCCAAGATCCCAAGAAAAGGCTATAAGCTCCATGGTTAAAGGTAATATGGGTAAGTTGAAATTTGAGCAAGTTTATTCTTATCTGGAGAGAAATTTTGTTTGAAAGCATGTGACTTTGGAGGTGTGAAAGCGTTGAACAACTCCCGATTCATTGCTAAGTTTGGCTTTTGCTAGGGACTAGCAAAGGGTAAGCTTGGGGGAGCTTGTTGACACCTGTTATAGCATAATATTACTAGTCAACTAAACATGAATAAGGGCTTAAAATGAATATCAACATAAGTCTAGGGGTCTAACTAACATAATTCTATGAGTTTTGGTATTCCATGACTTTGCGGGGGGGTTGACAGATAAAAGCGAGATAAGAACGGTGAGAAACCTAAGAGTTTGCATCCCATACGATGACAAGACTTGACCGTGAGGCAACTCAACCCAAAAAGTGGACTAAAATATTCTAGAAGACACCAGAAGACACCAGGAGGAAGGAGATGTGGTTGTGGCCTAGGGCCCTGGCGATCGCCAGGAAGATCCATGGCGACCGCCAGGTGGGTCCCACATGTCGGCCTCTCCTTTCTATGGCGGTTCACTACCGACATTGAGGTTGCATCTATACCGTTGTTCAAGGTCGGTTTGATCCAAGGGTCCTGCTTCATCGCCGATGGCTATATAAGAAGACCCCCACGACCTAGGGTGAAACCCTAATTCATTATCATTCAGTATCAATAGGCTGAGACCCTGAGTCTCCCTCTAGGTCTAGACAACTAGAACTAGAAGAGTTAGCATGCAAGAAGAGATTTGATCTAGATAGATCTAGTCTTTAGAACAAGAGAGATAGAGAGAGGGAAGGGATAGGAGGGCGTGCTTGTCCTGCATGCGGTGCTACCTCCACAACTTGTACCTCGGTGGAAGTTAACCTACACTTGGAGTTACTCCGGTAATCTACTTCTTCTTTTAGTAAGTAATATTGCTTATAATTATTCTTATTGGTCTGCGAGTCTCTTTTGAGTACTTTAATCCGGCGCTAGATTAGAGTAATATTAAGTAGTGCAAACGTGGTGTTTGGACTCGGGTATCTCGTTAGATGCACCCTACCTTTCGGGCGTGGTAGTTCGTGGTAGTGACAAATACCATTGATTCCTTTGGAGTCCCACATCCCGTAGGATAGGCCAAGTAGGACCACCTCGTTGCTGGAGGATTGCACGTTTAGATCCACGCTTTCCTTTGAGTACGTCCCCATAAGGATAATATTAACATGGCTTACCAAGATAAGAATTAGATATCTTAGTAATCCTTTTACGCTATCTCAACCTTCTTAAGTCTTGTGCTACTCTGGGTTAAGATTAGATCGTACTCTTCCTCACCCGTTTCCCTGTGGATTCGAAATTAAACCCTCTCCTCGGGTGAAGTGCTCACCGGGTATCCGTTAAACTGCGGATTATACAAATTATAGATATTTCGTAGGCTTATCAAATACCAACGTGCTCATGATATTCTTCTTAGGATGAGTGTTGCCCACTTGCTTGCTGGCTTGACATGCACTATAGAGTTTGTCCTTCTCAAACTCAACTCCATTCAAGCCTCTTACTAAGTCATGCTTCACAAGCTTGTTCAATTGTTTCATGCCTACATGACCAAGCCTTCTATGCCATAACCAACCCATAATTGATTTAGAGATCAAGCATGTACTCAATTTAGCTTCACTAGTATCAAAATCAACTAGATAGAGATTGTCATGCCTAAAGCCTTTGAATATCAACTTTGAATCATCAACACTAACAACCTCAATATCGCTGACACCAAATATGCATTTGAATCCAAGGTCACATATTTGTGCCACCGAGAGCAAATTGAAGTTCACCTTGTCAACTAGTGCCACATTGGATATGCTCAAGTCATTGGTGATTGCAATCTTTCCAAGTCCTCTAACCTTGCCTTTGCTATTATCACCAAATGTGATAGTGTTGCCACCATGAGTTTGATCAATAGATTTGAACATTCTTGCATCACCGGTCATGTGTTGAGTGCACCCACTATCAAGAACCCAATGCCTCCCTCCGGCCTTGTAGTTCACCTACAAAACAAATCAATGAGATTTAGGTACCCATCTTTGCTTGGGTCCTTAGAGGTTAGTTACCAAAGACTTTGGCACCTAAATGGACTTCTTCTTTGGTCCCACAATTGGTGTACCAATGAACTTTGCCTTAACACCTTTCTCACCCTTGGTAAGCAAATAGCAAGAATCAAAACAAATGGAATGCACTTTGTTTGCTTTCTTGTTGGTGTTCATTTTAGCACATTTTTGCTCTTGATGCCCAACTTGCTTGCATCTATAGCAATAGGAACCATTGCTCCTCACAAAGCTAGGCTTTGGGGTCACAAAGGCCTTCTTGCCCTTCTTGGGGATATACCCTAGACCTTCCTTGTTAAGGGAAAATCTTTGGCTACCCAAGCACTTTAGCAACTTGGCATCCCCACCATAAGCCTTTCCTAAGGCGTGGGTGAGCTCATCCACCTCTCTCTTGAGAGTCTCATTCTAAACTAATAATGATGAATCTAAAATCACTTCATCACTACTAGTGGAGGTAGAGTGGGTTGATGTGGATGTGGAAGGTATGCATGATTCTTCAACATGAACCATGAATGGTTCATCTATAATGTCACATGTTGAATCAACATCCCTCTTGGAGATCAAGACAACCTTGTTATTCTTAGCAACTAGCAAGGAATGAGCTTTTTCAAGCTTTGTGTGAGCAAGTTGAAGCTCTTCATGGTCTTCCTTTAGACACTCATAAGAGGCTTCTTGCTCCCTAAGGCTCTTTTCAAGAGATGCAACTCTCTTTTCTAAGGCCTTACATTCCTTAGCCTTAGCTATGAGAACAATGTTGGCTTGTTCTATTGCCTCAAACATTTCTTCCATAGTGGGTTCATTTGATTCATCATATTCTCCTTCACTATCATATTTTACTTCATTAGCATATGGTTCATCATCATAATATACCTTGGTGCCTTTGGCCATGAAGCATGAACCGGAAGATGATTCAAATAGAGATGACTTCTCATGATTGCCCATTGCCATCATTGCCTTTCCTTCTTTTTCTTCATCGGACTCATCACTATCCCAAGTCACAACATAAGCACCATCTTTGCCCTTCTTGAAGGTGGCCTTGTTCTTGCCCCTTCTATAGTCCTTGTTGTTCTTCTTGTCCTTTCTATGAGGACAATCCTCAAAGAGATGATCAGGACTATCACACTTCCAACATAGCCTCTTCTCTTCATTGCCCTTAGGAGTGTCCTTCTTCTTGTAGTGCCCAAATCTTCTCTTGTACTTGAGCATGGTGCCAAATTTCTTGACAACCAAAGCAAGAGCCTCATCAACCTCTTCTAGGCTGATTTCATCACACTCTTCTTCTTGAGCTTTTGCCTTGCTCTTACATGAGGAAGAGGATGCCTTGAATGCTATGGCTTTCTTCTTCTCAACCTTCTTGTCCTCCTTCTTCTCCTTAGCATCAACATCATGATCATACTTGTCAAATGTCAACACCTCTCCAAGTAAATCATTTGGCTTCTTTGAATCAAGCCCATCTCTTTGCAACATAAGTATCAACATCTTGAATCTTGAAGGTAGGCTAATCAAGAACTTATGACAAAAGTCGTGATCTTGTGTCTTGTAGCCCAATGTCTTGAGATCATTCACTATGACTTGCAATCTATGAAACATCTCTAGAATTGTTTCACCTTCCTTCATCTTGAAGGTCTCAAACTCACTCTTGAGTCCATATAGCTTGGCACTCTTGACAACCTTGGTGCCCTCATATGTTTCACTCAATCTTGTCCATACTTCACTTGCACGATCTAAGTCCTTGATGCCTTCAAATATCTTGGCATCGATGACATTGTAGATGGTATTGAGTGCCAGCCGATTGCAAGTGCGGTTTGCCCTATCATCATCGGTGAGCTTGGTAGGATCAAGGATGACATAATCACTCTCCGTCACCTCCAAAACTCATGTATTGATCCAAGGTACATGGTCATCTTTCTCTTCCAATGATCAAAAGAACTCTCACCATCAAAGTGAGGAGGCTTTCCCCCAATATGGTTGAACACAATGCTAGCCATATCTTGCACCGAAGGGTGTTAATCCTTGCTCAAATGGTGACCACGGCTCTGATACCACTTGAAAGGTTCTAAATGGCTAGAGGGGGTGAATAGCCTAATAAAAATTCTACAAGATCACTAGAACAACTTGTTAGTAAATAACAAAGCATAAATACGTTTGCTCTAGCTCTACTTATCGGCAAGCCTCCTAATCACAAAACTAGTTGCTAGAGTCTCTAATTCACACAAATTGCTAAGTCACTACTCTACCAACTAGGTGAACAAGCACTAATAAGCTAAGCAACTAGCACTACACAAGCACAAAATATATTATCAAAGTAATGCAAGGTAGAGAGGAGGTATTATACCAATGTGTAGAGGTGAGTCACCCAATCACCGGAGATAGAATCATAATAGAGACAATGATCACACAATGGAGAGACACACGATTTAACCCGAAGTTCACTTGAGCACCCTCAAGCTACTCTCCGTTGTGCCGACCGTCTCACGTGTGGGGCAAGGTGGAGCTCACTCCTAGCCAAGTGCCTTTAGGCTACTTGCACCCAAAGCAAATGAGAGGTACCCAAGACACGAGCAATGTATTACTTGCAATTTGTCGCCCCGACGAGGATGCACGGTCCTCTCACAAATCAACCGGAGGTGGCCAAAAACAATCACCAACTCTTGCCAACGCCTCCACCAATCGCCAAGCCGGCTAGGAGTGGTGCTCTCCAAGAGCAACAAGAAATCCACCGGCTCACAACGATCCCCAAGTGCCTCTAAGTGCAAAGATCAAAGCAATATGCACTTGGATCTCCTCAACTCTCAAGAATGAAGCTCACAAGCAATAGATGAGCGGAGGAGGGAGTTTGCTCGGCTAAAGAGATGTTAGGAATGATTCAAAATGACCAAGATTCCTATTTATACACCCCCACACGAAATAGAGTCGTTGGGGGCAAAAACACGATTCCTGCGAGGTGACCGGACGCTCTGGTCAGGTGACCGGACGCTCCGATCATGGGTCCGGTCAGATACGACAAGTATCTAGGCCCACGCGCTGAAGGCTGAAATCGATCGTCCGTCGTCGCGACTTCGGTCATCGACCCGGGCGCGCCGGCCGCCCTATCGACGCCAAAAACGATGCTTACTAGAATCGACCGAAGCACCACCGACCCAGGACACTCGGTCGGGACCCCAGTGTCCGGTCCAGGGGTCCGGTCGTAGGGTCCGGTCGGGCGATTCATTGCGAAAAGTCATCGTTTCTCCGCGCCTTTGCTTCGACACGCTATCCAACAACTATACCAACTTGAGCACAAGGACTAGCATGTTTTAATCACCACGAGGGTGAGCGGTACCCAAACCCATCTCAACCCTGCTCCACAACACCGCCTTCGCAAATATGCCAACACCACCATGTGTACATCACCATGTGCTCGTGTGTTAGCATTTTCACAATCAATTTCGAAGGACGGGTTAGCTCTCTAGGTTAGAATGCATGCAAATGATTTTGAACCTAAAGGCACATGAGGACCGATATGTGCGATAGTTTTCCCCTCTTTATAGTACGGCTTATCGATCCTAAATCACTCACACCCTCTATGGTGTCTTGAGTGTAAAATCAAAATGGCCCTATGGATATACCTTTGCCTTGAGCCCATTTTGATCCTCGAACCACTCCAAGTTGCGCACTTGATCATCATTTGGATCACCTCGACCCATCCACCATGACCACCATGCACCAACCTTGGCTTGACCAATCTCCAACTAAATTAAACACTTAGCATAGAGATTAGTCCTAAGGATGTCATCAATTAGCCAAAACCAATCTAGAGATCTTCAACGGTGGAGATGCGATCCCATAGGTCGGTGGAAGAAGGTTCTAGAAGATGGACACGTGGCGTTGATCTAGCAGGCCGGCCGGCCTCCCCCTATGGCAAGTGGGTCCCACCTTTGGCAAGTCGTCTTCTGGTGTCTTCTAGAGTCTTCTAATGATGGTTAGCGATGTGGAATTGATATCTTTTGATTACGGACTCCAAATATGGCAAATGATATGTACTGTTTCGATCATCTCGATGAGCTCTTCGCAATGGTATACTCCAAATCATCATTTGAGATACTTTATTCTGTGAAAAATTAGAAATCCTACAAAACCGGTGAGAGCACCAAAACTCATGGAATCCGTTAGAATCAAACCCTAGACTCTAGTGAAATCATCCTTTTATATTATTTTTCATGTTTATTTAACTATAGAATGTTGGCGTTATCCACCGTCAACACTTAGGCAACATGAAGATCGGCATGATCAACACCTCAAGAAAGACGCTAGAAGACATACAAGATATGCAAGAAATCTAAGACATAAGATGGAAAAAAGCCGAACGAAAAACACGGGAAGAAATTAAGCTAAGTGCATGCTTTTACGCATGCACCGCATTTGTCTAGTGTCCGCTAAGGGCGCCGCTAGAGAAACAATATGCACTATTCAAGGGGTAGCTGCAACTGCAGCACCGGATTTGTCCAATGCAAGGAGATAGGAGATGCACCTAATGTTAAGGTGCTTGGCTAGTGAAAAAAAGATAACACCAGTCAATTTACGGATACACATCCGGTAATCGCACCATCGCTCACTCGGAGCATTCTACCATAGATTCGGTTGCCGCGCGCCATGGAGATCCTAACGGCTAGGGGGAGGTGAATATATAGCCTAATTAAAACTTTTACAAACCACTAGAGCAAAATATTAGTCAGTTAAATAGTGAAGCTTTTTTGCTCTTGCTGTATTAAAAGGTTGCAAGCCACATATCCAATCAATTCTAGTGACTATGATGTCTATATCAAGCAATTTGCTAAGTCACTACTTCTTGCACTAGTTTAGCAAGCTAAGCAACTAACTACACTACCAAGTCGCTAGGAAGACTAGCTACTTTTTACGACTACACAAGTATATTCAAATGTAAATGCAAGTGATAGAAAAGTATACCGATCCAGGGCAAGAGATATATTAATCACAATGAATACCAAGGGAGCCCATAAATCAATTGACATAAGATTTTTCTCCCGAGGTTCACTTGCTTGCTGGCAAACTAGTCAGCATTGTGTCGACCATTCACTTGGTAGTTCAGCGGCTAATAGGCATTCACAAGCCTATCCCAACACTTGGGCGCCACAAGAACTCACCAACAAGTGAGGGTACTCAATGATACGAGCAATTTACTAGAGCTACCATTTGGCACTTCGCGGTCGAACAACGGTGCATGCTTGTGTAGGCAGGCACCGGCGAGCAAAGGCGGGCACCTGCCGCCGAATTGCTTGGTGTCGTCATCATCCTCGCCTCGATTCCCTCATGGAGATAGAGATCACGGAAGGAACTCGCCGGGCATCGCCGCCGTCCTCGGCCAATTCGCTCGGGGAGCCAAAGATTTGGAAGAAACTTGCCGGCATCGCCGTCTTCCTCCGCCTCGAATCGCACCTCCGCTCAAAGGGGGCGGGACGACGGCGTGGCTCCCCACGCATGGCAAGCCTCCCGTGGTTCCCCTTCGCATGAGCACGCCCAAGCCGTGATGGTGAAAAGGCATACCGCCACACAAAGACGTGGAGGTGGAGGCCATTAGCGGCGAGGAAGAAGGTTGTGGCTCACCGTAATGCCGCGGTGCCACGCGAAGAGCGCGACGAGCCGGCACCGATGGTAAGGGCACGGCGAGCTTCGACTCTAGCGCATCGTGGTCCACAGCCCACGATTCCTCCCGACTCCAACGGGCCTTCACGGTCACCATGGCCGGATTAGAAGGACGACGAGTGGCGACCACCACCGCAAGGATGAGCAGATGGACTCGACGTGGCGCGCGCATGCCGTCGGAGGTGGCATGGGTGTGGTGGTGGTGACGGGTGAAGGACTAGAAGAGCAACGTGGCAAAGATGAAGGAGGTGACAGAATCGAAAGGCGAGAGCCGCCCAAGCCTGCCTCCGTGAGAACAGCCAACTCCTCAAGCTCAATGTTGGCCAGGCTACAACTGTACGGATGACCAGGCTAAGCCAGGCCCCGAACCCTGTACAAGCAACCAAACAGACAAAAATAGGCTTCAGGGAGCCTAGCTAGGGGACAGACACCCAACCAAGCACACCCATAATACCCCTCACAAGCAACCGATTGGAGGCTGGAAACAATCACCAATTCTAGCTCAACGATCCTCCAAGCTCCGGGCCAGCTAGATGACAGAAATCACCAAGAGTAACAAGATCCCAACCAGCCCAATGTGCCCAACTAGTGCCACAAGTTGCAAGATCACTAAGCAATGGATTAGAGGCTCTCCAAATCTCACTCAAATGAACAGATCAGGTGCGCACTGGGGTGCCAAGAGGGTGGCCATGACCGGCCACCACCTCTATTTACAGCCCCAAGTCCAAATAGAGTCATTACCCTTGGGAGCATTTTTCTGTGAGGGCACCAGATCTATAGGGCAGTGCCCACACCGGACAGGGGTGGCGGTGCCCTAACGGTCAAATTCCAACGGCTAGTTCAAAAGATGTTCAGCAGATGGGCACCAGAGACGCCAAGGCGGTGCACCGGACAGCCCATGGCGGTGCCCTCTAACCAATTTCACCCAAAACCAATCCCTCACGGATAATTAGGGCAGTGCAGGCGAGGGGGGGTGGCGGTGCCCTAGCGGTGACCAACCCCAAAGCCATAGCCTCTGGATAAAAATAGTGGTGGCACGGGCGGCTGCGGTAGTGCACCACGGAGGTGCCCGCCAGGCCACATGCGCACTTACTAAGCTACTTGGGACACTGTCCAGGTGGTCACTGGACAGCCCTGTCTGGTGCCCCGAACATGTGTCCAATGCCACCCAGTGGCAGCACAATGAGCCCTTCTTGACATCTTTCTTCTCCTTTGCAAATGTGCTAACACCCAAAGTGTTTCACAATCATTTTTCAAAGGATTTTCATTCATGCACTAGACCTATATGCAATGCATAGAAGTCCAACACCTAGTGTGGCACTAGATGACCGAATTATCTAATTGAGATCCCCTCTTAATGGTACGGCCATCTATCCTAAATCCACTCACATCTATCCTAAATCCACTCACATCATCTATGATGTCTTGGGTGGCAAAACAAAATCCCTATTTATACCTTTGCATTGATCTCCACAAGGTTTTGTTTTCTCTCTTTCTTCTTTTCCAAATAAGGAGCTCTTGATCATCATCTTGTTGACTTCACCATCCATCTCCATCTGGATCAATCACATGTCTTGGACCAACCTATCTCAATCATAACACTTAGAGCATAGGGTTAGTCCAAATAGATTTCATCAATTAGCTAAAACCAAACTAGGGCTTTCATAGGCATGTTCAACGCATCGGAAGCTTAAGGGTAGAGAATGCAAACTCCTGGTTGGAAAACTCCATGGGGCTTGGCCTTTGCAAGGGCATCCTTGGGAGCTATAGGGGCTCCAAATAGAATTAGGGTTTCTCGATATCTTGGTAAAAATAGAGTGATCAACTAGAGTTTTTATTTCTATCTCAATTAAATTTCCATGTTTATATTGTGTACTTAGGTTGTGTGCTTATATTTCTAGTTTAGCTTGCAAAAGTCTTTTGTAGTAGATATAGCAACACACCTAGTAAAACCTTAGTTGCACGTCTAGATAGATTATTCATAGGTTTTGACTAGGCGGAAATTAGAGGCTAAATTTAGAATAGAAGTTTTAATTTCTCCTTGACACGGTAGTAAAACCAAGAAATATTACGTGTCCCTTGTGGACGAATATAGCTCCCAATAGAGATAGCATAGGTAAAGTGACAAAATATAGTAAGCAGGTAGTTGGGAGCTGCTGTTGTAGTACGTAGTCATGGTAGGTGATGTGCTTTCCCTGCAAGATCGTTATGCAAGGGTCCAATGTAAATACATACATATGTAAAAGGAAAACAATGCCCCTTGCAAAAGGTGTCTTAGCTCTCAAGGGCAACTAGCTAGGCTGATATATCACCAGAACACAGCCATGCATAACGATCTGATGAGGACAGAAAGCAAGGAGAGAAGGGCGGAAGAGATTTTTTAAGCTGACTGATGGATCTTAGAGCAACTCCAATGGTTTGCTAAATGAACTTGCTATCCTTGAAAATTTGGCAAAACTAGAAAATTGTCTCTCCAACAGTTTGCTAAATTAATTTGCCATCTTTTCTAACTTGCTATCCTTCCCCTCGCGTGCGCATCTTTACGCGCGCGTATCCAGCTTGCTATCGCGATCCCGCGCGACCCCGGCCCTCTTCCCACGCGCGCGTATGTGCATGCTGCTGTGCTCGTTCGTCGCCGGCAGCTCGAGTTGATGGAACATGGATGCCAGATCCTGTCGCTGGTCCATGCTGCCGTGCTGATGTACATGGACGCTGTCGCCGGCAATTCTCCTTGATGGAACATTGATGCTGTCGCCGGCTGCAGATCCTGTCGCTGCCAGCAAATCCAGTTCATGGGACTCGTACGAGTGCTGACGGACGGGACAGAGATGGCCGGCAAATCCTGTCCATCAACGGCACCTCTGAGATCAGCGCCTTGCCTGCTTCCTCTCAGACGGACAGGGGTGACGACCACGTCACGGCGGCGGCAGAACCCTTCACGCGCGCGACGAAGAGCAGGATCCCGCATGGCGCGACGGAAGGATATCGTCGTAGTCGCGCTAACAGTTGGGTTGGTTATGACGTGGGCCCACTTTTTATAATTTTACCAAGTCCAAATGGTAAATTATTAGAGAGAGTCATTTTTTTACTTGGTATATGTTTTAGGAATTTATCAAATCACAACATTTGCCAAATGAATTTTACCAAATTGTTAGAGATGCTCTTATGTATTAAGGGATGATGAAGGTTTTTGAGTCTGTTGGAGCACATGTCTCCTATATTTTAGAATTCAATTTTTTTATAATCTTTTAAGTAGATTCTTTTTTAATAGAAAATCGTTTTCGCCTTTCCCTCCGATCCGCGATCGTCGCAGCCTCTTGAATTCCCAAAAGGACAGGGGTAGAACAGTCATTTGGAAGGGTGGGGCACTGAATGCCGACTACCGACATTTGAGATGCGAGGAAGAGGAAAGTAATAAACAAACGCGGACGGATCCAACTAAATCCAGTCTGTCATGTCTACGTCGACTTCCTCGCTGCTAGCTCGTTTTGGGAATTTTTTTAGTTTCTATAACCATGGGTGTGTTTAGGCGCCAACTTCTTCCAAAATTTCGCGCATTCCCATCACATCGAAGTTAAATCACCAAAAGACGCACGTAATACGGTATAAAATGTAGGTAAAAAATAACTAATTACACGCTTTTAGATGTACTTTCTGAGGCGATTCTTTTGGCTGGGCTTCGCCCGTGGTAGGATAATATTTACCACAAACAAACAAAACGTGCTAGTCTCCGATGTGACATGTCTCCAAAATTTTACCCAAAGTTTGGGCATCTAAACACACCCCATCTTATACTAGTGGAAAGGCGCGCCCTTGCGCGCGGACTCAAAAAGGTGATGATATCAAGGAAGAGGATAATAGGAAGAGATGATACGTGCTGATACGTACTGATACGAGGACTATCATTGTTGGGTGCGACAGACCTCTTTGTGGCAGCAGGGTGATATATACTATGATAATAAGGAAAATAGAAAGACTGGACGCATAGAGTAAACTAAGTAGCATTAGTATGGACATAGCTAATATAGCTAATATATTACATCAGTAATTATACCATCTGAGTTCCATAATTATACACTAAGGTAGTGGAGCTGTTGCGAGTTGGTGGACGTAGGTCCGCTATACATGATCAAAAGACAAGCTACAAGCCAGTCATGTAGCCATGTGTTGCTTGTAGAGTACATACAGGACATGGTGGTCTTATTGGTCATTAGTAGTTTGTTTGAAGGCCGGTGGAATCATATGCAACCTGTAGATAGTCAATGGATACAGCGAGTTTAATGTGTGAATGGAAGAGTATAATAAGTAGTGATACAGATATTTTGAGTATAATGTACGGTACCAAGTAGTGCCAGTACCTTGTCTTGTACGAGCTTGTCAAAAGCATGGTCTATCTCTGTGCACTGTTGTCGTAGAGTTTGGATCACCTGCACCGTAGAGGAGTGTAAGTGGGATACAGTAGGTGCATGGACATGTTTTAGTAACTGATCATGGTTGCGTTGGGTACATTCGTAGAACCAATGTGCTAGGTGCTTGGCATTTTGAAACATCAGGAATCTTGCCTGAATTAACAAATAAATTCACTCGATCTATCAAAGATGTGTGCATCTCCTACAGAACAAAAACAGAAAAAGAAAGATAATTTGCATAAGTTTGCTGGTTCTAGTATGAAAGAACATGTATCAAACCATCAGTCTGGTTTATTTTAATAAATCTCCAGTAGCGGTTCTTCGGACCCTTCTGTTCTTTCAAAAAAAAAAAGAACATGCAAGGAAGGCCACTACAGCGCAAGTTAATGTGGACGGGAGTAAAGCAAAATAAAAAATAGAAATTAAGATGATCCAGATTTTACATTAGAATGCATTGAAAATGTATACACCACCTTCAATGAAAACCACTCTGTATGGTCTCATACTCACATGCATCAGGAGAGCCGTAGTTTCTTTAGCCTGCTGGTGACTTGAGCACCACTTGATACTTCTTGGCCATAGTTCAAAATGTTATCTCTGAACTTAGCCGAACCCCTTTCCATCCTGCAAACATAGTGAATTATTCCTTAGCGACATATTGTTCAGCTCAAAGAATCACAAGGTATAAAAAGAAAAAAGGTGACCTGGCTGTTATACTTGGTGACAGGAATGCCTTTGATATATCACTTGTCATCCCTGCAATTTGAATCGAAGCATGCTTCACATCTGGTAAGTGAAACAGCAGAAAGATATCATGAAAAAGTGATAAATTGTGTTACTCAATGTTGGATATGGTATCCATTAATCCTAAAGATGCGATGGCACCTTGTCCAACAAAAATGATAATCATTGGATAAGGAATAATATGGAGCAAGTCGTAAAAGGATGTTTTGAATAGGAAGGTGGTCACTTACCTTCTGGATTTTGCATATGTAAAATAGGTTAAATTTTTCTACACAGGGGCAATGACTGTCTCAAAATAGCAAAAACTGACACTGAAAACATACCAAGGGGCCATAAAGATTTTGACCGGCTAACAAAATTCTAAACACATGTCACATGAGTCCCTGAAGAGAAAAAGGAAGCTGTACTAAACACAACAGAAATAGAAAGATAAAATTTAGGTGGCAAGCATGCAGCCTATGAAGTTTTTTTCTTTCTGAAAGCATTAGCTCCTAAATTTATGGGGAAGTTTTGCAACAAATATGACCTGCAATGAGCATAGACATGAATAATTTGGATATACCTCACTGGAAACCGGCAACGTACTTGATGCTTGAGCTATAGTTCTGATTTAAGAGGAGTACTGCACCATGTATTCCTTTTATCTGTGATAGTAAGAATTTTTATATCACAACTTTAAACAAGCTTCAAAATATCTATACAATAGATTCAGTTACTTTCAGCAAGACTACTATGTTAGTGCAAAGAGTAGAGGCCAAATTTGTTGGTGATTTCAGCAGAGTTGAATGAGCATATATAGTAACAGATAATAACCTCCAGCAATAGTTCATTCCAAACTAATTAAATATGCTTCTAAGCATAGGAAAAAAAAATAGCATGAAAGTTGAACGTTGTGTTAACCAAATGGCATGCAACAACTAAATAAAAATCTGCTAATCCTACAGCAAGCCGACTTCAGGACATCACAGGAATAACCAAGCCTTGAAAACCAATATCATGAGAAAGAACTAATTTACCCGATGCAGGGATGTCATGAAAACGAGAGTAGTAAAAATTCTCAAGTAGGTAAGACTACAATCACCAATATTAGAAATTGATATTACCGACAAAGTGTGAGTCAAATAGAATGAGAAATGTGAGGCTTCGAAGAAAAGAACATTCAGGTAAGTGATAGATTGAGGATACATCAGCTTTTTTAATGAACAAAAGGGAAGCATGAAGCACCATTTTTTTTCCAGCAGTCTCTATTTGCAGACCATAAAGTAGAGCAAGATGCACTCTTCATATCAAGCAAAAGAGAAGATTACTACATATATTGGCAAAAGATGGTCAAGACAGTAATGTATACATATGGGATGAACATAATCAGGTAGCATGGTAGATCTATTCTAATACCTCTATTTCGTAGCTATCTTATGTACGAAAGAATTATTTGCTCGCTGTTTTTTTACTCTTTCCTCATATTTCACTTGTAGAAGCAAAATGCAACCAAAGAAGACGGTAACCGATAACTCTTCTACCAATCAATCAATACCTTTGACACTACCACTAAACAGTATAGATCTTTACTACCCAAAAACTATCGGTATATGCATGAATACAAACAGCATAGCGCACGACTCAGAGAGTGCACCACATATACTGACCGGCAACTAAATATACAAAGAAATGCGAACTGTAAACTGCAACTCCAATCCGACAGCAGCATGGCAAGCAAATAATAAGGGACAGTTAAGAGAAATCACGATGGCAAGCAAATACTACAAATATTTTGTTACAATATCGAAACATATATACTGTATTTCAAGATAAAAGAGGGTAAATGCTCTACGGCTGTATATAGTTGTAATGAAAGCATAAAACAAAGGCTATAACAATATATTGCAGAGAACTCTTAAGAATCCAAAAGAATTCATTAAGGTCGTCCCTAAATTTATGGTTAGCAAGGAGAAATCTGCTATGATTGTTTACATTGCATAATTGCTCATGTACTCAAAGGAGGAGCGATGGATATGACTGATTTGATCGAGTGGAAGCATGGTACCTATTATCTGATTTAGTATGTTGCATGGCAGGATAAACCAATGTGGAAGAAATGACCTAGTTGAGTAATCAAGTAGTGCTGGTTGCTGAAAATCCTGCGATGGAAAGGGTCACCCATCTGCACGCACATGTATATCTGTAGTGCAAAAGATTAATAACTCAGACAAGCAAACATCGAAATTAGAATAGGACAATTTTACTATGATAGTTCCATGAACTAACCTCCTCTGTCCTTGGACAGTGGCAATGCGCTCATCGACAAAGACATAACGGCTGACCAAGGTCCCCAAGGTGTAATTGACTTAAAAGATCATGTATCTGTAGTTATGTTTGGGCTACTTTGTTTTAAAACATGCATGAAAGACTGTGCAATATATTACGAATATATAATTGGTACAGGTGTTTGGTCTGCACATGATGCTTCAGACAAGGAGAAATAGGCTGCTCAGGACAGCCACAAATATTTAGTATGAGGAAAGCATGGATGCAATGCATCTCTAATCTCTATTACTCTGATGGTATCTATATAGACCAACACACTGCTGAATCAGATGCATGCATTTTCATTCAGCATGCAACATCCTAAAGAATGATAGAAAATTTTCAGAGAAAACTGCCCCTCTATTGTCTTACGAGTGCCACATTCCTTTTCCCTTCTCAAAAGCGCATGGACAGAGCCTTCGAGTATGCTGATGCGAACCATCACATGTGAGTCGCTCATCCATCTACATGTATAAGCATGCTCCTGGATTCTGAAATAGAAACCAGAAGGAAGTCAGTCAGTTCCACTTCGAAATTTTAACTGACCATTTTATGTTAATTAGCAAAACATCAAAGTAGAAAGCAGAAACATATAACAGAAAAAAATCTAGTCAATAGGCACTACCAGCATCCCTCATGTAGCATTGAGAGCTTAACTGACAATTCCTAATGTTTGTAAATCAGGCATTTAACTGGGAACCAATGCATCAATACCATAAGCAACAAATACACTGAAGTTGAGCAGATGTATCCAATGAGGCATAGAAAAGTGTTGCTTTGATGCGATCATGGGTATGGCCAGACAAAGGTCATTCTCTGTTTTGGATTAAAAATCCAATTCTCTGTTGGCCTGCTGCAGGCTGTTTTGCAGACTTTGAGCAAAATCGAGAGAAGCGGAAACAAACACACCCAAAGTCGCTATTGTGCCTTTGGATAGCTGGGAGACAAATTTTGTCAGCCCCAAATTGTATTGGTAATGATACTCTTCAGATGGGCTAGGTCGCAAGGATCAGCTTGTGAAGCTAAATAGATTGGAAGCCAAGTTATCTCTTTAACTAAGAATATGCGTGTCGCAAGTTAGGAAGGTAGGATTGTATCTACAAGATCTCATCAATAGTTGACTTAAGGGCCAAGTTCATTATTAAGAAGTGAAGGGCAGCTCTCCACTCCAGACCCCCTCCTTCCTGTGTGCCAGCTTCCCATGGCCACTACACTCTCCCCTCATCCCCTGTTACCCCGATACGTCGGGGAGGGCGTATCCCCCGTGATCGGATACGCCACCGATACGCATCCGGGAAGTATCCAATTTTTCTTTTTTTAATATTTTGGATCACGTTTCACGATACGTATCCTGCCTAGTGGATACGGCCCAGCCCATATTGAAGCACGCCGCCGCCGGATCCGCGGAGGGGAGGGAGAAGAAGAGGCCGCGCTGCCGATCTGCAAGAGGGGAGGGAGAAGAGGGAGGGAGGGCGCGCACGAGAGTCGGCATGAGCTCGCCGCCGGCCGCCTGAGCTGCCTCCGCCGATACGCCGGATGCGCGCAGCCGCCGAAGCAGCCGCCGCCGATGCGCGCATACGCTGTGGGCGGGTCCGGAGCGGAGGCCGTGGTAATCGCCGGGCGAGCCCGCCGTGGGCGGGTCCGAGAGCGCCGGCCGGGGGAGCGACCGCCGGGCGCTACCGGCGGAGGCGGGCGGCGGGAACGGCGGCGGGCGGCGAGGCAGTAATCGGTGGGGGCGCGTAGGCGTGTCAGCCTCGGGCACAAAAACCGAGAACCGAAAAACCGAACCGAACTAACGAACCGAACCGAATTAACCGAAACCGAATATTTCGACCCCGGTTCGGTTCCAGATCTCGGGAACCGAATTTAGTTCGTTAATGCGGTTCTAGCAATGGGTTAACCGAAATAACCCAAACTAACCGAACTATCTAAAGGCCCATATTATCGGTATAGGCAGCCCGGCCCAATAGAGTAAAAAACCCTAAGCATTCACTGCCTCACGCTAGCCTCGGCCCACACCCCGCCCCTCCCCGACGCTGACGTCCGCGCCTCGGCTCGCGGTCCGCCCCGATCCCTCCACTCCCGACAAGGCGAGTCGGCAATCCCCGCCACCCGCCTAACGCCGCCCAAGACCGACCGCGCACGCTGGCAGCGCCCCGCCCTCCCTCCGCTTTGGCCTTCCAAGATCCAGTGGCGGCGCATCCATCCAAGCTCGGGCGGTGGCGCATCCTTCCAAGGTCCGGCGGTGGGAGTCCTTCCAAGGTCCGGGCGGCGGGCGAAGATCCGACGACGGGCCGACGATGGTGGCCCGACCTTCCATGGTCCAGCAGCTACAACGCTATTAGCGCCGCCATGGCCGCCGCCACTCCATTTTTTCTTTTTGTTTTTTCGCTGCACATGTACTCGGTTCTGTTCGGTTATAACCGAACCGAACCGAAAAACCGAAACCGAATTAGCTTCGGTTCCGTGTTTTTAGAAGAACCGATCGGTCCCCGTTCCTCGATATACCGAATTTCAAGAAAACCGAAGAACCGAACCGATCGGTTTCGGGTAACCGAATGCCCGAGCTGACGTGCGTGGAGGCGTGGATGCGGGCGGCGGGCAGCGATAGAGCTGAGAGAAGAGAGGAAATGAGTTTGTCGGGTGGATGAGGAGAAGGCGGCGGCGGCACTGATTTAGGGTTGGGGGAGAAACAGAGCCGAGCTCTTGCTGTTCTATGTTCTTGGGCTGGGCTAAATTTGCACGCGAGCTGGGCTGCTCTGCTGCGTTAAGCTGTGTGGTATCTGCTGTCACTCTCCGTATCACATATGGTGCTTAGATGGGCTGTGGGCTTTCCTAAGATAATAGTCGTCAGACCTACATTATTATTTTTTATTTTATTCTTTAAATAGTAAACGTATCCACATATCGGGTTTTTTAGAAATTGTCGTATCCGCGTATCCGTATCCTTCCGATACCGATACACGTATCCGTATCCATGCAACTTATCGTAGCCATAAGCCCATAAAACTTTGTTGGTTAAATGTTGACTATTTTCAGAAATTGGACTAAGCACAGCACAGTGAAAGTAGCATGAATAACTGAGCAAATATAATATATATAGAAGGGCTACATACAAAAAAAGGAAAGGATGAGAAATGACCTACATTACTGAAAATAGTGTTATTTAACAATCAATGGCATGTTCCGTGCCATCTACATGAGTAAATAAACATGTTCCGTGCCATCTACAAATATACAAAGAAGAGAGAAAAATAATAACTCAAAGTCCAACACCATGGGGAGATGATTTGTGTGATGAAAAACAGAATTAACTATCAGTTTTATGATATTTTCAACCAAAAGAGCAATGACAACAGTATATGGACCTCTTGTACCGTCATAATAGTAACTTAGCTATTACTATGCAACAACCTATAGAACAGAAGGAACCTGAAACTGAATTCCTAGTTGTTGACACAATTAGGTGCAGTGATGCCATCTAAGGAAGCCCTAGCTGACAGAACCAAAACACAGGCTCGAACTAATTAAAGACTAATTGGAGCCTTTTGTCTTAGATGGAGCTTGGCTACACTTTTTTCTCATGCAAGGAGTAACTGGCGAAAAGGATGCAAATTTACGGTGAACCAATTTTACCATGACTCTCTAAGTAACGAAGATTAAACAGTAGGACAAACAAATAATATTTATTTTTCCTAACATGGATGGGCAAGCTATATTTGTAACGCATAACAGGAGCCATCTCTATCTGCTGGCATGGAATCCCATCGTTCATCTACCTATGTCTACATGGAACCAGAAAGGCAAAAAAACAACAGGTACTAACATATATATATTCTAAAGGATTCTCTCTGATTTATCCTCAAGTGGTCAATAGGTATTACCTCTGTGCATGTTTTCAGATTGTATTTTACTGACATGTCCTTGACCTGTTGCTTGCAACACTTCTATTGTTCTGAAGCTATGTAGGAAACCCATCAGTATGATGGAGGAAGCCACGACACTGTATTCCGCATGGCAGTGGCACTACATTGCAGTTGTTTCATTCCTAGTTCATAAGTAGATAACACGACATCAAAGGATATCATCTGTGCTCATGACCTGCACATTTAAGCATTGATTAATTGCAGCGAGAATATGAAAAGCAAGAAGGATACAAATTCAAAAAAACCAAAACAATTTAGCATATGTGCAAATTTTTGTGGGCAATTGTAATCAGGCACGTAACAATACAGAGGCCAAAGAATCTATGAATATGAGGGTATGCATATACAAACCTATTTGAGATCCAACAACATATATAGAAGCAGGGAAAGCATTGATAGGAACAGCAGACAATCTGCGAGAGCTATTGGGCACCAAAACAAACTGTCCCAGTTACGGGGAGAAACTTTTATCTGTAGGCTACTGGCTACATGTATAAGATGATAAGAGTTAAAAAACAGTACCTCCCTTTAGCTGTTTGATGCCCTGCTATTCCTTCTTCATCATTTGTAATTCGGCAATCGATGCCTGAAGTTAAGCATTGGCAGGCCACAGCATGACTGAACCACCTAATCAAGGGCGTGCAGTGAACAAATGAAGATAGGTCAACAAAAAACGAAATATAGAGTTCGAAATTAAACTGTATGTGTGCCGGTTCGATTAAGGAAGCACAAAATCGGACAAACACCAGGGGTTCACCCTAAACCTAGGCACATCAGGGGACCTCACCTGCGAGGGAGTTGAGCAGGGAGAATGGGCTGCGCTAGAGAGCGCATCAGCTGCCCGGTCGACGGCGGAGCTGGGGAAGCGCAAGGAGGAGCGGCGCGCCATGGCCGGCCGAGCTCGGCGCGCCACGGCACGGTGGCGGATCGAGACGGAGGAAGAGGGAGATGGAAGGGAGGCCGCCGGTGCTGCGACGCAGCGGCCGTGCCGTGCCGCTGGCGCCGCCCACCCGTGCCTCGTGCCCGTCCATGGACGTGGGCGGCGCTGCAACGAAGCGCTGCGCCATGGCTCGGTGGCAGATGGAGACGGATGGAGAGGGGAGGAGACCGCCGCCGCGCCGAGGCCGCATCGTGGGGACTGGGGAGGCGGAGGGGCGAGGTTTTTTCGGAAGAGAAGGAGAGGGTGGGCAGGTCGGGCGTGGGAGGGAGGAGAGGCCGACGTTTTTTTTTTTTTTTTTTTTTTGCCAGGAGCGGATGGACCAAATTATTGGCTGGTAATTAGGGGCGACGTGGTTCATTCCTGGCCAAGTAAATCAAAAGCCTCACGGTATATATATCAACATGCAAGTTGTCCAACTAAGAATGTCTTATTACAAACAATTAAAATCTACTAGCATATGTAACTATAATGTCCATGTTAGCAAGACACATAAGCATTTTATTATCCACGTCGTCATACCATGCAATTCACTAATTCTTAGTGATATATATATTATATAATGTAATGTTCACGCATATATATATATCTCCTAATTCTTAGTGACCTAACCCATTTATATTTCTTTTTTCATATCCTTGTTGTAACGCGCGGAGAATCCTCCTAGTTACTTTAAAAGAGATCGCCATGCCACGAGATCGTGGGGTGCTATTGCATTACACAATCATATGTTTTTTGAGGCGGCCGTATGCGATTAATATATAGGTAATTGTTTCTTCGGCCGTCCGGACGGCATCAAAAGTCCGGACGCTTGCGGCCACGGGCCATGGGCCAACTACTCTATCGCCTTGGGCGTGGTGATCGCGCTTCCGCGCCGCGTGGCGATCAAGAAAGAAAAAGCGGCGTGTAGTTGCGGTCGAGCCGGGGCCGCCCCGGGTCCTTTAGGGCGCCCCAACGACATTTAAGACCCCGTTTCTATCTCCATTAACTGTAGCAAAAAAAATTGAAGGCGGCACGGTTATCAACGAAGAAAGAGAAGGAACAATGTCGACACCGCTTTCTTCAAAGAAGATAACGCTGGCCGACTCTTGCATTGGAGGCGAAAAAACGGCGATTTCACCGTTGGGAGGAAACCACGGGCGTTTCCATGGCATTGATTGTGCCCGGCGCCGCCAAAGCCCGTCACGCCGCGGCGCGTCGCGCGGCCGCTGGGCCCGCCGCCGCCGCCCCGACGCGAAGCCGTCCGCAGCGCCCGCTTCGCGCTGGCTGACGCAACCACCCGGACGCGCTCTTCAGAAGCTGCGTCTTGCGGCTTCGCCGCGCCCGTCCGACCGCGAGCCTCGGCCAAGCCAGACGCGCGCGGCTGGCCGGGTTGCACAGACGCCGCGCTCGCGGACGAGAGCGACGAGAGTTCGGTTTCGGCCGCCCCGCGCCCACCCAGCGCTCGTGCACGCTGGGCGCTTGCCGCGTCGCGGCCGCCGCCGCGCCCCATGTGCTGCCTCGTCGCCGCGCTTCGCCCGGCGGGTTCGCGCCGGCCGCGCTTGTGCTGGATGACCCCACTCGTCCGCTGCGGTGAAGCTCGCCGGTGCCGTCCCCAGCGCCGCGACGCTGTGCCGTGCACCCCGACGCGCCTGCCGCCGGCGCTTCGGCTTTCCGCGCCCCTCGCGTCCGGCCGCCATGCGTCTTGGCGTGCGCTTACCGTGAGCTAGCGTGCTCGTCCGCCAGTGTTCTTCTTGCTTCGGCCGCCCAGCGCCGCCCGTGGCGTGCTCCCTCCTGCCCGTCGCTTGCCCTTGCTAACGCGGCGCCGCCTCCCGCCCCGCGACCCGGCTACTTCGCTACGCAGTTATTACACCCGAGACACGGCCGTTGGGAGACATGGTTTCGATGTGAACGTTTTCCTTGGACATCGTGTACGACATCCACCATAGCCAGTGCCCTTAGAGTAGGGCTAATGGATGCGCCCGCTGCCGGCGAAATAAAATCCAGCGTGGAAAGCATTTAATGCGGTGCGGTAGCGGCAGAGCATGGCACAGCGCTGGAATAGCGACGTGCAGCCAATGGAATTTGCGGCACAGCGCTCTTCGCCCGCTTCTGCCGGCGTCTGGCGAGTCGCTCGCTCCACTTTCTCTCATACTCTTTCTCCCCTCCACTAAGATC
The DNA here is from genome assembly GCA_015847255.1 of Hyparrhenia diplandra. Taxonomy (NCBI): domain Eukaryota; kingdom Viridiplantae; phylum Streptophyta; class Magnoliopsida; order Poales; family Poaceae; genus Hyparrhenia; species Hyparrhenia diplandra. Next base: position 496,865 of record JADLZK010010225.1, on the reverse strand, counting down.
TCGCCGATCATTAGACTATCTGCACCGCGCCCTGGGAAGTCTCCGGTACCGCTCTTCCAGGACCAAAATCTGCTGCAGCGGGAACGGTATGAGGCAACGTGGCACCAGGAAACGACGGAAGCCCGGCAAAATTTGACGCCTGCGCGGGTGTACTTTATAGAAGCTGTTGTCGGGTGCATGGGAGAGAGGCGAGGTGTGAAAGCATGCAACCACGGGTCCCACCATTTACATAACTAAAAACATGTTATAATTCACAAATCAAAAAACCAAATTAAATTCCCATTGCACCATTGAATTTGTTTCAATAAATTCTTCAAAACTAGATCTCACATGGATATATTTAGATAAAATTATAAGTGGGTCCTATTGATGGTGGTTGGTATAGAGTTAGATATAAAGGAGGGATGGGTGCGGGAGAAAGTACTGTAAAGAAGAAAATTTTGATAACCAGAATATATAGAGGGAGTAAATAGAGGGTGATGAGTGCGGACAGTCTTATACGAGTGCGACTCGATCCTTCGGCGGGTGCATGCAGCGCGCAGTCACATGAGAGCTCCCGCTGCGCCTACGACCAGTGGTTTGGCGTGGGGCACGCAACAGCGCATGGGAGCTCGTGTGTCCACTCTTTTCGTGGGGTGTGCATGTGGCGCATGGGTGCCTGTGCTGCTGTGCATACAGTACGCTGTGAGAAGAGAGAGAGGAGGGTGTGGGGGCCTGTGCATGCACCGAGTGACCAGAGAGAGAAGAGGACCAGCGGAGGGACCAGCGTGGGCCCCTCATACTCCATGGCACCAAACTTTTGTATAATATATTTTTTACGTTTAAACATACAATACGTATGTTTTATTTGTTTCATCAAGTGTTCTATGTGTCTCATCCGCTGCGTATGTTTCGCTGGCTATAGACATATGTTGCAATGTATATTTAATTAAAATGTTTCATCTATTTTAAATTATTACAAGTGTTTTATTAGATGTGTATATATTTCAGTGGTTGGATATTTATGTTGCAACCATCTATTCAAAATCTTTCATTTATTTTATACACATGTTGCAATTAATTTATCTGAATGTGACATATGTTCAAAGTGTTTTATCTAGATGTTTCATATATTGCACTGATTATATACATATGTTGCACGTATATGTTTGAAATATTTCGAGATGTTTTAAACATATGTTGCAAGTGTTTTATCTAGATGTTGCATATGTTGCACTGATTATATATGTATGTTGCAAGTATATGTTTGAAATATTTCAGCTGTTCCACACATATGTTGTAAGTGTTTTTTCTAGATAATGCATATGTTGCCCCTGGCTATACATATATGTTGCAAGTGTCTCTTTGAAATGTTTCATCTATTTTAAATGTATATTACAAGTGTTTTATCTAAATGTTGCATATGTTGCAGTTGCTATACACATATACTATAAATATATATTACAAATGTTTCACCTATCTACGATGTATGTTAGTTCTCGCTTCCCAAGAAATAACTTAGACTAAATATATATTAAAAATTATTAACATTTATCTTATGTAATTAGTATCATCGGAAAGATCTCTAAGTCTAGTTTTTTTAATAATTTTTTTAGAAATATAAATATTACACGTATTTTCTATAAGAGCCCGTTTAGTTCACAAAAAGTAAAAAAAAATGTAAACCCAAAAAGTGCTATAGTATCCGTCATCGAATCTTTTAACGCATGCATGGAGCATTAAATGTAGGTAAACAAAAAAGCTAATTTCACGGGCTATAGTTTGGCCATCGCTAGACGCCTAAAAGCCATTTTTCTCATAACCGAAAAAAGTCAAAAAAACGAGAGGAATCTTTTTGAGCCTAGTTAGTCCATGGTGGGACAATAATTACCAAATACAAACAAAAAAGTGCTACGGTAACCGAACCCAAAATATTTCACCAACTAAACATCCCCTAAATGACGCCTCTCATCTGGGTACAACTGTAGTATCTGTTCATACATACGCACACACACTCAACACACCCACGCTACACACTCACACCACCATGTACAAATAAACCTACAACTACACTTTCGAGATTTGAAGATCGCGTCCTTCTTGAGATCATCGGAATCATCGGACTCCGTAGGCGGCGGCGCGTCACAATCCCATCTGTGGCATCACGCGGGAGAGGCAAGCGCTTGAACCAGTCAAGCGGAGACGATTTATTATGGGGGCGTACCCGGTGCGAGGCCGGGAGTCGAACTCCCGACCGGTCGCTCGCACAGCCGCGAAGCAGACCCTGAGCTATCAGCGCGTTCGCTAAACAGCCCCTAAATGGAGTTAAAGTCACTGCACGGGAATCCAAAACAGCTGCAGGTAGCAGGCACATGCAAAGACGGTCCCACAGCGATACCCACGTTGGGGGCAAGTGGCGCACCGGCTCTACAGTACTGCAGACATAGCAGGTCATGCACGGGTGGGCATGCAGTTGGAGTAGGCTTGCAGGCGGGGGCAGCAGTTGGGCGTGGGCGTGCAGGTGCATCGGGGCGCGGGCGATCAGGCTCAGTTTTTTTTGCATGCGGCTTGCAAACAGGGTGCGGGACGGACCCAGCAGGCGGCCGTCCGGACGCAGGCAGCGTTCCGGACGTCCAGGCGCTACTGTAGCCCTATATATTGATGGAACTTTATACTCTTTTTTAGCATCTTAGGGGTGTTTAGTTGGTGAAATATATTGGGTTGAAAGCTAAATTTAGTTTTTATTTTGTATTTGGTAATTATTGTTTTAAAGTGTGTTTAGAAGAAATTTTCTCCAAAATTTTCTACATTCCCATCACATCCTATCACATCGAAACATTTAATGCACCCAAATTGGCTTGCCGGCCACTATAAAATTTAGGTTAAAAAAAACTAATTGCTTGGTTTTAGATGTACATTCACGAGGCGATTCTTTTGAGCCTAATTACGCCATGATAGGATAATATTTACCACTAACAAACAAAACGTGTTAATTTGCGATGTGACCCTTTTGACTAGTCTCTTGGAAAATTCTCTTCTAAACACACCCTTAACCATAGAAACTAAAAAGGCAAAAAGATTCATCTCGAACTTTTCGGTCAAAGCCATCTTGATAGTCATTTTGTTTACCTACGTTTAATACTCCATATATGCGTTTTCTATTGATGTGACAACCTAGTCAGTAACTTTTTTGGATTTGCATGGGAAGAGAACACCCCCTTAGAGCATGTCCAAGAAGACTAGTCAAAAAAGTTTTGTAAAGCTAAAAAGTTATTATTAAGAAAATACATCCTCCAAAAGAATCTCTATATGACTCTCCAAATTGGCTAGCTCTCTATCCCTCCCACGTTAGCTCTCTACTCTTGGAGAGCCTACCTCACCGGTTTTACATAATCTCTTGGAGTACTCTAGTATTTTATTGTCAATTCTATTTTTAGAGAGTACTAAAATAGTAAATTTGGCTAACATTTTTTGATATCTTCAAATAAATTTAGCGACCTTAAATACAAAAACTAAAAAAAAAAAACTATAAAGCTATGCTCCTCCATCTTCATCCAACATCATACGAAAGACATGATTTATTTTAACCTAGTCACGCCACTCCCACTGATGTGACAAAACAATACTGTCGCACTTATGGAAGTGGCATAACAAAGTTTTACGCGTAAAAATAGCCGGAACATGTCACATCTTGCCGCGCCAATGCATATGGGCATGACAACGTTATTTTGTAATATGACGCGTTGGCAAAACCAAAAAGGATTAAAAATAAAAGTAAAAGAAAGTAACAGGGCTATTTTTAAAAGGAAATAAAAATTTAAATAATAATTATGAGAATTAAAAATATTCCCTCGTTTTGCACAACTAGAATGGCACCCCACCCCACGTGCCATCGCGATCCGGTGCATGAGTTCGCGCGCGGAGCCGGCCGTCTGGTGCCGCCAGTCAACGACACGTACGTACACTGCCCTTCCCTCCTCCTCAAATTAAGGAGATGTTTGGTTGGTAGCCACAATTTACCATACCTAACATTAAGTATATGCCACATTGTGGCAAAAATACCACAGTGTGTGGCAAAAAATAACATGTTTGGTTAGTGACTAAGGTTAAAAGCAAAATAAGTGTGTGCTTTCTTTGTTTGGATTACTACCAAAAAAATATGGCAAAAAGTTGTGGTATGTGTTTGGTTTGCAGCCACAATTGAGTGAAAAAAATCTCAATGCATTAGTGGTAAGCACCCATTTGTCAAAGGATAATCCTTTCAACAATATAAAAGAGAGAACCAGCGTATGAGGTTTAGATTCAAATATTAATTACAAATTTGTATGATATTCTAATGAGCCAAGAATAACCATGACAATTAATTAAGAGTAATATAGGTAATTAGTGTTTTACAGTAACCTTCTGTTTTTCTATTTTTTTATTTTTTGGTTTCTTAATGTTTTCACTTTTTTTCCTTGTATTCTTTCTCTACTGCAGTCAATACCCCATCCGGCCATCCCACAGATTCAGGAAGGCACCAAACCTTATCTTCTTCCCACCGCACGCGATTTCCCCAGGCCTAACAGCCGCGCGCTCGCTCGGTCGGCCCCGTGCTCGCGCATCCTCGCGTCCCGACGGCCGAGCACCGTCACCTCTCGCCCGGCTCTCGCGCGTCCCCGCGTTCTCGTGCCCTCGCGCCCCGTCCACCTCTCGGCGGCACTCCATCGAGCATGCCTTGTCGTCGTCTCTGCGCTAGCGCTCCAGACCGGTGTGCTGTGTGCTCTGCTGCTCGCCGCTTGCGCCCTGCCGGTGCCCTTCCGACCGGCGCTCACGCAGGGCAGCCTCGTGCACTCGCTGGGCACGGTGGGGGCGTGTGTCCGTGGAGGAGTTGTGGCGGCAGAGAGTTGTGGCGAGGGCGGAGGAAATGACCGCCACAGATTTGACGCAAAAAGTTGTGGCGAAGGCCGTTCGTGGCTGTGGCGAGCCTAACTCAGATACTCAACCAAACACCTGCCTAAGTACCGTGGCAAGCCTAAGCTTAGGTGTGGCAATCTGTGGCTGGCATCCAAACAGCCCCTAAGCCTCATACCCTCACCAACTCTCTCACTCGCTCTCGCAGTCTCCCTCGCTCTAGCTCAGATCACTGAAGCAGCAGCAGGTACGGTAGCCACATCTTCCAGTCCCAGCCATGGCGGCGGCCGGCGGCGGAGGCGAGGCCGTGCAGAAGGCGCTGCAGTCGGTGGCGCAGAGCACGGGGTGGACCTACAGCCTCCTCTGGCGCCTCTGCCCGTGCCAAGGGTACTACGCTTCTTCTTGCTTCTTGCTTCTTGATCGACCGTACTGTGCTGTCTGATTAACAGAGATTTTTTTTATCGATCTGATCATATCATGCATGCATATGGCGCTGCCTGCGCAGCCCGCTGGTGTGGGCGGAGGGCCACCACTACAACGGCGCCATCAGGACGCGCAAGACGACGGCGCATCATCAGCGGGGCAGGGGGGCGCCGGCTAGGAGGAGGAGGAGGAGGAGACGACGGCGGCGGGGGCCGGACGGGCGGCGCTGCGCCGCAGCAGGCAGCTCAAGGAGCTCTACGGCTCGCTGGCGGCGGGGAGGCGGCCGACGGTGGTGGAGGAGCCAGCGGCGGCGCGGAGCAGCATCAGCACCAGCAGGTGGTGCTGCCGCCGGCTCGCCGGCCCACCGCGGCGCTGGCGCCCGAGGACCTCACGGAGACGGAGTGGTTCTACCTCATGTGCGCCTCCTACTGCTTCCCTCCTGCCGTCGGGTATGGTACCTCGATCATCTACAGATCCAATGAAGCAGCAGAGCACACGGAACAAACTCAAGGCCGGCCATATATGATGACGTGTTACATGCATGCATGGAAACAGATCCGGCTGACCCCACTAATAAAATCTATAGTTTTAGAACTTTGTATACATACGCTTAGATAACACTAACTCTAAATGCATAGTAAAATCAATATATTTCTAGAAAACCCAAGCAGGGAGCAATAAGCCAATAACTCATTGACACCCGAGGTTGAGCCCACATCCTAATTAAGAGGTCACGGAGAAAGGATCGTAGACGTCCAAGGGAGTTACGTTGTCAGCACATGGAATCAAGAAAGCCGGCGCGCAATGGAGGAAGGGCCGGCCGGCGTCCCCTGGCGCCAAGAGGTTGGTTGATGGGTGGCGGGGAAGAACTGTATTTTGCCACACAAAGGACTCTAAGAGGTCTCGAACCGACCTGTCCTAGAGGATAGCCCTGGTGTCTCACACCTTTGAGAAGACAAGATGATCTTCGGTTCCGTGAATATATAGACGAGTGACGGTGACAGGTGGAACAGTTACTATGCCCATGTGTTGTGTAACAATGCATAGAGCGAGCGTGTGGCGTGCTCATTGGATAATTTGCGTCTCTCATAATTCATATATGCACCTCCGAGAGGTTGGTTCAGGGTGGGAGGGCAGGCCGGAGGGCGCCGGCTCGCAGACTCCAGATTCGACGATCGCAAAGAGGTTTCCATAGCCACTTTGAGGGCACGGTCCCGCAACACAAGCGTGAGGTGGTAGACGTGCTCATTCCCTACAGCCGCCTACGCCGGGGACGCCCCTCCGACAGGGGCCGCTGATCGTCGTCATCGCTTTTTCGTCGCAAAATTGTTCTATACTTAGTACACCGCTCTAAGCTCCACCGTTGTAACCGGTGCCTTGTGTTAGTGTTTCGCCTATTTGTCCTCCCTCGCAGCTCGCCATGGGGGGCGTCTAGGATGTAATCAAACTTTTCCACTTCTCTTAATGCAAAACGGGCACGAGCCCGGTTTCGGGGAAAAAAAAAATCATATATGCCATGCATTTGAATTGGTGTTGGAATCCGTTTCAAAAAATTGGTGTTGGAATCAAACTCCGCAGGCAGTGTGCCTGCACAAACGCCGCTCTAACTCAAATGAGTAGAGAGAGAGAGAGTTAGCAAACAATGGAACACTCCACATCACCCCTCTAACTCACATTTTTTTTGAACTATGTTACATACACACGACATTCAAACGACAGCTGTTCCTGGTTAGATGCATTTCAAACCGTAGTTTATTCACTCTAATCTCGTCATACCTATTAGAACTCGTTTCTAAGTTTGACATTCTTTCAGGATTATATAGCTGATGCAGCATGCATCGATAAATTATCAAATACTCCTACATGGCAAGCACAAACATTTCATATAACAAACAGATAATGTTTTCTTCTTCGTTGTAACAAGAAAACCTTCCATTTATAAGTCATATACTACATGTGTAGTGCTTTCTCATTTCAGGTTGCCTGGGGAAGCATTTGTAAGGAGAGTTCATGTGTGGCTATGTGGCGCAAACAAAGTTGACAGCACAGTGTTTTCTAGAGCAATTCTCGCTAGGGTACACATACCATCTCCCTTCTTTTGCAATTTTTTAAAGAAATAATGTTCGGTACTCTCCTAGTCGCAAATACTTGGCACTTCCACTAAGATAATTAAAGTCCAATGAATTATAGTGAGTTTCAGAAAAAGGCTAAATTTGAAAAAGAAAAAAAATATATAATTAAGATCCTCCATTCCCAAATTACAAGGCGTTATGTCTTTTCTAGATACATAATTTTTATTGTGTATCTAGATCTATATTAAAAATAATGCACCTTAAAAACCCAAAAACTACTTATAGTTTGGAACCGAGGGAACATTTAGCTATACATCACAAAGACTAGTCAAGAGATTGTAGTTGAACTTAAAAACATTATTTTCCTTTCAAGATTAGCATGAAGCTCAAATTGTATATTGATATCCAAAAGTATTATTCCCATCTCTGCCTCATGATAAAGTATTGAAGGTGCTAATTAATTCTCCTTTTATTACTCTTTTCATGTGGAGCATCACAAATATTTATGGCAACAAATATCAGAGTGTAGGCATCAAGGTATTAAAATTCACTTCTGAAACTACTTTAAGTTTTAATTCTGTGAGCCTTATCAATGTTTTGCCATTCAGTATTAAAATAAATAACTTCTAGATTTACAGCTAGGTTTTGGCAAAGTTAGTCTATTTTAGATTAAGTTTCCAACATTTTAGCAATTCCGTGACTTCCACTAAATATTGAATCCCAGGCATATGATCAATGCTTATGCGCTGATTTCGATCTTAATAATGCAGACAGTAGCTTGCATTCCAGTTGACAATGGTGTCCTGGAGATTGGAACTATAGAGAAGGTCAGTGAGCTAGTCAACTACGCATTTAATTTTAGAAATTACAGCCGCTATTAACTGTTAATATTCTGCAAATTAAGTTATCAACAATTACATAAATTCAATTAGTATTTTCACTAATGAAATTTATAAACCAAGCATCAATTATGTGGAGATGTCATAAAACAATAGGATCTAACAAATCTATATATGAATACATTTCAGGTAGAAGAAGACATTTATTTAATTCAATATGCTAGGAGCATCTTCATGGATCAACATGGCACCACCATATTGCCTGCCCTATCAGGGCATTCAACTTCCACCCCAACCACACACATTAATCATCAGCCATTCCAGACAAAAATGGGAAACTACATTGGTGACATAAATGTGCAGAAAAAAATAGTCTCAATTTAGGAGCCGAGCATAATGATGAAATGGAAGATGACGACGACAAAATTGATGTAGAGACCAATACTGGAAATTATTCAAGCTAGCATTCGCCGCAAGACACAAATGTAGGCAATCAGAAGGATATGCTTAAAGCAGGCAGCAGTGAGTTGATGTTGATTGGGACGTCGGAAAGGGTAGTAGATGGTTATTCAAACCAGGATGATGAAGAGATCCCAGTGCTTATGGTTTGCCAGAATAATGGTAATCTGGCAGCGCAAGATGAATTTGGTCCATGGCGTCATTTTCTCGACAAAGACCTAAGAAATAAATACCTACAATCCTCAGGTAATCTGGACATGTTTACATATTATAACCACACAATAAATAATTTTAAATTTCCTTTTGAAAGGTATACCAAAATCGACAGTGCATACAAAGCTCTCACTTCCCATTTTATTTACCCTGAGGGGTTACCCAAAAGTGGGTTTTTTTGGTTGGTTTTGTTGATGTGGCATGGGGCCTACATATATACATGTCAAGTGTGGCATGTCTTTCTCTTACATAAAAAATAATTTTATATAATTTTTTTCATATGTAGCAGGGTGAATACACATATCAAAATTGTAGATCTTGATGCAATTTATAATATCTTAGTTGACAACATTTTTATTTGAGATCTTTTAGAGGCTTAAATATTCACTTTAAGTTATCAAATTTTGAAAATCAATTTTTTTAACATTTCTAAACGACCTAGGATGTTGACATGGTCTATACTAAAGTTATAATTTTCAATACAATCTGCAACTTTGTTTTTGACAACTTTTTTTTACTAAGATATATATGAGAGTCCTAAATATTCATTTGAACCACTATCCATTTGTTCTTCATTCCAGAAGCAGAAGACAAAGCAGCACTATCGAAAAACGCACACTACGTCGAAACGGTCCTGGCAATCTTACGGTTCAATGCGTGCCGGCAAACGCACGCAGGCTCAAACACCAAAACCTACCTGGCACTCTCCAAGAACTCGTCGTTCTCAAGATGGAACCACAAAGAAAGAAGCAATGATCTTCAGCCCATGTTGATCTCTGAATTAGACACCCCACAGAGAATGCTCAAGAACATCATGCTCGGCGCCGCCCCTAGCAGGAGCAGCAACAGTCACCGTCGTCGCAGTTAGTCAGAGGAGACGACGACGGCGAAGGCACCAGCCGGTCTCGGAGAGGGCCGGTCCTGCAGGCAGCAGAGCTGAGTGGCAGCCATGTTCTCAAGGAGCGGCGGCGGAGGGAGAAGCTCAACGAGAGGTTCGTCATGCTTCGGTCCTTGGTGCCGTTCGTCACAAAGGTGCGAATGATGAGAAGCAAATTGCAATGCAAGTTGGTTTACAGTCGTGTTAATTTTACAGCGTATATATATAGCTTACAGCAAGATCGAAAAACTTTTTTTTCTCTCTCATTCGCATGCAGATGGACAGGGCGTCGATTCTGGGGACACGTACGATCGAGTACGTGAAGCAGTTACGGAGACGCATCCAGGAGCTCGAGTCGTCACGAGCTGATCGGCTGGTTGATGGCAGCAACCTGAAGGCGGCGGCGATGATGGCGCAGCAACCGCCGCCGGTGGCCTCAACGGAGGTGCAGGTGTCCATCATCGGGAGCCGTCGCGCTGGTTTTTTTTTTCGCAACGGACCCGGTTAAGCAGGAGTGTCCAAATTCAAATCGGGAGCGACGGGCTGGTAACAAAACGAAAAGCAAGAAAAGCGGGTGCCCTCCATCTAACAACCCAAAGAAGGCTCCTATATGTTGAAAAGGATAACTCGACACCTAGGTAGCTAATGGTGATCGGTCAGGCGCTGCAAAGACCACCTCGGTGGAGCCACCATAACCTCCTTGGCTGGAGGTCAACCTCGGTGGCAAAGCATCCGTCACCACGGCCAAAGCATCCGCCAGTCACGACCTCGGCGACGTCCGCTAACAATCCGACGGCAAAGCATCCGTCCAGAGCGCTGGTGCAGCTCCGGTGCCGGCACAGGAAGGGCTCCTCCTGCCATGCAGGCGCTGCACCAGGAGCTCCGGCTGGAGGTCACCTCCGTCCAGGCCTCGTCAGACGGCGATGCTGCCAGAGCTTTGCGAAGGTTAGCGCCATGGCTGTATCATGGAAACTGATGCCGCCTTTTTTTTTGTGACGGATTGATTTGATTGCAGGTGTGCTTCTGAACGAACTCTGAAGTGTTGTTGGATTGTCTGGTGCAGGTGAAGGAGGTGGATGGCAGGAGGAGCAGCATCACTGAAGTGAAGAGAGCGATTCATTTAATCGTTTCATCATCAGACTGAAAATGTGAGGAGGATTATATAATGGGCCGGGCCCAATTCACACATATATAATACATGTAGCCCAACGCTCATCATCGAGATGGATGCTGGATATCTATGAGCCTGTTTAGTCCCCTACTATGTAAACCCAAAAAAGCAAATCTGAAAGTGCTACAGTACATGTGTAGGTATTGGACTCTTACTACATGATATATTACACTAAAAAAATATGGTTTCCATCTTGCTACATGATATATTACACTATTTTACTCGAAGTCCTCAGAAAAAAAATCTGCTATTGGACATCTTGAGTTAACGCGACTCCTACTGTATGAAGACCATTGACCGTTCGCCGCATAACATTGATAGCCGATATGTTTTGTTATATAACACAAAAATGGTACTTTTCTTAGCATATAAAACTCTGAAGAAGTCGACTAAGTGATCCTAACCCAAAACATTACTGTAAATGACTAGTATTTGCAGAGCAAATATAACGTGCATTAATAATCTCGCATGTTAAGCGCAATTAATCTAGTACTAGGAGACACAATGATGAGTATCAAAGACGTACAGAAGCAAATTGTCCTTGGCCTGGTTTACTTCTTGGAGCATTCATACTTTCTGCCACATTGTTCTTGCATATTTCTAAATAGAGGCCAATGCAGCATCTCCCTATATTATATAATTATCAAAGTGCACCTTGGAGGACTGGGGCGGGCAGTAGCAATATGGCACGAACACAACTACACAAGGAAACAAAAGCATATAGTGTTTCAAAAGCATATAGTGTTTATGTGTGACGATATATATGATGCTTCTAGGACTAGTGGACTTTAGCTATGCACTGTCCATATTTTAAACCATCCGCCACATATATGTGTATGTATGTGTCTGTTGGCGCCAACTGTAGAACTTAGCTGTTCGTATCCCATTGCCAATAGTATTTTGAATTAGAGAAGATATATGTATAATAGATAGATCAAGGTCAGTGCCTTGTGGGCCGAGAGAGGCACAAAACACAGAATGCTGCAACTTTCTCCTGGTGCGCGCGGCTGTCTTTTTGCCACAACCGTTTTCCATGATGGCACAGTTGCCTTGTCCCCCGCCCCCACAAAAATTCTTGTGGCTACGGTGTGAGCCCCGCCCAGAATTTGAAGTCCAGCTCATTTGCAAATTGTTGATGTAACGACACCGTACCACCCTAGCAGCCTAGCTCATTTGCTAATTGTTGACGCTTAGGTAACGCATAAGCAAGGAGCCACAACGCTCAGTATAGGTGGGTCAAATTTAGCCTAGATGACTTTCAAGTCAGTTATCGCCTAGTAGTGTGCACACACGCGAACACTTCACCCTTATGCCTCCAACGGTGACCATGATGCGCAAAACACATAGCTATAGAAAAGTCTTGTCAGAAGAGATATATGCAAGAATTGCCAAAAAGATCTTGAAACCCGAAACCTCACGTGCCCGAGAGGAACCCCTGTAGGGGGTGTGCAATGACTATGGCCTGCCCTAGGTAGCTAATTAACATAGATTGGAAAATGGGGTTGTTGTACGTTGAACCAACAACGCTCAGCAGCGACAATGAATAACGTACAACCATAACAAATTGTAGAAGTAGAGAAGGTAGAAGTAGGATAGATTGGTGGCTTTTTTTCGATTGGATAGATGGTTCTATCAATTATGATCCTCTCTATTCTAGAAGTTTCCCACGAGATAGGAAAAGTTTCCACCTAAAACACCTTGACTCAGGCACCCTAGGTTGGTTTAGAAATCAACCTAGGCCGCGGGTTTTTACCTTCGGTGGCCAGGGAAGGCCCTAAACCGGCCTTGGATAGTTTTATTGATCTTTGCCAGCTCGGCCGAAATTAATTGTCCACTTTTATACTTCGACAGTAAACACTAATAGCCCTATCAAGAGATGGGACAGGTGACTAGAGGTTTTACTAAAACCAAATATATTGTTAGTAGAAAAATTATTTGTATTTTTTTAGAATTACACAAGACAACACAAACGCTCACAACATGCATGCACTCACCCCTACGAACACACACACATAAACTTTACCTCTATGAGCAACTCCGAATAACTAAGCACCCAACAGATTATGAAGATTTCCGAAGCCACCATTGGCGCCTCTAACTTTTGTCCATAACAATGAGTGTTTAACGAACCCCGCACATTTAGGGAACCCCCCGCCGCCCCCACGCTGGCGCACGGGAAAAACCCTAGCCGCCGCTACCGCCGCCACCCGATCTCCCTCCCCGCTTCACCGCCGCCGAGCCGGGCCGCCCGGCAGGCGCCGCGCTGCCTACCAGATGGCGGCGGCCGGGGCCCGCCCCTCTTCGCCGGTGTGGGCGGCGCCGGCCGGGCGCAGCTTCGTTGGCGCGCGACCTCGCGAGCGGCGTGGGGCTTCGCTGAGGTGGCACGGCGAAGCGAGCGCCGGGCGCCGCCAGGGCCCGGCGCGGCGGCAGGCGACGGGCATCGGGCTTCCGCAGATCGGCGCTGGCCTTCCTTTCCTCGTCCGGTGGCGCAGACGGCTTGGCTCTCCCGGGAGCTCGGGTGGCCGGACTGGCGCCCGCCCGCGGCCGGATCCACCGCCCGGGGCAGCTCCGCGGCGCCGGGCCATGGTGGCGGCAATCTGTACTTGGGGCCCCGTTCTCTTCTTCCGCCCGGGTCCGGGACTCGGGCTTGACGCGGCGCCACAGTGCCGACGGTGGTTCTCCACCTTCTTCTTCGTTCTTCTTCATGGCAGCGGTGAGGCCCTAGGGCCGATGGTCCGATCCGTTCCCGGGGTGGCCGGACCGGCGCATGGTAGCTCTGGTGGTGGCCGGTGGGCCTGTTCGAGGCGTTGGGGCGATTCCTCTCTGTCGCCCCTCCTCCGATGGCCTTAGCCGGCAGGTCTCTCCCATCGCCGGCGCCCGGGGGCCGGTGGGTACGCCGCCGCTGCTCCGCGTGGCGCCGATGGGGATCGAGGTAGTCCGCGGGGGCTCCCCGTGAGAGCGACCATTTCGGTTCGTGCACCCGAGGTTGAGTCTCTGCGGAGGCCACGACCATGATCATGACGAAGACGAAGAGGGCGCTGCCGCGGCGGGCTGGTGGACACGCGCGGGCAGCAGCAGGATGGCCGGTTTTTCGCATGTCGCTTTGGCGTTGGGGGTGGCCGACGCAGCCTTGCGCCGCGATGTGCAGCCCGGCGCCGATGCCCTCCGCGGGCTTCAGCAGGGCGACCGGCAGCGACGACGCTGGCGACCTCCTAAGTCCGGGATCCCGAGCCGATGTCTGAACTAGGATCCCTTGGGCGAAAGCCCGGGCGACGACGACGCTGGCGGGCGCCGCTTTCCTGTTGGGGGCGTCGCGTCCCTAGTTTTTCTCCATGGGTGAAAACTCGGTCCGGTCTTGGACGAGCGACGGCGGGCGCCCGAGCCGTCGTAACCTTGCTTTGAAGGCGTTGTTGTGGAGTTAGAATAGGCTTGGTTTCTCTGGACTTGGTTCCTTTTTTGGGTTGTCGTTTCACTCTATTGTTTGGCGTGGTGCTTTGCCCCTGTAGCGGTCTGCTACATGTGGGTGGTGTTGCTGTGTAAACTCTATTCTTCTTAATATAACCAAAGCCGGGAAATCGGATCTTTCAAAAAAAAAAAAAACAATAAGTGCTTATCCAGGCTCATCTGAGCTGCTAGCTAGCCTGAGTATATATTGTTTTGGGTTGTGGTGTGGACAAAGAATGGGTCGTGTATCCGCGTATATGGGGATCCCAAAGAAAATAGTCCTGCATGCCATGTGAGATGCGCATAATTGTATTCAGCAGCACGCGTTTGCCTTAAAAATCTAGTCAGTGGCACGTCGTTGCCACTGCGCATGCTTCGTGCGCTGCACGATCTGCCTACATCTAAATGTGTCTCTCTCTCTCTCTCTCTATATATATAGATATCCCAAAGAAAATACGTCGTTGCCACATACATTTTTGTGCCATTTGTATCTGTGTAAGATACGTACAAAATCTGTGTGTATCCTCCATGATTTGACAAGAATTTCAGATACCGAGGCAATATTTATTTGTAAAGGCAAATTTTGTTGTTACATACAGCTCAGCTCAACAGTCGTATGTGTTGACCTTGCACATTTTTCTTGCATTCGCCAAATCTATGGTTGAATCTTTCTGCTCATGAGGATTGTTGTTTAGATCACCCTGATCCTCAGTGTCTGGCTGGATCAAGTCTGGAATCCAGCAAACAAAAATGGTTAGCGCGTTTCGCTATGAGCAAGTGTACTATATAAACATCTCCTTCACTAGCTTGAATGGTTCAATAGAAGACCTTTTGTGTAGGAGACCAACATATACCACGTCTCGAGTTTTTACGAAGTTATGTGACAAAAGCTAGGATGCTTCATTATTCAAATTGTGCATACAGTTTCAGTTACCTCTAGTTGGTTGAACTTATCCGTTTGGCACGTGAAGTGGAGCCGATTTTGGGGCCTTTGGCTCCATTAACAGTTTTGATGGTGGAGCTAGAGTCGTTTTGGTAAACTGTTTGTTAAAACAGATTCACATATCGATTTCTTTAAAATACGCTCTTACAGAACGCCATGTAGGATAAGGTGAAGCCGGAATAAGCTCCTATTTTGATACCATCTCACCACAGACTCTATGAGAGCACATTTTTAGAGGCTTCATAAGTGGAGCCATTTTATCGCAAGCCGTTTGGCAGAAAATGGCACCAAACAGCTCCTCAAACCACCGTAGAAGCCTTACCAAACGGGGCAAAACATGAAAAGAAGAACAAAGGTGGAGGAGATGGATCACAAGCTATGTATAGTTTCTAAAACACCGTATATTTGGTTTATGGTCGATGTCAGCTTCAAAATGCATGTGAGATCTCTTTTTTCTCAAATCCACCAAGAATTGGAACTGTTACATATGAAATTCCAAAGAGCTTCAAATTAAACAAGGCCCAAATTGCTACATGAAGCTAGCTTCCTAGCTTACATACGTACCATGCATTCCGGCTCCATCAATGGACAAGGGATCTGAACCACCTTTATCTCATACTCCAAAGGAATGCATTTCTCATTTTGTATTGCAATGAGGAGAGGATCTTTTCCTCCCCACTTGTTTAGCCAGCACAATATAAATAGCCACCCAACACATCTGCAGCCAACTCACAAACTCTAACTACCAGAAGATCTCAAAGACTTCCATCGATTCTCTCTTCTTGACCCAAGCAACAACTAGTTAACTATAGTCGTTAACAAACTAGCAACTTAAACGACAGCGACAAGAAAAAACCATGTCACTCTACTTGGCGCCCACGGCCACCACCACCCTCCCAATAAGGCAGCTAGTAGCACCGCCACCGTCGCCGCCACCGTCCATCGACCTAAGGCAGCTGGAACGAGGCATGGCACTGCCGCTGCCACCGGCACCGCCACCTCCACCACTGCTCAGTACGCACGTCGGAGACAAGCACAAGGCCGTGGTGGTGATGGGCGCCACGGGGACAGGCAAGTCGCGCCTCGCTGTGGACCTCGCCCTCCACTTCGGCGGCGAGGTCATCAACTCCGACAAGATCCAGGTGCACGCCGGCCTGGAGGTGACGACGAACAAGGTGACCGAGGAGGAGCGCGCCGGCGTGCCGCACCACCTGCTCGGCGTGGCGCCCCCGACGAGGAGTTCACGGCCGCCGACTTCCGGCGCGAGGCGTCCCGCGCCGCGACCGCGATCACCGCGCGCGGCGGCGTCCCCATCATCGCGGGCGGGTCCAACTCGTACGTGGAGGAGCTCGTCGACGGCGACCGCCGCGCGTTCCGGGACCGCTACGACTGCTGCTTCCTGTGGGTGGACGTGCAGCGCGCCGTGCTGCACCGCTACGTGTCCCGCCGCGTCGACGAGATGTGCGCCCGGGGACTCGTGGACGAGGTCGCGGCGGCGTTCGACCCCGACGCCGACTACTCGCGCGGCATCTGGCGCGCCATTGGCGTCCCGGAGCTCGACGCGTACCTGCGGTGGTCGGGCGACGACGACGACGGCGATGAGCGCGCCAGGCTGCTGGCCGCCGCCGTCGAGGAGATCAAGTCCAACACCCGCCGGCTCTCGTGCCGGCAGCGCGCCAAGATCCAGCGGCTGGCCAAGCTGTGGGGGTGCGTCCGGCGCGTGGACGCCACCGAGGTGTTCCGGAGGCGCGGCGACGCGGCCGACGAGGCCTGGCAGCGGCTCGTCGCCGCGCCGTGCATCGACGCGGTGCGCTCCTTCCTATGCAACGACGCCGTCGCCGCCGCCACCGTCAATGATCTACCAGCAGCGGCGGCCGAAGCTGTGCCGCCCGTGTTCGCGCCCGCGCCGGCAGCGGCCGTCGCAGGATAACCAACGAAATTAAGCTCCTCGATCGTCATTGACGGCTGAAGAATTGCTTGCATTCACGAGTATCCATTAACGACGACGACACCATTACTTGGTGCGATGCGATGGCATTGGTCCATCGAGAATCGTCCAGATGAAGGAGAAAGGGAGTGGCGAGCAAAATCACTACTGTACTGTACTTGTAGTATAGTACGTCGATCGGAAAAATGCATGGGATCGAATATAATCGCAGTCACAGGTAGTAAATCTATAGAGATTATTGCTTCGAGAATCGTGCATTCGAAATCCTAGGATGAGAAGCTGACGGAAGAGTGGAAGTGGAGTGGATATATATACATATATATCATATACTACATATGGCCAGATATATAGATAGCCATTGATAGAGATGAATGTGTTCCATGTATGTTCGAGCATGCATTTGCAGGCACGTGTTAGCATCTGCTGTAACTTTTCACTTGTCCTTTTTGCCACAATTTCTGCTATTGTACATTCTACGAAGTGATGCTTGTTTTTTTTTTTTTTTCCTTTAATAATTTCGTTGTGTTACAACGTGCATACATTGTATTGTTGTGCGCGCAATCGAGTGTGTACAATCAAGCCGTTCATATTTTTATTATTCCTTTTTTTTTTGCATTTCGTCGTGTACATCTGTCTAACGAGTGTGAAACCAGCATTTTTTTTTTTTTTGCAAATTACACATGTCATAGACACTCATAACACCCATGTATATGAACACACGTCACGAAAAACCCTACTATTTGAATAATTTTGTCATGTATTTGAGAGATCATAATTCGACGTTGTTGCGAACTGATCATAGATCAGCTGGTTGGGTTCATTGTAGTGGAACCTGCCCACCATGGTTTAAATCCTCGACTTGCCACTGGTGCTCGTATTTTTCTGGATTTATTCCAGGATTTTTTGACGTTATATGCATTAAGTGGTAGGCGACGTTTCCATCGACAAATGAGGCATCTGTGTGTGACTTCGTGAACTTCAAGATCTACCGGCCCAGTCCTTCAAAAGTGCTCATAGGGGTAGGGTTTGCGTACGTGTGTTCATAGGGGTGAGTGTGCGTGTGTTGAGCGTCTGCGTTGTACTATGTAATCTAAAAAAAAAAAAAATCGCCTTGTTGACCCCTTTCGTATTAGTGGCCTGCACATGAGCACAAATTTTAAAAACAGCTATATATTTATTTAAAAACAGCTGCTGTATTCATATATATAAATATCAGGTGACTTATATATTGTAACATATATACATTAATATCTATCGACTCATGCCAAGTAACTAAAGCATATATATAGTAGTGATGATATATATATTGTTGATATATAAATATTACACAGCAACCTCTATTTAAATGCAATAATAAAATATATCAACAAACAATGGGAAAATAAAGACTACCGGATTGAAGCCACGCCAAACCATCAATGAGTACAATACACTCATTGTCGTACTGGCCTTACCCCGGTAATGACAACCACCAAATTTTTTTTACTGTCGTGTGTGGTATCAACCCGACGGTGATACTCATGTTATCACAATTACCAGTGTGATAAGCAAGCCTCGTCACTGTTTATTGTCCTCTCAGTTCAATCTAATTTCGACATTGATGTCAGGTTTCAATCCCACAATGATCTGTGCGGATCTATATTGGAGTGGATTTTATTAGAACTCATCACAGGCTATCAATCTCAAACGTCCATATGCATATTCAATGGTTCTTCACTAATCTGGCGTCGCTCAACAGAAGGTGTGAGCTCTCTCCGATCCACCATTGCACTTACCTGCGTGTGCCTCCCCTTATGTAAGGCCAGCCGGCAAGGCAATCATACATGGATGACGACGGATAAGACACCTAAGTGCGTGGTGCGCTGCCATCATCTAAAATTTCACCCAGCTTTAGGCGCCTGCTGATCAGCAGTACTAATGGTTGATAGAAAAAGGTTCCAATATGGATTCACATTAATTTCAGCCTTTCTGGTTAGCAATTTAAGGGCCCATTCATGCAATCTTTCAATATAAATTTGTTCATACCTAATAGATATCCGCTCTCCGTACTAAGAAGGACGATGAAATTTGTTCATACCTAATAGGACCAACCGACAGTGATACGACCTCGGATGGAGAAATGACCAAAACTAAAGTTGTAGACCTCAAAAAGTTAGAAAACCTTGTAGTGGGCAAATTTTTCACTTAAATTTGTTTAGGGTCCCAAATACTCATTTCAAAATCAGATTGACATAAAATGGATGGATGAAAATCCTAACTGGACACAAGTGTCTTACAACTGAAATGGTGAGCGGACAAAAATGCCAAGCAGAGGGTTGAGGGTTTGAGGGCCCGTGGGCACAAAGTGCTCTTTTCACAGGAGAAATCATATGACTTGTGACTTTTTACCTATTTTTTGGGTTTCCTGGAAACAACGTCAGTGTTGGTTGTATGGTTGTGTCGGTTCAAAAATCGATATTGAAGGGGGTTTCGAACCTACACTGTCAAGATCTGGGGTAGTGGATAAGATATTATAGATTGATAGATCAACATAATCTTATTGTAGACAAGATCTAGTCCTATTATTAATCTATTATTCCAAAAAGAAAAATCTTTTAGTCAAGTCACCTAGAATTTTTTAGCTTCCTAATTTCGACCGCACTAAGAACAGAATAAGAACATCTCTGTTGCACACCTAACAGAAAGGAAGAATTAGCATTGGGGGTCACATATATAATACTAACGCATTGAAATTTTAGTGAAAAAAGTTACTTTGAGAACGAAGTCAATTATATATTAGGACATCCATTACTTGTCCCATTCTTCCAAATCTTTTCAATGCTTTTCAGGAATGGTGTCCTAATTTATTTGTGCATCAGCACTGAAGCACTAAATTTTGTACGGAAGTTGATTCACTTATTGTGGTATGCTAGCTTTTCTTGTTCTCAACTACTTTCCCAATAACATATATATTATGTTTTATTATCAGTTAGGTATCCTTAGTCATTTGATACCTATTTGCCTTCGTGTAAACTTATTGTATCAGAAATAGTCAGTGGCACTCTATGGCATAGCTAGAGCTTGTCTGCAACATAAAAAAAGCTACGGTGGTTGTGCAATTTTGGTTACTAAATTATATTTTAAAATTGAAAACCAAAAGATCAGTCAACAGAAACAGTTTGATTTGATCTGTACTAGTGCAAAGTACCTGAAAATTTATTTATGATAGTTCGATCTTTTACTACTTCATAAGGAAGAATATTTTTGTTCACTTTTGACCTGTTTCTACTTCAATTTTTTCATAGGGCTTCTACATAATAGAACCATCACTAATCCCAGAATGCAAAAAGTGCTTCTACATACTGTTCATCTAATCTCTTGATATATAACCATCACTAAGGCAGTATATAATAGAACACATTGTCTCTTGTAAGTCTCATTTGATCAGACGGAGTCGAATTAATCCTTACTGTTGATAGGTCTGTTTGTGCCCTTTCTTCGGTATGTATAATCAGAGTCATGTGTGTGCATTTTGATAAAAAGAATTAATTTCATGCTATATATATAAATCTATTTTTAAAATAGTACACCTTTACCAAAAAAAAATGAAGTCAAAGTGTCAGAATGGAGATCATATCAAGGTCCTAAGCGACTTAGGTTTTGAATGGGGAAGTAGAATTTAGCAGCCATACATTAACCTAACAATATGATGTAACTTGCTTTAGTATTAATCGAATTTTTCCTTGTCGCAAAAAAAAAAAATATTCTACAATGAGCTAGTTTTTAGTGACATAATAATCCAATTAATACGGACAAAAGATACTGAAGAGAAGGGAAAATGAACTACCTCTTGCTTTATTTCCATGTAATTTCAATTAGCTACGACAATACTACTGACTGATATCCACTGTAAACAGTGATAATTGTTCTTATTAGTTATGAGAATCTGTGTCTTTTTTTCTCATAATTTGGTTTCACTCCATTCGCTTCATATAGAAAACCCACTTAATCTGAGTGCAGTGTCCCATGCAAGCATAACCTTCCCTCAATGCAAGGGTACGGTGGCCGGCCTGGGTGGGGTCAAGGAATTTCATTACTTATCATCGTTAAATATTTATTATCAAGAAGGTGACACACTATCGTTTGTCCCTTCCTTTACATTTGTTTATGTCATAGACATAGCTAAGCTGGGATTAGTGATGATCATTATATTAGCTACTCCCTTTTCAGATATCATTTTATACAAGTTTTATATGGACATCTATGTGGGTTCAAGCATTCTAGCTAGCTGCTACAGGGTGCCAGCCTTAAAGGCAAATATAGGGTAGTTAGTGAGTCAAGCGTGCACTTGCCAAATCATATATTTTTCCAAGTTGGTAATAAGAGCAGTCTTCATCATGAGATGCATCATTGTGCTTGTACTTGT
The DNA here is from genome assembly GCA_015847255.1 of Hyparrhenia diplandra. Lineage (NCBI taxonomy): Eukaryota > Viridiplantae > Streptophyta > Magnoliopsida > Poales > Poaceae > Hyparrhenia > Hyparrhenia diplandra. The sequence goes on along the minus strand of JADLZK010010225.1, from coordinate 475,199 downwards.
TGAAAGGTAACTACAAGAGGAAAGGTGGTCATGAAAGGGATGGGAAGAGAGGTGTATCGTCCCCACACATGCACTAAACCAAATCTATCTCCAAAGCAATGCCAACACCTCTTGTCTCTAGAGCATCTCCTCTTGTTTCTTCTCATCATCTTTATACCATCTATCATGCATGCTAACAGAATACAAAGCAAAACTGGGAACTTGAACTGCTACCTATATTAATACACGAACGGAATGAAATCATTTGTTTGGATGGTTACGCACTTAGGTACATTGTACATTGCATTAGTGGTGTGAAAAATTTATTTGCAGCTTCATTAAAATAAAAAAAAATTGCAGGTGCTTCATTAAAAACATAATTTTGTTCAATCCATTCACTTCATATAGAACCCACTTAAGTTTTCTTCACTTTATTTGGAGGTGCTTCATTAAAATAAAAACAAAAGGCAATTGATCATAGATCAGCTGGTTGGGTTCCTCTCCGTGGGGTTCGAGTCCTCGACTTGGCACTAGTGCTCGTATTTTCCTGGATTTATTTTAGGATTTTTCGGCGCTATGCATTAAGTGGTAGGCGGCGTCCCCGTCGACAACGAGGCGCATGTGGTGACTTCGTGAACTTCAAGATCCGTCGGCTCGTCTTTCGAAGGTGCTCATAGAGGTACGGTTTACGTACGTGTATTCATAGGGGTGAGTGTGCATGTGTGTGTTGAATGTCTGCGTTGTATTGTGTAATCTAAAAAAAAAAAAAAAGTTATATTTCTTAAGATAAGGTGTCATAAAAAGACAAAATTGTTACAAAATGATCAACATGAATACTTTTAAGGGGATGATCGCATATGGTTTCATGATCTATAGCTAGCCTTTTGTGTGTGTAACTGCCATTATCCTTCGTGACCACTTGTTGAAGCTGAGGTGGTGTGGCATGCTCTTGCGGGTGTGCACGCGTGACTATGTCGTTATTAATCCATGTATAAAGCTGAGGTTATTATCAAATACTTTGTACTACCTTCAGTTCACACGCATGCACGCCGGAACAACTTTATGACGATATATATACCTAATAAAGTAATTATTAATTATGGATTATTCATGTCATTTGAAGTTTTGTACCTCTCACTGTGTCTCAAAATATAGTTAAAACTTTATCACAATATATAAGGACTTTTGAGAAAAAAAATACACAAGGCCCTAACTACCCCATTGGTTATTTGGTGTGGATGACCAATTAGCTAGAGCTATCCCAAATAAACCAAAGTTAAGCCAATTAGAGAGTGTGATTGGCTTTTCCCTTATTTCGTAATTTGTTCTTCAATTTCTATAAGTTCTTAATTACATATATTTTGTGGCCAAGGGAGTAGATACTCTTATTATTTGGTTCATGCTACTACCTATACTACAATGCAACGCAAGTACGCAACTGTTGCATTATATGCACACTGCCATAGGCCACCTACAAAGGCTTCTCGGCACAAATTTATATTTCAGTATTGCTCTTCAGTATTATCTCAACAGTTCCAAAACTACATATACTAACTTATATATTTCTTGCAAACTTTAGTAAGCACGAGTACGCACAAAAACAATGCAAAATTTCTATCTAACATTAAGGCCTTGTTTGGATGCACATGTATCCATATCAATCTACATATGTTGAAGTGGTGGAGTGGAAATTAGTGTAAGTTCCACTCCAATCCACATCAACACAAGGCCTATAAGCTGCTAATGAAATGTAAGTTCCACACGTATATCTACATGTTGAAGTGGATTGAGTCATTGAGATGGATACATATGCATTCAAACAAGGCCAAAACTGATGAAATGTGAGCCGTTACTTTTAGAAACTTTACTTATATATATGCTTATGCTTCATCTACTTATGTTCGTACAAAGGTAGCTACTAAGTAAGATATGACTTTGTGCTAGAGAGCATAATCTTGTGCTCTTAGGCTTGGATATTTGATGCTACATAAAGCTAGCTAGATAGATAATTAGTATTCAATCTTTCAGATCTTAAATTTTTAGTCGTCCCTTTCAGGCATTCTAAACCTTTGAGATATGATTCTTAATGGCAACTTGGAAGAAGGCAGCCGCTACATGAACATGTATGTGTATGATCATTGATCAGGGAGTTGCTTATATGGCTTTAAAGTGATCAGAATGGGTGTGGCTTCACATCATGCGTGATTAAAAAATAAATGATATATACTTATTAGGTATGAAAGTTAATTAGTTAAAGCAGCTAAAACTCCTTTCAACCTGTGGAAAGGAAGGGATGAAAGGTGGAGCGGCGTGGATGCATACCATGATCTCTCTGATCAAGATCACCCTTTTGTTACATCTAAAAAAACAGAGTTGATCTACATTATTATTAATATATAGCTCATCACACTCGGCCACACCATTCATCTGTCCATGCCTCGAAAAGAACTGCAATCATACAGCAACTAGGTTTTTGGTAAGGCTGTTTGTTTACCTGTTGATTGTTTGTAAAAGTCATCCACTTCTCTACCATATATGTGTGGGGGCATTGATTATAATGTCATCTAGTTGATATGTATGTCGAAATATCATCATCCATTGGCAGTGTATATTATTAAGTGCACAGAACTGCAGTATTAATGCAAAACAGCTTATACAAATATAAGGACTTCATATAGGTTTTACGACAGATTAAGGAATGATGGAGAGGAAGGACCCATGAACCTCGAATTGAAGCCCATGGACCAGCACTGATTGGCTTAATTATAGGCCGGCTGTTAGGATAACTAAGGCCAGTCTCAGTGAGGAGAGTTTCATTTGCATTAAATAGGTTGCCACATATGCATTTTTGAAAACATGGCAGTGTATTTAAGAAGAGAGATAAGAAATGAGTGTCATCTAGATGAAACTCTCTTGGCACGATTACCAACTATCTTTGAGTCATGGAATTAAATGTTTTTGAAACTCTAGAATGAAACTTTGTATTGAGAGAGGGTGTTTCATTTCATTTAACATGGTTCATTCTAAGATTGGCCTAATGTTTTGAGAGACTCTCCACTAAGATTGGCCTAATGTTTTATACATGGTAGGAAGCAGCATAACCACAAATTGGCAGAAGCAGAATTGATATGGTTTAATTTGTTAAGGTCAGTCTCAATAGGGAGTTTCATAACATGGTTATCAGGATGAAACTCTACAGAAGGGGAATACCAGCAGTAAGATTGGCACATGGCCTAGTTAATGTCTTGGACAACTTGCAAACTCTGTAAAATTGTATATCGTTGAAGCAATAGTGTTTTGGTCCACATATTATCTGATTGTGTATTAAAAGATTATTGATAATTATTAAGTAGTCAAATTGCAGGTATATTTTATCTTTTCTTATTGGAAGTGTAGCTTTATGAAAGACAGTTCAATCACATATGGCACATATGCGAAAACAAAAGACGCTGATACTAAGAATTGAAGGATTCATGGTTCTGCTTCGTTCCCCTTACCAATCACTCCACATAACTCAATAGCTTTTCAAGAATAATATAGAGAGAAGAGAAAGAAGACGAGTGCTAGTTGCAGGTCAATCGATTCATGATAAAAAAAGTAGGAGCACTCAGCTCTGAAACTAGAGCTAGAGTGTAAAAAGACATCAGCTTTTTTCTGTTGTCTCTAGCTTGTCCAGCAAAACTTCTTTCCAATTATGAGCATCACATCAACGTCAAACCATCTTATGTTCATCAGTAGTGAGAAAAGGCACAGCACTCATCTTTTGCACATTGCAATGTATATTGTTCATTGTTCGGGAGTCTTTGTATGTGGCTATATATGTTTGTATGACATCCAATGTCAATGACTTTCAATTAACTCGTTATTTCAGTGAATAATTAATCACGATATTTTCATGTAACAATATAGAAAGTGCCAACCTAGCTAGATCGTTAAATTTGTGCATATATTTTTTCCAAACAAATTATTTTTAGATTGTCATCAGAAACTAAAATACAAATAATAATTTCATCAAAATAATTTAGGATTAAGTACATGCCGACTTTGCAAGCTGTGTCAAACTATTATCGGCAGAGCAGAATTTCTACTGCACAAAGATGCATGGTGGGATGAAAGGCGCAACTTTTGGCTGTGATTCATGTTCGACATTAGCTTCTTGTGGCCACTGGTTTATACCTGGGAATTTGTTTAACCAGCTTTAATTCCTAGCCATATTATCTTATCATGGCCTCTCTCCTTTAAAAAGTTGCATCCTTTGCAACTAAGCTTTCACAGAATAAACAGCCAGTAGCTTATCGTATTACCAAACTGACCACACAGATAGAAGCCGGATGTCTCTTTGAAATCGACAGGAACTTATAGTTAACTTCTTTGACTGTTTGACACAGCTTAGCAACAAGTTTACTTTACGTTTTTTATGCTTCGGATACACTGAATCAGTATAATAATTAAGAGAACATCACAAAGGGGGACAAGTGTGTACCATGTATCCACATATCACTGTCGAATCCTTAGACTGTAAGCACTGCAATGGATGCTTCAATCAACAATGCCATAACAGTTGAACTAATACCAAACAATTCAACGGTTGGTTCACCATGCATGTGTCTGGAGGGATGCTATGCGGAGAACTTGCATTTTATTGGTTACACAAACACCAAAAACTAGGCTCGCCAAGTACAGTTGTTGTTTTTTTTATTTTAGATGGAGTTTCAGCATACAAATAAACTTAATTTTTACTACCTAACCTATTTATTTTATCTAGGTTAACATAACTTAACGGGGAAGTTACCAAAGGAAGATTTTACTTTTAGATGGAGTTTTAAGTTGCAAATTGCAAATACACTTATAGATAAAACTGATACAAAAAATGTAATGAAACTTCTCCATGGTTATTTAAATCCTTGGTGAATCAATCCTTCTCACTTATTAGTTGAAAATTAATAATTTAAGCTACTAGCTAAGTTGTGTCAATCAATCTAGTTCTCCACAACTAATGTTCCATGAAAAGATATGTTCAAAGCTACCTGATTCAAAACATTTGCCACTGTGACGACATGGGGTAGTTCACTACATTATTATACAGGTTATGGAATTGCATACCGTGTATCTTTCATTTCAGGAGCGACAACTTGAATACATGACCTAACCTGGCTAACCACTAAATTAAAATCCAGTATGCCTACGATCTCCATTCACAAACTAATGAGAGTGAGTTCAGAGACTATTTGAATAGCGGCGCGCACATCTTTCACTTACTCTAAATAACTCCAATCTTCACAATATTCTCATCATGTGCTTGTTCCTTTCTTTCTCATGGCCTCTCTCTTTTCTGTTATTCGTTGCCCATTTCGCCTCCCGATGTGCTTGATGGACCATGGTCAACCAACTTGCACAAAATGCACTGCTTTTTGGTTTCAGCTCGTGATTGTGATTTCTAACCACACCATTAGCCGCAAGAGCCATAGCAATATAGCATTTTGAAGCCTATCAAACTAGCTCATGATAGATTCTCTGAGACCAATGGTCTAATCTGATGGAATACTCTTTTGTCCATCAAGAATAACTTACCCATCCCCAGAATGCAGGATAATATATAGAACGATAACACTAATCGTATTGCCAACTGATTCTCAATTCTCAACCTGCAAATTCTGCTTTATGCACTTATTTTAGTATGTAGCCATGTAGGTGTTTCAAACAAGCTCCACTCGCTAAATTTCCAGTGAGCGGTTTTTTCGATATAGTAGATTAGAGGGAAACTAAAGCCTGTTTGGTAGACGGTACATTGTTCCAACTGAATTGAACCATTTCCTGCTAGATTCCAAACAATGTACAAATGGGGCCTTTTTATGCTCAACTATAATCACCACTGGACAAGTCGTTTAAGAAAGAACATGACTTTCGGCGCACCTTGATGAAAGGAAGCAAGTTCATCATTATATATAATTAGTGGAAAAAACATTGTGTCAAGTAGGACAAAAAAAAGCTTTCCGTAGCACCAAAAGAGCATGGGCAAAGAACGAAATTATGGTACTTTTTGGCCTTTTGGGATGGAATATCTAGGATAAAGAGAGAAAACAGAGCCTCAAATAAAGAGAACATAATGGTGGACCGTCAAGTGAAAGTGAAACAATTGCACAGCAGATCACAAAAGTTGTGTGGGAGATACGAGAAAGAATATAGAAGAATTGACCATACTATTTTGTCTGGGAATAAAGACAATTTATGCTGTCTGCCTGGCACCAAGTGTATGAGGAACACCACAAACAGTGCAGAGCTTCCAATACCTCATCCTGTATGATCACAGTACAAAACCAAAAATGTAATGATCACATTACAGAATATGGAACAGAAACAATTGCCCAGTTAATAGATGAAACATAGTTCAACGAAGCAGGCAGTCAGTCAACAAGCGTTCCAATTGATAGGCAGAGGCACCTTATTTCATAACAGAAGTTTGCACAAAACTTAGTCCAGAAAGTGGAATTGATTAACAAATTATGAAGTGCGTCGAGAGGAAATGTCCTAGAGAATGAATGTTGATACTTCCATGGTGAAAATATTGGAGCAGTTGTAATCAAGAAACTGATCTGATAACCAAGATTTGGAACGCAATTGCAATTTACAAGTGTTAAGTGTGAGACATCATACCAGAATGAGAACATGATGCATGCTAAAGAGAATGAGAAAATTAGCATATCACTATAAAACAATTGGACCAAGAATAATGCAAAAGAAAGATGTTACAAATAGAGAAAAAGAGAAGAGAAAAGGCACAAACTAGTTACAAATGAGATATATTAACTGCTAATATCTAGCTCCATGGGTCATCCCAGCCTTTGGGCCCCTCCCTCTTGACAAAATCTACAATGGCCCGAACTGCTTCTTGCACTCTATTGGACAGAGCATGGTTTCCCCATTCTATCTCAACTTTCTCTGCACCTCCCAGTGCTCTACATAGTCTGCAGTAAAGAGATGTTACGAGTTCAATATAATATGATAATCACATTAGTGCTCAGCATATTTAGGATCTGCCGTTTACCTGTCTACTAGAGCCTCCTTATCAACATATTCAGGTGCGTATTCATCACCCATTGAAAAAATAACCTGCACGACACTTGAAGCTATTAAATGCAAGAGTCAAAGCATGACTCAAAATCGATTTGATATTGCCATCTCACACTGTACAAGGAAAATAAAGTATAACTGAAATGTATGCAATGCTTCTTGAGTTTCAAAAAATTGCATACAATTCACCATCATATAATACAATAAGAACGAGGCCTGTTTACACACAAGCAAGTGTTGGTGGGGTAGGCTAGAGTTGAAACCCAACATGTAGCATCAACAAAAAGGGAAAAGAAAATAATATATTTAATGCAAAAATATTCTGTACATCCATGCAAAATTTCATGATCAAACTCAGATTTGGTTTGTGAGAAAAAAAAATGCAATATCACAGAGAAAAAAATTGCAATATCACACTAATAGACCTGAAACCTGTTTCTTTTTTTTCCCTGTTGCCAACAAGATTGAATTTGATCATAAAATTTAGCATCGATCTAGAACATAATCCCACCTATAGCTGAGTTTTTTTACAATTCATAGAAATTCTACATATCCTTTTTGGCTGATTGGTGATTTGCACCAGAGTGGCACAACACGAGAATAATAGTTCTATCAAATTAGACACCAAGGCTTTGGCAAGGGTTTTTGCAACAATAGAACTATCCTGGACAACAAAGCCAGACATAGGAGCATAATAACATTACATACCTGACACTGTGTGGTTGACATATGACCAAGTCTCTGCCTCAGCTGATCTTCACTTAGATCTGAGCTGAACATGTCATCATCACCCATATATGAACAAAGGGAGTGGTACCTACATATTTACTTGTACGCATTAGAATACCACAGATAAGGGAACATTTTTAGTCCCTTATTGCTAGTTTTGCCATCATAACTTATTCGAATGATTATCAGGACACATGCTGGAAATCTTGAGCCTAGTTTCAAAAAACGGTTGACAAATAAGTTTGTCTTAATGATTTATAAGATATTTCTATTAAACAACAGAGGCCTAAGCAATTCCTTTCAATATACTCCCTCAGTTCCAAAATGTAGATTGTTTTAGTTTGTCCTAAGTCAAACTTTTTCTAACTATGACCAAGTTCATAGAAAAATTGACCAACATCTACATCAATTTAGTTTCATCAAATCCACCATGAAATGTCATGACAGCGCATCTTCGATATTACAGATAGTTTTCTATAAACTTGGTCAGAGTTAAAGACATTTGACATAGGACAAGACTAAAAGCACATACATTTTAGAATGAAGGAAATGGTAGATTTATGCCACATTAGTTCATTGCTTTGTGGGTCCTAACTGTATTAGATGGTAGCCACAGAAACAGGGGAAAGGGCATAGTGAATGCTGTTGGCAGTTGTGCTGGTTTCGATGATTACCATGGGTCCATGGCTTGCCATTAGCTAAAGAGAAGTCACCCCACTACTAACTAAAGTAGGCATGCTACTATGCCCCTGGTTCAGAAAGACACTTTAAGTTCAAATGCCAATCAATTACTGTGAATACACAGAAATCCATGTCAGATCTATCAATTTTTTCGGATCAAGAAATGGGTTTCATTGCTCAAAATGGTTGTCTCATAACATCCACTACCGATTCTTATGCGAGCAGACTCCACAGTTCGACATGGGAAATTGCAAAAACATTAAAAGGCTAGAGCTTGACGGATCAGACACTGCGGCCTATCGATAATACAGTGACATGTATGGTCAATGATGACGCTAATGGACACAGCGGACTAATAAGCACTATCTCTTTTGCAAAAAGGAATAAACAAACTGCACATCATTAGAGTCAATTTGTGATTGATGTATCACGGCATCTGGTCAATTAGGGGAACCTTTGCTAGTTCAAGTAGGATTTTGGTATACAAATACACGTTCAACAAACAATTGGATCCATACCTTTCCTGAACCAGGCATGCCCATTTTCCATTCAAGAAACAGAAACAACTATCTTGAAGAAGCAGGAAAAGCACCCAAAAAGCATAACATGCTAAATCAGAAACAACTAAGTGCTTTTCAGAAGATACCAACAATACCAACAAAAGCCTAGTACAATCTCTAAATTCTGCGATAATCATAAACATTGTACCTATAGGCAGTAATCGGAGCATCTGGGTTTGCTTCTCTAGGCATCAGATCCATTCCACGGCCCTCACTAATCATTTTGGCTGCCAGGTCTATCATTTCAGCTGTTTCTGGAAGAGTTGCTCTATACTCCCTATCACTTACTGGAGCCTGAAGAATGAAGAATAGAGTAGAAGTTACAAGAGAGATCATTAAAATATTAAGTTAGTTCCAGCAAATACATTATGTTCTTATTAATAGGTTGCAAAGTTGACCAGTAAGTTTTACATTCAGAGAGAGATTTAGCACAAAGAAAATTTAAATAACTTTTAGTCATCAACCTGTGCTTTCAGAACATGAGCATGGACAGGGAGAATACCTGTAATATGACCCCAGAAACCGCTTTGGAACAAGCAAAGTTTGTGCGCATATAATGCACAATATCCTGGCACCCACGGAAGAGTCAGTGTTATTACTTCATGACTGTAAAGTAGTACTTTCGGTAGCAGTTATTAGTAATAGTATACCTGGCATCCAGTACTATGACCAAGCAATATTACTCCTTCAGAATTTTCCTTATTTATTAGGTAACTGATGAGTTGATCTAGTTCCAACGCATCCTTCGACAAGACAACACATATGAGCAATACAGAGACCAAGAATATGGAAGAAGTTAAAATCGAAGACAAAGGAAAAACTAATAAAACTAGGGGAAATAAAATCAATGATATAATTAGTGCCATATTACTATATCCAAAAGCACAGCATAAAGCAGTGAAAAACACAATATCACTAACACTAACTAGCTTCAAAATGGTTAAAGAAAGCTTCCATAGCACAGAAGGGGAACAATATAATGAGAGCAATCATGCAATCCAAGAATTTATCTAATTTAATGAAAAGATAGAAGGATGCCAACGCAAATCCTCTCTAGATCTACAAAATAAATGTTTCTAAGAGAACCCTGTTAGCCTGGTAAGAATACAGAAGCAACATACTTGCAGGATATAGATTTTTGTACTGTGTCCTAAAAAGTATTTATGAAAATGTTCTTATCACCTAACATTTCAAAACTGCATGTCAGAACTAACTGAACTCATAGAAACCTATCGACATCAAATTCTATGTGCCAGTTATTTTAATATTCATGGATTCTATTTATTTTACGGACAGTGTTTCTAACCTTCAACATTGATATCTAACATATCCCACACAGTATTGAAGGGACCTTAAGCTCAACAGTTTAGGTAACTGGAAGCAAGATAAGGAAATTCATACGGCTTCCATAGCTAAGAAACATTCACTCAGAATATTAAAATTTTTGAATTTGAATCATATAGAATATCAACTAAACTGATGCATCAAATTTCAAAACATTAATCAGTTCTTAAGTATGATAAATCTCCTCTTTCATCATAACATAAGCACACCAAAGATATTGATATAGAGCATGTTCTACTGTAAAGTCCCTCTCCTAATCGGTACAAGAATAAAAGCTAATCTTAATTCCAAACTAAGGATCATACTTGCTCTAAGCTGGAAATTCCATATCCAGTGTAAGATGAAGAAAGCAATGGCTGTACCAAGGACCATTTCTCAACCTCCAGTGCAAGTGACAATGGTTCCAAGTAACTGTTCATTTTCAAAAATCAGTTAACAGTAGTGAAATGAAATGACATTTAAATTAACAACAAAAAAAGATAAGGCTTTGAAGTTATATTTACAGAAGTGCAATAAGATATATTGGCTTTGAAGTTATCTCACATCTTAATATTTTGATTTAATTTCTCCGTTAACATTTTTACCAAAATGTTGATGAGTACCATTACGTGCTTAATGAAACATGCCCAGAGTGATGCTGAAAATTTGTAGCACTTTGAGCATATGCTGCATCCAGAAGAGTAATAGCTAAATTTTCAAAGAATCAATTAATTTGGTATTCACAAGGCATGATATTCAGATTAGGCCAGTTTTACAAGGTAATCAACCAAGCATCCTGGCCTTATAAAGATGAAAAGATCCAAAAGTTACATTTACTTCTCAGAAGAAATATTTGTTACATGAACTATTTAAGTTCTAGAAGGGATGGACAGCACTTAGCTAATAAAAAGATCAAATTAGTCATACCAAGTGAAGACGACATGGTGTAACACAAGAATATAAAACCTTACAGAATTGCATTTTCAACTGTAAGGTAGTGACATCACTTAGATAAACAAAGTTGTTACTTGTGTGTGTGCATAGTACCAATGCTACTAGCCTAGATTGAAGTTGGTTTGGTACTATATGTTTGCAAGATACATAAATTCTTTAGTTCTCATTCAAGAGAAAAATTGTTGTCCATTTCACATTTACCTTATTTATCGATATAAGCCATGGTGTAACATAGTTAGATCATGACAGCCTTTATTTCCAAATTCAATAGATGTTAAATTAAAATATTATGACCAAATTTAGTGCAATTTCATTTACCAGGAGGGAGGGGTGCAGAGAAAAACTATTAATACTTACTCAGTAGCTAAAAGCCCATCTGTGAGGCCACCAATGAAGATCACCTGATGGTTAAAATCACCAGTCCTGAATGCCACCTGAAAGAGGGACAAACAAAGTTATCGTACAAAGCCATTAATAATGCAACACTAGCAAAATGTATCCAAAAATAAGTTAGTTTCCGTGTAGGGGGTTTGCTCTAGATTTTCAAAAATTGACATTAAAGAAACCACAAGAACTGAAAAGAACCAAACATAGAGGCATTTGTACCATAACTTTCAAGGGTTGCAAATGTATCCAGATCAAACTAAAACAAAATACAAGGTATTTCCCTGCACGAAATAAGCTTCCCAAAAGTACTGAAGTCTGACTAGTGTGGTTATGCATGTCATGCTTATGTTCTAAAAAAAGGTAAGAAACAACTGATCTTATTGGAGCTGCAAATGGCATTACAGGTATCCTAAGTCCAAAAGTAGCAAAAATTGCCAAAAAGCATGTGCGAGGTCACCTTAGTATAGACCTCACTGTAACAACAAATAAAGAATTAAAATACAATCTTCCACCAGACAATAGACGCTGATAATGGCAAGCCAGGAATCTGCCGGGAAAGTGAAACTAAGCATGGTTGCAAAATTTCATAGTGAAAAGCAAGAGGACTGGAGATAGAAGCAAGCAAACCACAAGAATAACCATGGTACATACAGGACCATCACTCACTGCCTATAGGGTCAACAACTAAAAGTTACGTATCAAGTAGGCTTTTCCCTCAGCCGGAAATGTTACAGAAACTACGAGACAAAGCAGCAAAAGGGCCATAGCCGTGTAACATTACCAAAGGAGAATTAAACCCCAAGTCCAATCAGCAGCAAATTGCCAACCCGGATCCTCGCCACCTTTTTGCCGAGTTGTCGAACATCATAGAATCTTGCATATATTCTATAGGAATCTAAACATGCACCCGAGGCACGCTTTAGACATGCGTGAGGAAACTAAACGTAGGAGCCCCACTCGCTAAAAAAGCAGAACTCCTTCCGCAACTGGAAAAGGGAGATCCGTCATCTGGAATGTCGCAAAGATCCCGTCCGTCCTTCCAGAGGCCGTGCCAGCATTCCGGCGACCTTCTGGAACCTTCCAGAACATCCCGCCACGGAATTCCCCGTCTATCGGATTCTAGACTACTCGGCGAAAAGCAACCGCGAAATGCGGTGACGAGCTCCATCTCGGATTCCAAACCACGCTACAAACTGCCCAAATCCAAGCACGGAACGAACCAATCTCCAGCTCGTAGGTAGCGGCGGCGCGAGGGGTGGAGGTGGGTGGGTGACGCCCGTACGTTACGTACCTGCGCGGATTTGGGGCCGTACTTGAACAGCGCCCCGCGGAGCTGATTCCGCTTGGCTCCTCCGGGGCCGGGGCCGGCGCCGACTACGGACTTGGGCGCGTCGGAGGCGGAGGCGGAGGCGGAGAGACGGAGGCGGGCGCGGAGGCGACGCCGCCGGCCATGGTTGAGGAGGAGCGCGCGAGGCCGGAGAACCAGGAGGTGGGGGCCGGCGAGGTCATAGCAACGGCTGCGGCTGCGGTGGCGGCTGCAGCGGCGCGCCTCACGGGCTGGCTCACGGCGTGGGCATCCCCATCGCGGATGTGGCCATGTGGGGTCGGGCGGGTGGTTGGCGGCTGCGACTTTTCTGGGCGGGCTTGTTGGATCGAGCTGTGCTGTCAATCAAGCTGGGCTTTTTTAACTCTACTCTCTTTGTCCTAAAAATGATAAAAACATTGTAACTATGATAATTGTGCCAATTAAATTTTTCAAATCTTAATTAAGTTTATAATAATTTAGTATAATGTATGCCTTAACTAAGGCCCTGTTTGGTTCCAAATATGTCACCTACTTATAAGTCAAAAAGTAAAATAAGTGACTTATTTTGTCAAACCCTTGATGATTTAGAGATACATTTGGTTTCCATAAGTTAGGTGACTTATAAGTCAAAAATCTTATTTTGCCATACGGTAGGGACTTATAAGTCATGGAACTTATAAGTCACTTGGCCCATTTTCTCTTCTTTTCACCCCGACTTATAAGTCACCCATTTTCTCTTCTTTTTTCCGACTTATAAATCGGTTCTTGTAAATAAGCATGACTTATAAGTCACTTGATTTTTAGTCACCTGACTTATGGAAACCAAACAGAGCCTTATTAAGTTATGGGACTTATAAGTACAACTCTATTTAAAACTTATAAGTCACCCATTTTATATGCATAGAACAATTTATAAGTCATTTGTAACCAAGCGACCATGACTTATAAGTCGTTGTTAACAAGTCACTTTGACTTATAAGTCACCAACTTATTTAGAACCTAACAGTACAATTTATTATGTAAATCTATTCATCATTAATCTAATACTTAATTTGTATTGTATATGTAACTACTCTTTTATATAAAACTTTGGTCAAAATTGAAATTAGTTGACACTTCGAAATGAGAAATGCATTTTGTGTGTGTGTGTGTGTGTGTGTGTGTGTGTGTGTGTGTGTGTGTGTGTGTGTGGGTGGTGGGGGGTGGGGGTGGGGTTTGGGGATGGAGCGAGTAGTAGTAGATATAGAAAGGAGTTCGATAAAAAGAAGGATATAGATTGCATGATTAGCCCTGATTGTCCTGTCTTGTGCGGTTGGTAAGTTTGGCCGTCACCTTCTTGTCTCTTTGCAATTGCTCGCTTCGTTTTAGTACAAATCAACTATAGCTGGAGCAGCCATTTTGATTGTAATCTTCAAGTTAATCCACTTTATTATTACTGCTATATAGTAAAATTTTTGGCTGCTTTTGAACCCCTACCTTGGTTGTTTGGGTCACCGGCCCATAGATTAGGCCTCAATTTCATACGTACAATATGGCCAGTGTTTCGCTAGGTGCAACCGCGAGCCACGCTCTTGCTCAAAACCTGCAAAATTCCAGTACACTACGGGCTGTGGGGATTTTTTTTAAAATTTTGCCCTTTTTCAAAACAAATTTCAAATCTATCCCTAGTTTAAAACAATTTACACCGGATATCCCTTTTTGTCGCGCCGGATGCATAGGCGCGATGTTTACACGCGCGCCTATGCATGTGGCGCGGCGATGTCAGCCCCGCCCAGCGGCGTCGTTGGCCGACGCCGTCGTGGCCGCCGGTGGAGTCCCACCACGTCGCGCTGTGCATGCGGCGTGGCGAGGCCCGTTAGGGTTTCGGTTTGGGCCTCGTCGAAACCGCGTGGGACCACACGTCGCGCCACCGGGTTAAGCGCGACGCCGATTAGGTTAGGTCGGCCCGGTTTCTTTCTCTCTCTCTATTCTTTCTCCTTCCTTCTCCGCACCCGACACACCAAAACCGCCGCCTCCCGCCGCCCGCCGCGCCCGCCCGGCCACTCGCCGCCCCTCCCCGCTCCTCCTCGATCTCCGGCGCCGGCCCTCGACCTCCTCCACCGCCGGGCACGGGCGGTGGTAGGGCGGCGGGCGGGGGCTGGCCGCCCCCACTCGTCCTCCGCCGGGGTCCGGCCCTTGGCGGCGGCGCCACCTCGGCGGCGGCGCCGCCCTCACCGGCGCCTCCTCTTCTCCCCATCCCCGCCCAAGTCCTCTCCAAAACTTGTTTAGGTATTACTCCATTTATCTCCTACTTCTCCTCCTCGTTTTCATGGTGATTTTTGATTAATATGAAATTGTTAGTGATTGGGCGTCAATTGGTACAATGTGGTTCGTAGAATCGGTTTAGGATTCGATTTGGCTATGGATTTGGTTAAGAGAACGAGTTGCATGAAAGTAGTTCATTGATGCATGCATGGAGGTTTAGGGTTTGATATTATTTCTATTTTCCAATGTGAAATTATAAGTGTTTTGGCCGTTTATTGATGAAATGTGGTACGTGGAAACGTTTTAGGAAATGTTTTTCTTTGTGGATTTCACCTAGATTAGAATTTTCATGAATAAAGTTCTTTGTTGCATGGAGGTGTTGAGTTTGTTTGTAATATATATTGGCAATATGGTTGTTTTACTTATAGCTTTTATTTCCCGAATAATTTGTAGATGGACCGTTTAGTGCGCTTTTATATTGGTGGCAAAGTTAGAGGGATGGCAAGTTTGAGAACATGCATGAACAAGTTTATTTTTTTGGTAGACCTCCTAGCCGATGATTTGGTCGGCCATTGTCGTGACAAGTATGGATGGCCGTCTAGCTTGATTGGTCGATTTGATTTGTGGGAAGGAACGAGCACACTATGCACCGATGCCTTTGTCATGTGAAGATGATTGGAAGAACTTTGTGGAGGTTGTGAAGGGTAGTAGTGTTCGTTGCTTGGAAGTTGTTGTGGAGAAGGTGATGAACCCTATTGTTGTGGTCTGCGGCTGAGAACGTCGATGAGGAGCCCGTAGAGCACCTTACTCAGGAGGAAGAGTTGGAAGCGGCCGTTGTTAGAGACAATGATAATGCAGTGATGGTAGGTATGGAAGAGTACGATGAGGAGGAGATTGGTGCTATGGACGACATGTTTGTAGGATCGGAGGACGATGGAGAGTATGGAGATGAGCTCACTTTTAGTGAAAGTAGCTCTGAGGAGGTTATAGAGGGACAGTATACGTCGGAGCCTAGTACGGAGGATGAAAGCAATGAGTATAGGGGGATATTGCACCCACCTGACGGGTCATTTAGAATGGAGTACACTGATGTGGAGCTAAGTCAGTTGAGGGAGGTCCATATTGAGGTACCCTCCGTACCCAACTTCATGGACATTAGTATGGTTGATGAAGCGGTGTGTGACACCGGTTGCATCGTTGTTGGACGATGAGGGGGACGGCGGGCGAGGAGATGGAGATTAAGAAGGGGATGGTCTTTGACACATTGGATCATCTCAAGTTCTTTCTTGCGGACTACGCCGTTAGGTATCATAGGCCCTACTATGTTGATCACTGTGACCCAGAGAAGCGGTACACGCGGTGCTTTACAAGAAGAAATGTGGTTGGGGAGTTTGGGCGAGGAAGCCGACAAACAAGACTTGGAGGATTCGAAATGTGAAGCAACCTCACACGTGTCGGTCTTCTAAGCCTAAGGGGGTGCACGCACAAAACACGGCCCGTTATCTGAGTCGTCGTCTTGTCGGCCTTGTTAAGGCCGATAGCGATATATCTGTTGCTTCCCTGATCGAGAGCATATGGGGGTGGACCAGATATCGAGTGAGCTACATGAAGGCATGGCGAGCAAAGCGGCATGCTATGGAGCTGTTGTGGGGTGATTGGAAGGAGGCATACAACCAAGCTCCTAGGATCCCTACACCATGAAACACTACAATCCGGGGGCTTAGGTGGTATCCTGTTGCTGGCCGGATAGTGGATGACACGGACGGCGTGCCTAAACATGTTACGCACGCAGTTGTTTTGGTGTTTTCCCGGTCGGCCGAGGCATTCAAGCATTGTCGGCCTGTAGTGCTTGTTGATGCAACATTCCTTACGGGGAAGTACAAAGGTGTTCTGATGATGGCAGTCGGTGTGGATCCGGAGAACCAGCTTGTCCCTTTAGCGTTTGCTTTGGCCGAGAGCAAGAACACTTTGAGCTGGTCTTGGTTCATGAAGCTTGTTAGAATGCATGTCATCCGTTGTACGTCCCGTAGGATTTGCATGATATCTGATTGGCACAATGGATTGCTCATGGCTGCTAGAGAGGAGATAGATGGGCTTCCCCTCTTGAGCATCGATGGTGCATGCGGCACTTTGCCGCCAACATTTGGCAAAATGACAAAGGAAGAAGGAGGTCGTGCGAGAAGTTGAAGGTCGGTGTGTTGTTGTCGCACGAAGGAGAGGTTTAAGGAGAAGCTATTCGAGTTGAACAAGGTCCTAAACACTCCTGCGAGGACTTGGCTTCGGGGCCAAATGAGTAATGTGGACAAGTGGGCTCTCGCATTTGATGATGGTGGCCTTAGGTATGGCGTGATGACCACGAATTCATCGGAATCGTTTAACAAAGTGTTCAAGGGTATCCGTGCGGTACACAATATGCGGTATTGTGGAGTACTCGTTTAAGAAGTGCAACGAATACTTTGTTAAACGCTGGAACATTGCCAAGGCTTCTAAAGAAAAATGGGGCCGGGCCGGTAGGAGACACCTGGAAATTGCGGAGGCCATAGGTTCCAATCAGATTGGTGATGCCTACGGGACCTTCGAGGCTAGTGTACAACATAATGTCGGCGGGAGGAACCAATCCGGGCGGTGAGAAGTACAGTGGCAAAAATTATAGGGTGGACCTCCGAGCCCGGAGTGTTCTTGTTGCATTCCGCACTACTTCATGTGCCTTGCTCACACGTGATCACCGCTTGTAAGTGTAGGGGTTTAGACCATGAAGATCATTTTTCATGTCTCCATTCTATCTCAAATCAAACACCCTAAAAGTGTGGGAATCCAGCTTCGAGCCGTACCTAGATCCTTCACAGTGGCCTCCATACTATGGATTGGATTATGTCCCGACTCGGATCAAGAAAAGCAAAAGGTTGGAAGAAGGAAGAAAAACGCCTAAAAGGAATTATGGGCGATTCCAATGCCGATGGCCCCGATATGTATGATTCAAATGGCTATGGTCTCGATATGTATGGTTATGGAGACTTTGATGAGGCCATGGCTCGGTCCGGTGCTCTAAATGCCACGGGGCCGGTCACACTGCAGCCACTCACGATAGTGTTCAGGTACATAGGTTTTGTTTGTTCAACCTTGTTGTAATAATTTCTTCACGTCTTGTTGTAATAATTTCGTAATGCATTGTTGTTTTAATTGCTATAATTCATGTCTTTTTTCTAATCTTGTGTTTTTTGGCCTTTTTCAGGATGGAGCAGCAGGATTGGGCCCCCCTTCGTAAGCACTGCTATGAAAAGGACCACCGATCGCACTTGGCGGTGGACTTGGGCAAGGCAAGTAATTACCATGTTCATTTTTTGGAAATTAATATTGTGGTCTTCGTTTATCATATGTAATCGTTATATTCCTTCATTTGTTTCGAGAAATGGCCCGGCTGCCTCCCAGCTCACAAGCCACTGCGTTGGGATGAGCGATACGCCCCTTTACCCGCTAGAACGGGCTTCCTAGGCCTTGCTCGAGCCATTGTGGCGAGGCTCCCGGAGATGGGCGGGGCGGTGGCTTGCGCTTCATGGACGGATGGCGTCAGGAGACCCATTCCTTCCACTGGCGTGTGGAGAGATGGATAGTCACCCTAGAAGATGTGAGCTACATCTTGGACCTAAAGGTGCATGGTCCACCGGTGTCAGGTGCCATCGAAACAGCGAACTGGAAGGAGTTGGTGTTCCAGTTCACCGGACATTACCCTGAAGCACCTCCAGAGGGAAAGAAGGAGCACAAGACTTCGGTGTGTCATCCAATTGGGTGAAGCGGCACTTCAATACTTGCCACTGGGCGACGCCCCGGAGGGAAGTGGTCGAGAGGTTTGCTAAGGTGTGGTTGTGGCACCTTATCGGTCTTTTCCTTCTACCCGACTCTTCTGGGAACACCTTGTCCTGGATGGTGCTCCCAATCTTACAGCAGGATTGGGAGGACATCGGCCGTTACAGCTGGGGCTCTGCCACGCTCGCATGGCTGTATCGGCAGCTGTGTGAGGCCTGTAGGAGGGTGAAAAAGACCTCGAACGTGGGTGGCTGCGTGTACCTCCTGCAGATCTGGATTTGGGAGCGCATACCCACCGGAAGGGACTACAGGAAGGCGGTTCCTGTACGTAACTCATACATGTCTTAATATTCATGTTCTCATCTTAGTTGCCCTATCTAATATTCATGTTCTTATACGTGTCATGTGTTTTTCATTTTTTTACAGGCATGGACATATGACGAGTATTGGGCCCCATTGCTGTATTTGTGGCATGAAAACAAGATGGTCAAGGGCGAGTCGGAGATGAGGTACAGGAGGTACTCCAACGACTTGGACTTGTTGACCTACGGTCAGGTGAGTCATGTTGTTATACATATTGTTATCTACTTTAAAATAGCCGTTGGACTTGTCTAAATGTCTCAATTTTCAGGTGGAGTGGACTCCATATGAGCGTGACCATGGACCAGGACTTGAATGTCCCCCCCTCGGAGTGATGATGACAAGGCTGCTTATTTGGAAGTAATGCCCCATGATCCTATTCTACGTTGTGGAGCACCACCTTCCGAGGAGGGTCATGAAGCGATTCGGGAGGAAGCGGGATTACCCTATCACGGATTTCAGCTCGGATGCTTTGCACGAGTAAGTCGATTCAGATTTCGGTTCCTTCGTTCTGTATTTTTAATTGTGTAGTCAAAACTAACAATCAATGCTTCGATGTTTCGAGGCAGAGAAGGTTTGGTGGCAGCAACGACTGGCTCACCATCCATGCGGAACATGTGCAGCAGTGGATGAGCGCTGAGAGAGTGTGGCCTGATAGTGGGCCTCGTTCGGTGGCGAGAGAGTTCCATGCCTACCGGCGTACACACCGGGTGACTAGAGTGCGTCTCCACGAGCCCGTCTCGGTGACTCCAGTCTTCTATGGAGAGAGCGACCAAGAAGACCCCTATGACAGGGGTAACAAGGGGAGGCCGGCGGCGAGAGAGAGCCTCTCCTTAACTACACGGTAAGCATTGATGTTCATTTCCTTCAATCTTTCATTCGCATTCAAGATTTAACCTTGCTCCTGTACACGAGACCACGCAGCTAGCCCACCTTTCAAATGAAGCTGGAGCATACATAGGGCGCCTTGGGGGGCCAAGAAGGTAGTGAGCTTGTAGAATTTGTAGAGGTATGTCGCCTAACTCAATATCATTCCGTTACTTGCATGTGTTTCTTTGTGTAGTCCTAACTCGCCAAAAAAACGACCGCGAAAAGTGAAGAAATTCTGCCGCCGCCTCGGTCGCAAGTTGAGCCGCTTTCGAGTTGATGATGACGGCGTGCTGGCACGGCATCGGGAGGAGGCCTCGGCGCGGGGAGCTGAAAGTGAGCAAGAGCAAAAAGAGGGGAGACAACGAGAGGCCTCGGTGCAAGACGGAGTTCCAGCGGGGGGAAAATCAATTGCACAAACACCTCAGAAACAAGCCCGAAGCCAGCAGGTGAAGGCGTGGTGAAGACGGCGATGATCCAAGCTATGAGCGGGGCGTCATTGGCTCTTCTCAACTATATGATGCTCCTCCCGTGACCGAAACTCGAGGTTTTCTTCTATCTTGTTCAACTTGGGCTTGTTGTCACCTCACGTATATATACATTTGCGGCACATATGATATTTTGGGTTTTGTAGGGGGATCTCGAGCTCACCTCAAGGGGGCGCCGTCACCCGGCCTAAAACGCAAAGCTAAAGACCGCTCGGACGTTGGCACGCCAAATGTCCTTCCAACGACTCCCGGCCGTCCTCGTCATCCTAGGTTACCATACACGCCCCAACCGTGAGAAGGTGCGTATATGGCAAATAAGAAGCAACATTGGGGAAAAGCCAAGTTACAATACATAACTCATGACCTTACATTCCCCATGTGTGCGGGAATCCCGGCGACCTTTGTGGGGACTCCGTGCTTTGCTCTTTTTCGAGTGCGGATGGCTGCATGTGCACTATGTTTATGAATGTATGGACTATGTTTGAACTAGGTCGAAACTATGTGAGTTGTGGTCATGAAACTTGGGTGAACTATGTGAATTGTGCTCACCACACTTTGGTGATCTATGTGTGAACTATGGTTGTAGACTCTATGGTGAATTGTGGTCGATATTTGCTATGTGTGAACCAAATTATGTATGAACTATGTGGTATGATGCTATGTGTGAACCAAATTATCTATGAAATGTGGTATGATGCTATGTATGAATTCTGTATTATGCTATTATGTATGAACTATGTGGTATTATATGGAATTATGTGCGAGAAAAGAGGCTTTGCAAAAAAAAAAAAAAAAAAAAACCTCGCCTCCGGGCCAGAAGGGTAGGCGCGACAAATTTTGTACAGTGGCGTCGCGCCTACTCTTTCTGGTGCGATGACCACTCGTGTCGGCACGCCGAGATGCCACGTGTCCCCATAGTCCCGCCCACCCTTTTGGCGCGACGGCTCGCGTCCGCATCGGCGCGACGTGGCAAAGAGCCACGCCCTGGCCAAATCGAACCTCGGCTCTCCGGCGCGCCGACGGGTCGCCAAAGACTTAGGGCGCGATCGCCGACATCGTGGTGCCACGTGTCCCCGTCACGCCCACGCTTCCGCGCGCGACACGCCGACAATCCGGGCCCGTGCTTCCGCGACGTCGCGCCCTACGGGTCGGGCGCGGCCCGTCGCGCCCGACGGTCTAGCGATCGGGCGGCGAAGAACCAACACCGACGGCGAAAACTGTAATCCGGGCATCTTTGGTGTGACGGATCGCCGAACCTCGGGCGCGGCGAGCATCCATTTCGATCCAACGCGCGAGACAACACGTGGACGTCGGCGCCGATGCGTCGGCTACGACGTCCACGTCAGCGCCGACATATCCGGCCGACGTCAGCGGTATAAGATCCGCCTTCTTCCTCCTCCCGGCCACTCTTCTCCCCCTCTCTCTCTCTTTCCCTCGCGCCCGGTCCGCCACCACCACCGTGGAACCCGCCTCCAACCTCCCCCAACCCACCTCCAAAGCCCCCCAAACCCCTCCTCCTCCACCCCCCCCTACCCCCCACCCCCCTAGCCCCCCTCCTCCTCCACCCCCCCTCTACCCCCCACCCCCTAGCCCCCTCCTCCTCCACCCACACCGCCCCAAGGCTCCTCCTCCCTCCCAAGCCCCTCTCATCCTCCCCCAAACTCTTCAAGGCTGCTCGAAGCCCCGAAGCCCCCTCATCGTTGTGGATTATGCAAGTGGTTTGGATTTGTTTTTCTTCATTCAATTCATTGTATATTGTGCATGGCACGTGGCTATAGTTGTTAATTAGTATCTCCATTAGTATATTTGGTCGTGGTTATATTGTTCATTAGTAAGCCACGTGGTAAATGAGAATGGTGTGAATTTCTTATAAATGCAAATTACCATTACAAATGAGGTTGGTGTGATTTGTAAGAAAAAGAAAGACAATGGTGTGATTTCTTACAAATGGAAATTACCATTACAAATATTTAGTCCCTCCTTTGAATGTTCGATTGTTTCGTAGCTACACTTGCCGCATGCCGAGGCGTGGTAAAAAGAAGGCCTTCAATCCGTACTTAAACCTGCCAGATCCCTATGTCCACAAGCCTCTCCCACCGGGTGAACCGGTGCCCAACAGGTTGGTGTGGTGATCCATGCAAAGTTGAATGGGATGAAGATGATGAAACCTACATGCGGAAGTATTGGATGTGTGCCAATTATCAATGGGAGCCGGGCCGAAACAACGACGCCTTGTTTCATGGTGCGTATATTCGTTTTGGTTCCTTTGTTTGATGAGTATATATTAAACTCCCCGACAATTGTTTGTGTTGCGACCCCACCTCCACTCGTGATTTTATGCGGTGGATCGACCTTGAGATCGGTGAGGAGCACAAGAAATTCTTGGAAGGCCACAAGGAGTTTAGGGCATGGTTTCAACGGAGGTCCGAGGAGAATATGAAGCAAGCGGCTGCTGAGAAGGCGCGCAGGGAGGAAGAGGAAAGGCGGATAGCTCAAGTCAAGAGGGATGAGAGGGAGAGGAAGCTGGAGCATGCGCGCCGTGCCAAGGCTGAGTGGGCAAAGGCTCAGATGCAGAGTGAAAATGTTGAGGGTGACGACGACACCTCACGGTTGGATGAGCTCATAGCCTTAGCTGAGGCTGACTTGAAAGCCCAACAAGAAGCCCCGCAGCTAAAGTCCCCACAGGCCTCACGTGCGGAGGACAACCGTCTGCGGGCGGTGCCTAATGTGGAGGCCGACAATGCTCCAACAGTGCCTCAAGTGCCCCCGGAGGACACTGGTGCAGTGCGGCAGCTGCCGGCGTGCCCCCGTGTGAAAACCGTCTTTAATCGGATACTACATGCCCTCGACTTTGTTCCCGTTGTGCATCCCGTCTAGGAGGACATTGTGCCGGACTTGGCACATTTGCAGGAGGGCAGCGAGGACCAATTCTGGGAGGAGGCATCGAAGCTAGCAGATGAGGTTGATGCAACGTACAACAAAGAGGATGAGGCCTATGTTTCATGCTCTTCTGATAGCCAAAGCGACGAATATGCAACGGAGGATTCGGACACGGACGAAGACAAACCATATGATGGCTACATTTCGGGCTCTTTGTACTACTCCGGGATACGAATATCCGTGAGGATCGGGACACGCCCGACCTAAGATGCGGAGGATTGGGGCACGGACGACGAATATCCGACGGATTGGGGCACGGACGACGATTTGTGAAGTGCAACGTTCATTTGTTACCATATGTATGGAAAAATGTCTAATCTATTTGTAATGAACCATGTACGAAACTATGCTCTCTAGTAGTTGTATCTCTAGTTGTTGTATTGAACCATGTATCGAAAATGAAGTGTCTATCTAGTTGACTCATTTGTTTAATCAACAATTATGTACTGCGGTGTTGGTCTTTTATTTTCCTCGGGTAGGAAGTGTTGTTCGTGGTTGAGTATAATGAACAGCATTAACGATGTACAAAGATTGAAATGCCAACACCTAGCTATTACTTCGCATGCATCACAATTGTTCCAAGCATAGAGAAGAGTCACTACAATGAGTTACACAAGTGGTTCACCCACAATTAAAGGGTCCATGCATCATACACTTCGTGGTTCGAACAAAAGTGTTGCTAAGTCAAGGCCACCGATGCCTTCCTCATAGCTAAGTCAAGGCCGCTAAAATCATCATCGCCCACCCGGTCCACCGATTCCAATCCTCGTAGCCTGAGTCATTCCAAACATCCTCATGGGCGTTCTCCTTGTCCCCGTCGGTACACGCCCTTGGCCTCGCCCTCGTTACCCTTGTCCTGATCGTGCACGTGGTTCCCATCGTCCTCGTTACCCTCGTCCTCTTGTGTTGGCGAAGGAACTATGAGAAACAAACATGTCAACATTACAACGACCTTAATAAGTAACGAAATGTGAAAACAAGTTTTGGAAGAACAAGAAATGCTCACAAAGCTCGCGTATCAACGCATTTCTGGCCCGTTGACGTTGAGCTTCATGTTCGCGAGCCCACTCAAGCATCTCATGAATCTCCCTCCTTTCCTCCGCTTCGAGGCGGTCGTAGTGTTCCTTGTTTTCCCGCCAGTACTGAAGGAGCTCGTCGCCCATAAACCGGCGATGGTAAGGACTTATTGTCTTTCCTTTAGCTTTTGAAAGAGTCTTCACCTAGCGTGATCCATGTGTTAGAACCAGGTCTTGCAACACCGGCCTTCGGGCTCACTTGTCTCTTCAACTTTTGCCTTCTCATAATCATCCTTTTCTTCTCCAAGGGGGACTTGAACTTGGGAGTAAACAAATTGGCCATAACCTCACCGCGCCTTGGGAAATCCTCCCAATCACAAGTCTTTCCAGCCTAAGTGAAACATAAATAAACATTACCATAATTATGCATTGCCAAAGTTAGATAAATTAGGCATGCAAGGCACAAGTTCGTTATACTCACAAAGAACTCATTTGGCCCTCCATAAGCATTGCCACAAAGAGTAACCGATCCCATACTCGGAGGGAACAACTCCTTCACGGGCCTTGATGTCGCACTTGCACTTCTTCTCCTGAAGACAAGGGCATGGCCATGGCATGCGTCCATTGGAATACTCTTCTTGTAACCTCTCGTTAGGCCATGCAGGTTTTGGTCCATAGTTATACTCCTCAAAGTCACAAGCTGAAAAACCTCTCTAAAAAACAGACAACATATGAGGTGCAAGGTTACATTATGCACAACACAAATGAGTTCACAAAGAACATGCATCGCAGCACCACTTACCAAATCGCTACCGACCACAACGATAGAAAGGGGTGAACAAATCCGGTCGGCTCGGAACTTGGAGGAACGCCTTCTCCCCACAATGGCATGTAGGAGGATTCTCTAGATGGTGCGGTCGGCGTCAACCTTCTCCGCTCGGTCATTTCGGGTGGGTTCGAAGGCGGAGGCACCCACCGTTTAAACTGATTAAGCGGAACGGTCTTCCAAGGGTCATAAGGAAACAACATGATGGAATGATCCACCCATTCTTCACCATCGATCCACTCGATAGAAATTGCATCCGTCGCCCATCTGCATCGTCGAGGACCACGTCGTGGCCGGGTAAAAAAAAGCACGCCCGGCGACAAAGGATGCCCGGATCGCTTCACATTGGCCGCCACCGACAAGGTGACAAGTCGGCGCCGCCACAAAGTGCTGGGAATGGACCCTTCCCATCATGGTCCTCCGGATGGTGCACGAACAAATGACAAATCCATGACACCTAGCAAAAAATAAAACAATGTCACCTATGTGCAAAACAAATGTGCAAACACAAACAACAAAGCATGGATGGGTAACATCTACAGAATATTATTATCAAATTATTTCAATCTAATTAATGTTCATACAAATTCTTAACAAAGCAAAATAGAATAAACAACTAATACTAGAACATTTTTCAAACCAAAAATTAACATATTCCTTAGATGGTAACAAATCATAATTGAACCATAAAACATGATTAAATATTCAAACCCTATGCAATTATTCATAAACCCTAAGCAAAAACCCAAAACATGAACACATCTTCAATACACAATGAAGTCATCTACGTAGTAGCGAACAAGATTTTCAATTTGCCATGACCAATAATAATTGAATTAGGGTTTGGTATTTGAGAGAACAATTACATCTAAGCGTATCATTGCTAACAAAGAAGTTTTACCACATATGATTGCCACATAGTATAACACAAGAACAAATAAACATCACAAACAAGATTTCCAATTTGCCATGACCAATTTGCCATGAACAAGGTTTCATCTAAGCAATAGAAGATTAACAAAGAAAATCAACCACAAATGAGGCCCAATTAGCATAACACAAGCATAAACAAGCTTCAAACTACAAAACAAATGGAAATCATGGAGAGGAGGACAGAAGGGGAAGAGAACATTCGAAATGCAAACTGACCTCTTGCTATCGGCACGGGGAATGGAGAAAGTGGGAGAAGAGAGGGAGAGAAAAAAGTTGGTGGATGCATTTATATCAACACGTCGCCGCCGGCGCCGGGCGGCGCGACGCGGGTGGGACCACACGGTTCGACGAGGCCCAAACCGAAACCCTAAACGGGCCTGTCGGGCCGACGATCAGCGCGATGGCCCCTCGTCGCGCCGCGATGCACAGCGCGACGTGGTGGGACCCACCACCGCCACCCCAAAGACGGTCAATGCCACCGCGCCCGGGAATGGGAATGTCGCGCCACATGCGTAGACGCGACATGTAAATGTCACGCCCGACGCATTTGGCGCGACAAAAAGGGATACCGGGTGTACTAGGGATAGATTTGAAATTTGTTTTGAAAAAGGGCAAAATTTTAAAAAAATCCGGGCTGTGGTTGCATGCTTAGGACTGACTCAGCGCCTGACTCCGATACGGGCCAGGTTGCTGTGAAACGAGAGAACCGAACAGGCCGTACTAGTCTAATCATTAGAGTACCATATTTATTTATTAAACGCTGAATAAAAACAAAGTTTAGTATGCAAAGCAACCTACGGACTGCAAGATATCAGGATTTAACCTTTGAAAGTTCGTGAAATTTGAAACAAAATCGTGATTCTTTCCAACATTATACACCTTCCATATACCCTTACTACACGGTGACATTGTGCATTTACAATAGCCATATATATAGCTGTAAAAGAACCAGAGCCATCCCATCCCACCTTCGCTCACCTTTTGCACAGCTACAACTCAAAACTGGCAACACATGAAAGCTACGTATTCAACATATACACACTACAGTCACCACAGCAACACCACCACAGAATGCACCCAGCACGCACTCAATCATCCAGCTGATCATTTGTTTGCGCGATCGACCACAGGCCCTTGAAATAACCCGCGGACTGTAGGGAGAAGTCCGACACGGCGCGGAACAGCTCAGGCAAGTTTGACCTGAGAAGATTAAGGGATTTATCCCTTACCACCTTGCATTGGGTCTTATAACTATCTTCCAGCTCCTTGAGTGCATTCTCCACCCTATCCACCACGGCTTTCCTTTCAGCTGCGGGATCAGCGCGTCCGGGATTGTCGCCGTCAGGAATACTTGCTCCTCTGTCATA
This sequence comes from Hyparrhenia diplandra, assembly GCA_015847255.1. NCBI lineage: Eukaryota > Viridiplantae > Streptophyta > Magnoliopsida > Poales > Poaceae > Hyparrhenia > Hyparrhenia diplandra. Next base: position 447,364 of record JADLZK010010225.1, on the reverse strand, counting down.
ATTCTTCTGTGCCCAGTCATCGAACTGCCTTCTCTTCTTCTCAAGGTCCCTCCTAGTCTCATTGATCTTCATCCTCAGCTTCAGCTCATCCTCCTGGTGAACGAGGATTGTGTGTACCACTTCGGCAAATGTGTGTATGGCCTTCTTCGTCGTGTCGACAGGGAGCTTGTCAAGGATATCATGCCAAGCATGCAGCAACCTCTTGATTGGAGGTGTGGTCTCATGTGGCTGTGACGAGTTAGGCTTCAGGTTGGTATCGATAGGGATCACATTTAGCTTGATCCAGCTGTAGAGGTTTCCTACGTACTCCTTCTGAAAAGTCATGAACCTATCAAACTGCACATGCCACTCCTGAATAACGTGCCACAGCTGCACAGTTCGCTCATTGTGTTGCTCACTTGTTTCCCGGTCAGAAACCTTGATATCAGACGCTTTGAGCTCTGTAATGATCCTCAGCTGCGCTTTGTGGTGAGTATAAATGATGTCCCACATGTGTGACATTCTGCCAGTGTGAAACAAAATAATTGGTAAATTGCAATATGCAGAAGTGTAACATATATTCACATGGTAATCTCTTCCATTAGGTTTAGCAAAATCCTAAAAATGCCAGAGGGACAGGGCAGACATAGTTGGCATAGTTTCCAGAGTATGTAAAACAGAGTATTAGACTGATGGTGGCTGACCCAAGTCCTACTTTTCTGTGTCACAACTAGCAGAAATTTCCATAACTAAAATCATGCGGAGAAAATATGAGGAAGGTACACATGAAGGCTTAATTCACCTCCATTTCAAATCACAAGGCTTAATTCACCTTTCACAGCAATATTCATAAAATTCTTTGAGATACAAAATTGATGTTCTTAGATTTGTAATCCCTGTTCCGCTAGGCGCTAGGCGGATTCTAGGCGGTGACCCGTAGCCTAGAGCCTAGTCGGGATTAAGCTTGAGCCTAGGCGTTCCTAGGCGCGTTTTCTAGGCGGTGGCTAATACATGTTTTATACTTAACAAAAGAGCTAACATATGCATTTTATACTTAATAAAAGAAAAAAAAAGAGATAAGTGCTCAATATTGGGGAGAAAGAGGAGAAGAAGGCCCATTTAACAGCCCAACAGCCCAGGTAACAGCCCAAGACACCTTATCCTCTCCTTCCACCTCTGTTCTCTCTCTCTCTCGAGAGCTCCCGACTCCTCTGCTTCCCGGCCACGCGCCTCATTCCCGTCGCTCCGCCTCCTTCCCCGACCGCCGCCTCCTTCCCCACCGGATCCGCCGCCTCCCTCGCCCGCTGCTGCACCTCCTCCCGCACCTCCTCCCCGCGCCGCCCGCCTCTCCTCGCGTGCCGCCCGCCGCCCACCGGTGACCCAAATTGCCTAGGGTTCCGCCTACCCCCATAGGCAAGGCGGGGGACCCATCGCCGAGAACTTAAAAAGCGCGCCTAGGCGCAGCCTAGGCGCCGCCTAAGCGGAACAGGGTTTGTAATAGAAAAACACTTATGACTATAGTTTTGTGTCACATGAATGTAGTTTTTTCTCTAACAGTCACATGGATGAAGTAGTAATAGACTAATTGTCAATCAAAGCCTGTCCTAATGAAACATAATACACCTCGTGAAAAAAATATAGAGGGATTAGTTTTATGTAAATAAAAGAACATCTTTCTATCTATAATAAAAAACAATGCTGTCTTTTTTATCTTCTATAATAAAAAAAGGTAACATATGTCAAGCTAGTATGGAATCACTTGTCGTAACCAACTGATGGACCCAACAGAAAAAAGAAATGAAGGTCCTACGTGTCAAGAACTAAAACAATGTGATGACAGCTACAAGGAAACCATATAATAAATGGAATAATAGAGGCTGATGGTTGGTACTTAAAAGTTAAAAGAGCTTACCCCTTCACTAGTTCAAGGAGTTTTGGGTAAAGCTTTTGATCTCTTAGGGCGGTCGATTTCGGCAACTGTTGACTCCATTGTTTGTAAATCAACTATATATTTTGTGTGCAAGTGACTAACAAGGGACTTGGTCTTCTCGATTGATGAAGTGCTAACACCACGTTGCTTCTTTTTGTTTAGAACAGCTAGCTTTCGTTGATATGTAACTTTGATAACCTCAAACTCCTGTGCCAATGGTAAATATGTGCTGTCAAATGTATGAACAGAACAGGTTAAAGCAATGAAGTATAATGATGAGGCCCAGCACATGGGTAGGAAATGATCATGGACTAGTACAAGGGTCCCTGACTTAACAATAATATGACTACAAATGTCCCTGGACCAGTTGAGGAGTATAATGATGAGAAGGTAACAAACAATTATCAAAGGCAAAATAACTGAGACATTAGTGACACCTTCATCAATTTTAGCAAAAATGAAATGACATGTATGCATTGTTCTTGATGATATCAACGCAAATGGAAGAGAAAATGTATGAGAAATTAATAAATAACAGCATGGATCATTTTTTTTTCTTTGTGGTGGGAGAGAACACATTGAAAAATGTGTGCTTCTATCTAAGAGAGAACGACTGAAACAGTTCATGTTCTAAACTACTGATTAAGATATCATATTTCACCTTCACTTCATGGCATAGTTTTTTCTCCCATGCAAGCAACTTATCGAGTACAGTAGCATGTGTTTCCCATTCATCGTCATCGTCATTCTTCACATTTTCTGGTTGAGGGATTCCTTTAAATGAGCGATTCCAAGTGATGACTTGCATCACTCTTGCAGAATGATCCACAAATCCTAATAAGACAAAAAGACATATGCCATTAACTGAAGTAATATAAATAGATATGTCATTCCTATAGACTATTCCACATTTATGTACCAAGGCCTCGTTTAGTTGTTCCAAAAATTTGCAAAAGTAATCTTTGGAACTCCTGTAAGACACTGTAGACGTTTCGTTTGTTTGTGGTAAATATTATCCTATCACGGCGTAACTAGGCTCAAAAGAATCGCCTCGTAATGTACATCTAAACTGTATAATTAGTTATTTTTTTACCTACATTTTATACTCCAAACATATGTCTTTTGGTGTATTTAATGTGATGTGATGGAGAGAGGATGGAAAAAGAGTTAGAAACTTTAGCCAACTAAACGAGGCCCAACTTTAGTTGTACCCCTCAAATACAACCAACATATAGACTGCTCAACTGAAGGTTAAAAGAAATCATAGAGTGATGATAATCGACAACTAAGTGTAGCCCCAACCCCAGCTCGGTTCCCAAGAACATCATACTTAATAGACATTCCCCAGTGCCTCTCTGAACCACATTCCATTAAAAACACAACATCCACCTCAACAAAGACATAATAGAGCCAGAATACTATCCCTTTTATATAATTAACAACGCAACCAAGTAAGGCACTCAAATTATTATTAGACTTTGGATACTAGGGCTAGAGCTAGTTTGGGCTAGTTTTGTTAAACTAGCCTAAAAGGATCCAAACAGGGAGGGGCTAGATTGGGCTAAATGCAACTAGCCCTCCCAAAATAACTAGCCCATTCATAAAAGGTGCATATTGGGGCTAGTTGGGGATGGTTTTTATTTTGGGCCACATAAAAGTTCACTTTTCTCTCTCTTCCGAGCCACTAAATAATTAAAAAGGTGCATTTAAGATCAAACTAGCCCAAGGATCCAAACGCATCTAGAAGAGCTAGTTTAGAGCTAGAGCTAGAGCTAAAAACTAACTCTAGCTTTAGCCCGGGCTAGAGTATCCAAACAGGGCCTATATACATGTGGAACAGTTGAACTCCTCCAATAAGTATCAAGCAAACCATACATTTGCTATCTATCTTGCACATCTCGTAAGAATCGTGTGTACCGTGTTTTGAATTTTTATTATGGCTCTCTAATGTTTGTACGAGTGTTATGCAATGTTCCTTGAGCATTTCGTCCACGAAAGAATTTATTAATTAAAGAAAGTTAAAAAAGGAGAAGGATTCGTCTTTGCTGTAATCCAATCGAAGTCAGCTCAGAGGCAGATGGGAGCAGAGTAGGCATGGAAGGTACCTCGCGTCTCGGCGAAGTTGGAGTGGTAGTGCATCCTCGCCGCCTCCAACAACTTGGACACCTCGTGCGCGCCCTGGGACGCCTTGAGGAAGTGATCATCGAGCTTGCGCAGGATGTCGCCGAGCCTCGCCGTCTGCGGCGGCACCATGACGAGCCTGCTCTTCTTACCCTCCGGCTTCCTAGCCGCCTTCTGCGTGACCGCCCGGCGCGTGACGAGCTCCGCCGCGGGCTTCTTTCCCTCAGGGATCTCCTCGGCAGAAGGCACCGGCGGTTGCGGCTGCGGCTGCGGCTGCTTCGGCGGAGGCTGTTGGTCAGATTCGGTCGCAGGCGGAGGAGGCGGCGGCGCGGGCATCCTCCGCTCGGCGGCCCACGACGACTCGGCGGCGGCGTTAGCGCTAGGGTCCAGCGTGGGCATCGGCCCGGGCATGGCGTCAGGGGAGCCGAAGATATATTCGTGTAACGAATCCCCTCCGCCGCCGCCGTCGCCGTCGCCTTCGCCTCCGCGGCGGCGGCGGCAGGGACAGGCGGCGGGGAGCGCGAGGGCGGGGGCGGGGGCGGGGGAGTATTCGCCTGCGGTGGCGGCGGCAAGGGCGGAGGAGGCGGCGGCGGGTCGTCGTCGTCCTCCCGGCGCCGCCCCACGGCGTCCTCATCCCCGCCCTCGCCTTCCTCCTCCTCCATGATTGTTGGGGCCTCCCCAGACCGCCCCTTCCGGATATTGGTCTGGAGCTGGATATCAGGCGCGCTCAAGGACCTCTGCAGCGTCGTCGTCGCAGCGGGCTCGTCGGCGTCGTCATCGACGGCGCCGGCGGTTGGGGGCGGTGGGGGCGGCGGGAGCACGGCGTCGAGCGTGGACGGCAGCGCCTTGACAGCCGACGTGGCCGCCGCTGACGGCAGCCCATGGTGGGTGAGCGCGGCGGCGGCGGATGCGGAGCGCGGCACGACGACGGCGTCGTGGCGGTCGGTCTCGCCCGCGGCGTAGTCGGAGAGCGCGGCGCCGACGTTCTGAGCGCCGCCGCCGCGTGGCCCGCGTGCGCGCCCGCCAGCGCGTGACGCGCCTGCACCGCCGCGCCTAGCAGGTGCTTACGCTCCCGGCAACGCGACGCCGCGCCGCCCTCCGCGTCCTCCTTGGACGGACCGCAACCCATCGGTGTGGACGGTGGCGGCGGCGGCGGCGCCTGCTCTGCTTCCTCCTATCGACCTACTATCGCTCACTCCCGCTCGCCAGTCGCAGCGCGCTCGTGGAAGCCTGGTCGTGGCCCGGAGCCGGAGGTTCCTTGGTGCGGGGGTTTGCTTCGAGGTCGTGCGTGCGGTCGAGTGGTGTGGGCGAATATGGTTTTGATTTGATTTGGACGGGGATGGAGTTTCTTTGGGGGTGGAAGATGGATGCTTTCGCGCTTTGGAATAAAGCAGGGGGCCGCGGAAAGGAAAAAGACCCCCGTCCGCCGTGTCGCCGTCGCCGAACCGGCGGGGGCCACCGCCGGGGCGGATCGGATCTGCTTTTGGCGGTCGTGTCGTGGTGGATGTCCACGCCAACAGTCGTCAGACTGCATTGCTGTATGATGATCCAGAAACTTGTGGGATTTGCAATTGATTCTTCTTTTTCCAAAAATGAGAGCTGATAATAATTGAGATAGTAGGGAAGAAGACAATAATATTAAGCTGCCAATAATGATAAAGAATATTGTCTAACTCGATACTAATCCCTGGCAAAAATTTCGGTACATATTTGTGCTAGGTGTCTCCATATATTTTGGCAATACTTACCAAAACTTTTTGTGAGATTATACTTACAAGGCAAGACAATATTTTTCCTCTATTGTTTGTTGGTAGCAAATCAAATACCAGCCTTTATTATCTTGCCAAAATACTTGGCTTGCCCTAATAGTGTATCTATATTTCGGCTTGCCCTAAAATTGGCTTGGAACCAATCAGGCCTTTACAATCAAAAAGAAGTTGGAATCTGATCAAAATGGAAGAGTTTCTAGGGGTGCGTTTGGTTGCCTGTATATGGCGAACCAGGCTCCCGAGATGCGCCCTAGCCTGTTTGGTTGCCTGAACCTCCCCGAGCCCAGCTACGCTCATGCAAGATTCCCCTCCGGGCTCGGCTCTAGAAAAACGCCCGAATCGGCCGTTTTTCTCGGCCCGCTCATTGGGTGCAAGCTTTAGTCGCTAATGATGGTATTAATATATAATTAGTGAATATTAAGTGATATTAATATGTTTTAAAGATGTTTAAGGCATAATTATCTAAAATAAGAACATTAAGAGTGTATTTGCACAAAATAAAAATTTTAATCATAAGATTATAATGTTTTTATTTCATGCAACAAGTCTCGATACGAGCAACCAAAACAACATCTCGTCTCAGCCAGGCTAAATAGGTGCGGGCAACCAAACACGACACGTTGCATGCACTCAGCTTTCACCATGTGAGCCCGGCTCCCGGATACGAGACAGACTCAATTAGTACCTTGAACCAAACAGACCCTAGGGATTCTAGTGCGTGTCTGACAAATGCAAGTCTACAATGCAGGTGTGACTAGCTTTTGTGGGATTCTATGAAAAGGATAGTATCACACGCAAGATCCGCCAATGCAATGGAAGGTAAGGAAAGCTAAAGCAACCAAGGGCATTTTAGACATTTCGTTATACCTACAATGAATCCACCATCTCATCATAGTACTCCCTCCGTTTCACAGATATACAATTCTTTGACTCAAATAAACTGTGTTTATTGACTGCTCGTCTTATTTAAATTTTTATGTAAATTATAAAACAAACAAAACGTCATTAAAATATCTTTAGTGATGTAATAAGTCATAACAAAAGTGGTAATATTTATTAAAAAAAAATTAAATAAGACGGGAGGTCAAACACGCTTTATATGAGTCAAAAGAATTGCAAGTATTGTGGAACGGAGGAGTATAAATATATATGAGCTCCAAGCAGATTCAATTATTGTACTATTACAATTAAAAATCCAGATTTTCAAAATCTTCATCTATTATCCACATTCTCATAATCCTTTCAAAAATCCAAACGGGCCCTGGTTGTTACAACTCAAGTGCTTTCTATCCGTAATTGAATGGCTTGGTCGGCTGCAGTTATGCAGCAACTCTAGTGGTTGCATGCTTGCAGTAGTAATAATCTACAGGTCTTTTAGTTTGGATTCCTACGGTAGCAATTGCAGCCACAGCCAAAGAAGTGCAGTCGATCACAACTGAAATCTTTTGTGGTCGCCAAACACGCCATCCTAGATATTGGTCTCACCGTCTCAAAGAGACCCTCAAATACATGATAAGGACATGGCCAAATCTTTGATTGTGTCTCAAGTTTTCCCTATCTAACCCTCTTCTGTAAAGTTGAACTATGGTAAGCAGAGAAGATAGACTAGAGGCAGAGGTAGACCATGAGCATCTAGTGCAAAAAGAATGTGACATTAGAGTAGTATCAAGCTTCTAATCCTATGGCTAATTAGTGATTCTAGCAGCCAAATAAAGTAGATTATGCCTCAGGTTTGAGTCACTAGACAATTCGAATAGCACGTACTCTCTCTATTTCTAAATATTTGTCTTTCTTTTCTAAGAAATAATTTGATTATTTTTTATAAAAAATATTACTATTTAAAATATATAATTGATATTTTTAGATAGATCATTAAATCTAGTTTTTAACAAATTTATTTGGAGATATAAATATTATTATATATCTAATTTGTGATACGTAGGCTCCACACTCGCAGACAACCGAGGCCCAGTGGAACCTACCAGAAGACAAAAGAGGTTTGCTAGCAGGTGCCTGTGAGAAGTTGCATGGAGCCATCACCATGCCGTCCTCTTTCCTTTCTCTTCCTTCTTTTTCATTTGTCACGTCCCCACTGGCCACGGCCTACCAAGATGCAGAGGTGACTGAGGACATGGCCAAATCTTGATTGTGTCTCAAGTTTTTCCCTATCTAACCCTCTTTTGTAAAGTTGAACTGTGGTAAGCTGAGAAGATAGTGTTAGAGGTAGGCCATGAGCATCTAGTGCAAAAAGGATGTGACATTAGAGTAGTATCAAACTTCTAATCCTATATGGCTAAATAGTGATTCTCGAGACCAAATAAAGTAGATTATGCCTCACTTTGAGTCACTAGACAATTCTAGAAGGCATAGCACGTACTCTCTATCCCTAAATATTTGTCTTTCTTGCCTTGTAAGAAATAACTTATATTAATAAAATATATAATTGGCTTTTAGATGCATCTTTAAATGTAGTTTGTTAATTACTCTCTCCATTCCAAATTATAAGCCACTTTGACTTTCTATGTTCATCCATTTAGTTATGTATCTAGACATATTATTGTATCTAGATACATAACTAAATGGATGAACCTAGAAAGTCAAAGTGACTTATAATTTGGGATGGAGGGAGTACATATCTAATCAAAGTTGCGATATACGTAGGTTTCACCCTCGCAGACAAGTTTGCTAGCAGCTGCCTGACCGCTGACGAAGTTGCATTGAGATAGTGGAAATTGGATGTCCATGGGATATCCAATGTATACCCTCTAGTTCAAAAAAATGAACTAGAAATTCATTTTCTCCACCAAAATTTAAATTTCTAATTTATTTGCTAAAATCCATGGACGTCCAACTTCTTCTCTACCTTCCACCTCTAGCCATCACCATGCCGTCCTCTTTCCTTTTCTTTCCTTCTTTTTTTCGTTTCTCAAGTCCCCACTGACCTACCAAGCTGCAGAGGTGACCGGAATGTGTTTCGCTGCGAAAATGTCTTGCAACATCTATATGTTGGGCACCTAGTATCTGCCCTTTCCATTAGTCTTCTCGAGATCTGTGTTGCCCATACCATCCCATGTATTCTACCCCCGTCCCAATAAATGTCTATCTTTTACTTATACCATCCTTATTTGACCATTTGTCTTATTTAATTTTTTATACAAATAATAAAATAAACAAATCATTATAAAAATTTCTCCAATGAAAAATAAGTCATAAAAAATAACTAAAAATTTTTAAAACTCTTTTAATAAGACGAACGGTCAAATAAGAATCGTAAAAAGTAAAAACAAATATTTATCTGTGGGATGGAGCCCTCCATCCAAAAAGAGTGTTTGTTTAGATTTTTCGGACATCATGCTTGATCATTCAATTTATTAAAAAATTATGCAAATTATAAAATAAACAAATCATTATTAAAATATCTCTAATGATAAAATAAGTCATAACAAAATAAATAATATTCATATAAAATTTTTGAATAAGACAGATGGTGAAAAACAAGAAGTCGAAAAAAACTTCGTAACGCCACTCTTTTTTTTAGACGGAGTGAGTATCACGGCAACGGTACATCAGCCCACTTTTGTGCGGGATCCACATACTTTTGTTGCCTCCTGCACACACTAGTTGATTTGATGTCCCCGTCGGTGTTCTAGGAACCGGGAAAGGGGGGTTCAAAGAACTCGACTAGTGAAAATGTTGCGTGTTCCCCAACCGGATGGTTGTGCGAGAAGGACACAAGAAAGAGAAGACGCGAGGGTTTATCCCGGTTTTTAGGCACGGATGCCTTACGTCCAACAATGTCTACCTGGCTTGTATTATCTCGCACGGAGGGTGCTTGTAGTAGGGGATACAAACGGGCGAGAGAGGAGTCGGGACTCCCAAGTCTCAAAGGAGATGAGATGAAGAAGACGAAACCGTAACGGCATGGTGTGTGGAGTTGTGGAGAAAGAGTTGGACGGGTGGGATGTGTAAGGCCGTAGCGTCTTGCCTCGGGGACCCCGTTCGCCCCCTTTATAGTCGAAGGGGAAGACACGGGTTACTGTGTCCATCACACCAAATTCTCGGTGAGAGCACCAAAATGCATCGATCAGTTCCTAAATCCGACTAATGCAATCAGTAAGCCACATATGGGTTCACAGCTTACGTGAGTCAAAAATGCTAAAAAAAAAATGCTTACGTGAGTCAAATAGCTACATGCTCTTGACTTAGAAGCTGAGAAGTACTAGGGCATGTAATGTAAATCAAAGCCAATTGCTACATGGTTCTTGACTCAATAATTACAATTACATGGTTCTTGACTCAATAATTACAATAATAAAAATCTCGTGAGTACCTAACAGCTATTTTAAAGTCTAAATATTACCCACACAAATCCTTTTGGACAGCTAATAAAAATATGCCTAGATCCATATTCTGGTCCTCTATTTTGCAGGTCAAAGATATACTCTCCACCAACACTGTTGTGCAACTACATAAAGGCAATTCAAATATTTGGAACACCCCTTGGTGTGAGATTTGGGATACTATCCACTCCAATCTTAATCTCCCTGTTACTGTTACATCTCTCCCTCTCACTGTTAATCAATTATGGAACCATCTCTCTCAATCCTGGAATATTGATCTTATTAACCAAATCTTTTCTCCTCAAGCTTCTCATATAATAGCACAAACTGATGTCATCCCATCGCATGACAATGATGTTATTATTTGGAAACCTGCTCCTAACGGTCTTTGCACTGTGAAAAATGCCTTCTCCTTTTTGAATGCAGAGAATCAGGTACATCTACCGACTCAAGGAACAAGGAGCGTATCCCCACAAGCCATGCACATCATGCACAAATTGTGGAAGCACAAAACATGCCCTCCCGTCCTTAAAACTTTCATGTGGAGGCTTATTCGGAGAGCTTTAGCCACGTGGGAAGCGAGCAGAACTTACTCTAATAACATCATCGGCCAGTCCGCTCCTCTTGTACCTCAATTGAGAATGATGCCCACCTATTTTTCTTGTGTGCAACCTACCTAGAGCTGTATGGTTTTTACGCTAATCCTCCCATTTGCACATCCGGTCTTCCTCATGATGATGATGGTATTCAAAATATCCTACCCGCTATCATTACACCTCAAACCAGTGATAGTCGATGATTAAAACTGTCACTATTCTCTCGGTATATTTGGTTGGCTAGGAATGATAAAAGATTTAATAACAAAGATTGGACTACTTGGCAAGTGCACCATGCAGCTAATGCTGATTTTGAAGTCTCCCAAAGTATTTTGCAGGATATAACTCAACCCCAAATAGACGAACAGGATCCACAAGCTGCCACTTTTTCCACTTTCAGTAATGTCAATTTGCAGGAACCTTTGAATGAGGATCAACATCATCAGCAACTTCCTCAACCCCCTCTCTACAGGACACACATGCCGACCATATTGGAAGGTCTTCGGGTTTACACTGATGCTTCTACATTACCTGATCAAAACATTACATTTAACAGGAATGCTGGGCTTGGAGTCTTCCTAATTAGCTTAAATTTCAATGTTTATATTAAAGCTTCTCTCCCCAAGTTTTCCTCGGTTTTTTTGCTTTTGCAAGAAGCGGCGCCCTTGCCTTCGAGGGGCTATTATTGACAGGATGAACATTACAAGAGCAAATTTCCTCTCTAACGATCGCGGTGGTCACCTACATCAACTCAAATAGCACAACTCCTATTCCTAGGTGGGAGGCCAAATTCTACACTCAAACCTTCTTCAATGCAGGACAAGGCAAAGACTACAAAGTCTACAAGATCCCTAGAATACTTAATAGGACTGCTCATGTCTTAGCAACACAGGCTCGCAATCATCAAAACTTTGTATCTGATGTAGACATCAGTTGTCATAACTCTTCTCATATCTCGAGCTGCCCCATTCGGGATGCTCTTGATCATGTACTTTGGGATAACTTATCCCACATAGCGCTTTTATGTGCTAAATTTATAAAGCATGTTTGTTAAAAAAAAAAAATCTCGGATATCACAAAGTGTTCGGATCAACAAGCTTCTTTTCATGTAGTTCGTTGCATTGTGCCCAAGAAGCCATGGTAGTGAAAGTGTTGCAACCGTGTCGAGAGGATGTCCGCATGCTCCGCTAAAAATCTAAAGCAAGTTTTGCAAAAGAACGGGTAGTGGATGACCGCATTCTAGAATGAGCGTGTCGGGACGTAATCAAGTGCACTAATCTAAATTATCTATGTTGATTTTTTTTTTAGATTACGGATAGAAATATCCTAGCCTTAGCATTCCATTGAATGCTTAGAGCTTAAACTATACATCCATGACTGACCCCAAAGTTCCGCTAAGCGTGGCAAAATCTAGCCAATGTCCGAACCAAACACAAACGAGACTCTCGTCGATTCCGGCTAGATTGGGCCGAAATTGACACCTGATTGCCGATCGTCGGGTGGTGAAGATGGTGAGGGAGGCGGCGATCGGCGGCGTGATGGCGTAGATGACGTAGGTGTAACAGAACCTTCTAAATTATAGGGCCCACATGTACTAATTATCGGTACAACGACCTTTAATAGCCTCATATGTGCACCCATAACCTTTGAAAAGTACTATTAACTATTCCAACCAGGATCCGTTCACGAGGTCATTGCAAAGATACAACAGTTTTCATACATAATCGAGTAAAACAAATGGGAGACTTATATTACAATAATTTCACAACCGATTTTCTCAAAACAAGTTTTACAAAATATAAGTAGAAGTAGCGTAAGGTATACTACATATCTTACAACAACGGACCACCGCCCACGGGTCTCACAACTCACTCATCATCACTTTCCTCTTGATGGATCGTCATACAACATGGTCCAAAGGCGACATGACTACCGGTCCTCGCAACATGGGTTAACAAACCCCGAGTACGGGAGTACTCAACAAGACTTACCCGACTAAGGAAAAATAGGAGAAGACTCGGGAATGTTGGTGTAATAGGATTCAAGGTAAGACTTTTAGCAAGAATCAAGGACTCTTTTTGCGAGAAAAGCTTACTAGTAGTGAATCCTTATTTTCAGTATTTTAATCCCAATTTAGTATCTCACCTACTCTAGGTGATCTTTTACTAGAGCACACACTTCGTAGATATTCCATCACTTATTCCATCTCTTCATTGTTTCATAATTAATCTACGATATAAGTCGGAAACCGAAGTCTCCATATCCGAGAAGCACGGCGATTTCGAAATCGATTAACCTAGCCGGGAGTTCTTTCCACGACATATGTAGCACCTAAGCTTGCATATATCAACCCTTTCTTGGATACTCAAAACGGAACCGCGTCCCCTCGCCACCCGAGAGCACGAGTACACCTCACACCCGGGGAATCTAACCCACGGGCATCCAGACTTTAACCCACGAGTGTACACGCTACTCCCCATCTCTCCACTCCCGGTCTTGCGATTTGTACGTTTCCGATTTGACACCCCCGAGATCGGGCTTACTAGAGTATGTGGTCAAGTACTAGTTTCGACCGTCTGGGGGGGCACGCCCGCATGACGCGTGCCATTGGCCAAAAGACCTCGGCGCAGATTGTGTTCCATAGTCTCGGTTACACAAGCCTACACGCCACGGTCCTTAATCGACAAGCCGGAAATACTACACCGAGACTCCATTCTCAATGCAAATTACCCGACCGGTCTCAAATTCAACACCATATCCTAGTATGGTTTCATCAAATAACATCCTTGTTCAACAAATGCCCATTCGGGCTATCATTAGAGACTTGTCACATTTTGACTCAAAAGTCTAACTAGTTTAGCATGGCTAAGCATTCTAAACATTTTACCAAAACGGGCTATCAAGGTAGGTATCGAAATAATCAAGGGTGGATAATGCATCAATTAGGTTATCACACAACTCCTACCACCTAATGCGTATATAAAGCAAAGGTGATAAAAAGCTTTATAAAAACACAAGGAATATTTAAATGAACCGGGCTTGCCTTGGTTGATCTAAATAACCCGACTCGACGATGGATCACAATACTCAGAACTCGGATCAATAAGAAAACCCTCTTCGAAGCTTGATCGACGATCTCGATCACCTTCGCTCACTACACGAAAAGAATAATATATGCTTTACATGATGCCGGGTATATAAACATGATGCACGAAGGTGCATGAAAAGATAGACGTTTGAGTACAACTTTCCTTCACGATAAAGTTGCAACCCAACAAAACCAACTTGTTGAACTACTCTACAAGATATCATCACCATTGCCTAAGGAGTTCTCAAGGACCATTTGATAGTGATATGGTTTAGGATTCATAAAACAACCCGAAAGTCTCATAAAACCTAAGTCGGATATCACTAATCATCTCATTTTCCAATTAAATAAATAAAGCATAAAATAATAAATATTTTAACTTTCTTTAAACAAGCTCAAAAATTTTGTACAGATAGATCATGTCATAAAACAGTGTCAAAATAATTTTCATGATTTTTGGATAAATAAAATAATTATTAAAAATCAAGGAAGATGCATTTTTAATTAAAGATTGTATTTTTAAATGATGCCCAAACTATTTAAAATTCAAGTTTCATAATTTTCCTAGATAGTAAATATGATTGGAAGGCTACACAAAATTTTTTATGATTTTAGAACCCATATTTGAATTTATATGAAATTTGGAAAATCGACACTATTCAAATAATTGAAATTGAATAAAACATTTCATAAATGAAAAAGGACTTCGGGTTGATTTTGGCCCAAGATCGCGTACGGCCCGGGTATCGTTTCATGGCTCACATTATGCATGGCTGACCGGTCCGTTGAAATGAGAGATGGGCCTACTTGTTGAACAAACGATTTGGGCGGCCAGTTGAATGAATAATGTGCCCCGCCCGTTATCGCTGATGTTTGGCCCGGCTAAGGTGAGCTCGCCGGGCGACGGCGCTACGGTGGTGCGGTCGCGTTTCAGTGTCGGCGGTGAACCAAATGAAAAACAGAAAAGAAGGAGGGTGGCCGAGCTCACCGCGGACTTGGAACCCGACTGGTTTGACGGGGGCGGCGGAGCTAGGTCGCCGACGACGACGGCGGCGCGCGGCGGCTCGGATGCGGTGTTCCGGCGTGTCCCGAGGTCGGCTGGGAAAAAGGACGAGTCGACCATAACCACGATGTCGAGGCGAGGCTAAACGTGATAAGAAGCAAGTCAAAGCTCACCGGACCAAGGCAAAACGACGGCCGCCCCCCCTCGCGGTGGCGATCCGAATGGCGGCGAGGAAGAAACGGCGGCGAGGACGACTCCGGCGATGAGAGGCTGTCGGTCTCAGGCTCAAATGAAGCATGGGCGAGTTGCGGTGTTTCAGCGGCAAACCGGTTTGGTGAGAGATGGAGCGGCGGCGACGAACGGCGGTGGCGGGCGGAGGAGATTTCGGCGGCGGGCGGTTTTCGAAAAGAAGAAAACGGCGACGATGGCCGGCCTATTTATAAGAGAGGGAGGTCGGACGGGTGGACGGCGGCCGTCGTGAAGCTCCTCGGCCGGTCGGTTTCACGAGAGGACGGCGGTGGACGGCGGCGCGGCGCTAGCGGCCGGCGAAGTGGCGAAGAGGATTGGGTCGAGCAATCGTAAAGGTAGAAACCCTAACTTCAAGTTTGTCAAATTACTCTCAAAATTTGAACTGAACTCAAAAATTTCCAAAAACAAAGTTTGCTTAAAATTTCAAGATCTACAAATTTCATAATTGGAACATTTTCAAATTCGGCCTCGAAATTGGACTTTTGAAATGGGGTCAAAAAGTAAGAAATTTGAATTCAAAATTACTTTTAAATTATATAGAAACTTGAAAAACTTTGTACATATCTTTTGTTGATCTCAACAAGATCTACAAACTAGCTTTTGGAAGTTTTGTCAAATTTTGCTTAGATTTTGAAATAAAGAAAAAGGGGTAAATAGGGTTTTGTCGAAATTCAAAATCTCTTTAAATTTTTGAACTAAACTTTGAAAACTCAAAATACCCAAAATGTTCAACTTTAAAAACTCTACCATTTCACTTTTGTGACCACCCTCAAATTCTTGATAAATTTTGAATAAAAAAAAAGGGACAAACTAGGGTTTCAAATCGGGGTTTCCGACAAGGGGGTAACTTCCTGATTCCTATCCTTTTCGCATCTTATCATCCGACAACTCAACCAAAGCTATAATTAAACTTATTTTAGTGCAATGCAATTTATGGTGAGCTAACATGTATGCTTTGCAATGATTATGATGACATGTCACATTTTAGTAATAGTAACACCGGGGTGTTACAGTCCTTCCCCTTAAAGAAATCTCGTCCCGAGATTTAAAGCCTAGGGTTAAATAACGGCAAAGGAAATGTGTCAAGCAAACACATCTCAAACTAGTCCATAAAACAAGTAGAGGTCTTACATTTACACGGCTTATGAAAGTGAGAATTTGGGAAAATTTTCCGTTAAAAAGTCTTCCGAGTGTTGACTCCATTGGATCTTGTACCATCCGATAGTTCTCGCCGGTGACTCGAGCTTTCGATCTAAGATCCGAATAGGATACTCGAGTAAGTCAAATCTGGTTCCAATTCAACTTCTTCGAAATCAACCACACGATCCGGTACTCGTAGGCATTTCTTCAACTCGAGATACATGGAAGACATCATGCACTGCCGATAATCTTTTCTCGGCAATCCGAAATCGATAGGCAATCGGTCCACATTTTTCCAAGATTTGAAACGGACCGATATATCGAGGTGCCGGTTTACCTTTAATTCCAAAACGATTTACTCCTTTCATGGGCGACACTTTCAAATACACATAATCCCCACTTCAAATTCCAAAAATTTACACCTTTTGTCGCATAACTCTTTTTGTCGAGATTGTGCCGCTTTTAATTTATCTCGCACAAATCTCACTTTTCTTTCGGCTTCATTTACCGGATCTACTCCGTTGAAATCTCATGTTTGGTTTTGGAAATTGATGACACACTTGTTGGACTAATCCTTTGCTCTAAGTGATGACTATGAGATAGGATTAGATGGATGACAAGGAGCATGATGATCATGAACATGGACAATGTCAGTGGACTTGATGGATCGTCAAGCTCGGTGATCGGCTTGAGAGGAACCCGGAGATCAAGGCAAAGGTATACTTGATAGGGTTTTCCTTTCGGTGATCAAGACACGATAGAGCGTGTGATTACATTATAGGATAGATAGCCGACTATCAAGAGGGGATGCCGCGACAATCCTTTGGTGAAGTGCTTCTAGGTCCAATTGACTTGCATATTGCATTTAGGACATGAGAGCACTAACTTTGATCTTGCCTAACCTATCGACGTGCTAACATTGGTGATAACGTGGTCATCTTCGACGTGTTGGCAACCCATGGCAAGAGGCGAAGCAAGATTGAAGCAAAGAGCAAAGAAAAAGATGAAGATCACCGTCATTGGGTGGCCGGGACGCTTCGGCATCGACCGGAAGCACTCATCGAGCGCGTCCGGTCGGTCGCGGCTCGCGCAGAGCTCTGCGGCCGCGTTTTTTGCGGGCCGCACCGACGGACCCCTCGACCGGATGCATCCGGTGTCGGCCGGACCCTGTGATCGGACGCACGGAGGAAGTCGGCCGGTGGGCCCGGAGCTTGTCGGTAGCGACCGGAAGCACCGACCGGACCCTCGACCGGACCCGCCGGTGGTTCCGGTCGGCCAAGTCCGGCCAAGGCTTGCCAAATGAGCAAATTTTTGGGAGCAACGGCTCCATTTCGAGAGGGAGCCCTATATATACTTGGTTGGTCGGTTCTTTGGGACCTCTCTTGCACATTTAAAGCTTCCAACTTGCTAGCGAGCATTTGATACTCCTCTCCACTCATCTCTTCACCACTAACTCGGATTCTTGGTGAGATTGAGAGTGATAGAAGTGCATTGCATCATCGGTTGCATCTAGAGGCACTTTATCCTTGGAGAAGCCGCGGGATTCTTGTTTTCTTGGGAATTTGCTCGGTTCCCTAGCGGCTTGGAGCAAGAGGCGGTGTTGAGCTCAAGTGGAGCTTGTTTGAGGCCACACCGGTGGTGATTGTGAGGGGTCGTTCCTTACCCCGCAGGAGATTCGCGAAAGGAGCACTAGTGGATTGCTCATGGCTTGTTGGACCCTCTCTTGTGATCGTTTGCTTGAGCTCCCATAGGGATTTGGCACCGGCCATTAAGCTTAGCATACGTCCAAGTGAGTGTGTCGCCACAACGGGGACTTAGCGTCTTGGCAAGAACGTGAACCTCGGTGAAAAATCATCGTGTCATTGTTCTTGCTCGTTGGAGATTTCTTGTACACGGTGATTGGCCACAACCTCTACTCGACAACGGTGGTATTGTATTCTAGCAAATTTTCGCATTACTTTTAGTAGTATATCTTGTTAGGGTGCTTAGTTTGAGTAGTGTGCTAGGTTGCTTAGTCTTGTTAGCTCCTAGTTGGTAAACTAGTTAGACTTGCTTGTTCATCTATTAGTAAACTAGTGACATAGCCTCTTTGTGTGGATTAGAGACAATAGAATTGACTTGTGGCTTGCTTAGCTAATTGAAGCATTGCTTATTTGCTACGCCATCTTTTTTGTCTAACCCGGGTGCTTAGTGTTGTTGCAAGAATTTTTAATAGGCTATTCACCCCCCAGCCATTAGGACCTTTCAAGTGGTATCAAAGCCGAGGCACCGTATTTGTGAGGCTTAACATCCTACGGTGACAAAATGACAATGATGTTTCATGTCAACAACACCAAGAAGGCGCCACCTTCGATGGCACCAACTTTGCCTATTGGAAGGTGAAGATGACCGCACACCTCAAGTCAATCAATAGAGAAGTGTGGCGTGTGACCGAGAACAAGTTTGAGGTGGCCAAACCAAATGAGCCAACCGCGGCCGAAGAGAAGAAGTTGTATGCAAATGATGTGGCCGTGAGTGCTTTTCATGAGGCATTCAATGATAGAGTGTTTGAGCAAGTCAAGTCACTCACCATTGCTCATGAGATTTGGAAGAAGCTAGAAGAGTGCTATGAGGGCAATGTATAGGCGTCAAGCAAGCAAAGGCCTACATCAAGCTTGAGCAATTCAATAGCTTCAAAATGGAGGAAGATGAGACCGTCTTTTAGAGATGTTTCACCACATGCAAGTGTTGGTGAATGATCTCAATGCTCTAGGAGAAGAGATCAAGGACAAGACCTTCAACATGAAGTTCTTGAGATGTTTGCCCGAGCGGTTTGGGATGTTCATCACCGTGCTAGTGAGGTCAAACTTGAAGGATTTGACTCCCAACCAATTGCTTGATGAGATGATGACCGATGATTCATATAGAGATGACAAGAAGAAGCAAGAACTCATCAATAAGACAAGCAAGAAGGTCAAGGATGAAGAGAAGAAAGAGGACAAGAAGAGCTTGGCACTCAAGGCTAGCTCATCATCCAAGGGCAAGAAGAAGAAGGAAGAATCAAGTGATGAAGAGGATGGTACCTCTACGAGTGGAAGTGAAGTGGATGAGCAAATGACTCTCTTTGTGAGGAGATTGGGAAAGTTTGTGAAGAAGAACTACATCTCCTAGAACAAGAAGAAGCAATCATCCAAGAAGAAGACCAAGGATGGCAAGAATGAAGGCAACATGACATGCTTTCGTTGCCATGATGATTGTCACTTGATTGCCGAAAGTGCCCATATGATAGTGATGATGAGAAGGGCATCAAGAAGGCAAGAAAGAAGAATGATGCCAAGAATGAGAAGGAGAAGAAGCCCAAGAAGAAGAATGAGTCACATGTGGCTATGTGGGATAGTGATGGCTCATCCTCTTCAAGTGATGAAGAAGAAGAGAAGAAGAACAAGAAGAAGGGACAAGCTCACCTTGCTATGCATGACAAGATCTCCCTCTTCGACACTCCTTCCTCATGCTTCATGGCTAAGGCCACCAAGGTACAATCTATCACTAAAGATGATGATGATGATAGTGATAGTGATAGTGATGATGAGGAGCCAACTCAATCTAGGGAGGAGTTGCAAAGAATGTTTGATGAATGCGTTGTCATGTTCAAACAAAGTAGGAAGGAATGCAAGGGCTTGCATAAGGAAACAAAGAGCCTTAAGCAAGAACTTGATGAGCTTCGGGCAACTTATGAGTGTCTAAAGGTAGACCATAAGAAGCTTGAGAAATCTCATTCTAAGTTAGAGAAAGCTCATTCCTCTCTACTTGAAGAGCACAAGTTGTGCCTAGTTGTTGAGAATGTTGACACATCCAACGCAAGCATCATATGTGACATTCTAGTTGATGAATCAACCCCCAAGTGTGAGACCTCTACTAACTCTATCACTAGCATATCCATCTCTAGTGAAGATAATGACAACCCTATGCTTATTCATGAGTCAACCCCCAAGGGTGTCGTTGTTCACGTCGATGATGCCAGGGTCGAAGACGTCTTGGTTGACGACGTCAAGCGACATCGTTGGAGCATGGGTGATAGAGGTAGGAGCTCCTTGTTGAATGGGTTGGACTTGCCTGGTGACTGCGGAGTGTGTGATGTCCTGGTCCGCAAAGTTGTTGGCATTGTTGTTCATGTTGCCGTTGTTGTCCAGGATGTCGTGGACGTTGGGGTTGAGATTGGCGACGTCGGTGCTGACGTCAGGCGACATCGTTGAGTCATCCTTGTTGGCACTCCAGATGTTCCCAATGTCAAAGATGATGTTGGTAGTGACCGGGGAACTTATCTGTGCCATTGTAGTAGCCGCGAGACGTTGGCCTAGTTGGGTAGGCTTTTCGTCGAACAGCTGGTGGGCGTCGGTGGTAGCCTCCGGTTCGATCCGATCCGGATAGCAACAAATGGGGCATCCTCGGGGTAGGCGTGCTCGTTGATTGTAGCATCATCGATCTTGGAGGGGTTGACGTGGCGGCGCCCGATGGGAGCGTCGTTGCCGCCGGCGGCGCCCATGGCGGCGGGACGTCGTCGGTGGTGGCTGAGGTGACATCGTGGCGCGTGCGTCGGACGCCAAGGCCACGCGTGCTGCGGTGTTGCTTCTGTCGTGGCCACCGTGTCGTCGTGGATGTCGATGGGAGCGCCATGGCAGCGGCGGCGTTGTTGGTGGCGCCGCGGGCGTGTCGCCGTTATGCGTCGTCGGGGCGGGCCGCTCGTCGAGCTTCTCGGCGAGGCGTTGAAGTTGGCCTGGATTTTCTTGAAGAAATTAGCAAACTCGCGAATCTCCATCTGGAGCTCGGCAATCTTGTGGTTGTCCATCGATCTTGGCGTTGGTGGTGGTCGGAAGCCGTCGGTGGTGGGAATCGCCCCGGTCTCCGGATACCACCGTCGATTCGGCTAGATTGGGCCGAAATTGACACCTGATTGCTGATCGTCGGGTGGTGAAGATGGTGAGGGAGGCGGCGATCGGCGGCGTGATGGCGTAGATGACGTAGGGGTGATGAAGAACGGCGAGGTAGAAGACGATGAAGATGACATGAAGCAGCCTTCAGGCGGTGACGATGATCGGCGGCGAAGTCGGTGGCGTCGGTGAGGAAGGCGGCAGCGGCTGCCGCTGGGGCGTGGCGCTACGGCGCGGCGCGGGCGGCGTGCCAGGCAGCCACGACGGTGGTGGACGGCGCGCCGCGGCGCGGAAGGAAGAGAGAGAGAGCCTAGGGCTGAGCTGTTGGGGAGTTACCCCTTTAATTTATTTCTTCTTGATTCAACTGATTACAAGTCCCTCGTATTTATAGTCCGGGAAGACTTGCATCTAAATAAATCTCTGATTGATTTCCTATTTTATTCCTATTTTATTTCCTAAATAATCATTACTTAATGGCGAAGTAGATGACGTGATCACGGTGGGCGGCGGCGGCGCCGCCACCAGGCGCGCGCTTGGGCCTTGGGCCCCAAGCGGCGGCGGCTGCCCCCTCCATTACGGGTCATGACACTCTCCAATAGATTGCAACAACACAGCCAGGACAATGAACTCCACCTACGAAGAACTGAACACAACCTCAAAATGCACACAAGGAAAATTACATTCCCACTCTCATCAAATTCCTCCAAATCCGAGCCGAAAAGCTTCAGCGCCATTCCTTCAAGATGCCTGCAGCCTCTTTGATCAGTTCTCCCTCTTCCTCTTTAGACACCAGGAACCCTTGTCGTATCCAAAAGGTTCCCTTGAAAAATACCAGCAAATATGAGTTAGAAACTCTTTTTTTGGAACACTGCATCATTTCTATTCAGCCATATGACCCAACACATGGCCGTCATTCCCATGACAATTTGATTTCTCATTCCTGAAGTAAAACTCCTTAACCAATTCAAGAACCAACATGCTGGTTGTAGATCTTTGGTTGTTGAAAGTTAAACATGATAAAAATTAAACAAATCTGGCCACCCGACAATTAAAGTAGAGGTGTTGAATGTTTTCTTCCAAACCACAAAAGTCACACTTAGAACTCCCTATCCACCTTCTTTTACAAGATTATCCTTTGTAAGGTTTACCCCCCCCCTTTTAAGTACCATAGGAAGATTTTAATTTTCAATGGTATTTTTGCTTTCCGAGAACAAATGCTTGCTCTCAATTATCTATGTTGATGCGACAGCCAACAAGGAAATTAACCGTTAGAAAATGACACCTTCAATTATAAAGTTCTTAATCTTATGGTGCGCTACTACTCTGTTATATATAAGACATGTCTTCATCCAAAATCATTTTAAATTTTAAAATTTTAAAACTAAAGAACAATTGGGACCCTAAATCATCTGAAATTTAGAGAATTTCAACAATCAAACTACAAGTTCAATATAAACCATATCAACATTCAAGGTCAGTTGACGAATGATGGTGGTAGCATGGAAAAGTGTTCTATCGTCAAGGGCGAAGACAAGGGGGCAGCGAGTAGGGGCATAGGCCCCCTATGAATGTGAAATCTCCACTAAATTTTTTAAAACTGGATTGTATGAACCATGACAAGAGGCAAAGCCTGCAACTAACCATGACAAGAGGCGAAGCCTGCAGCTATTATCCTAATAAAAGTGTACGATCATGCTTAGGCTTCTAGTACACCTTTCAATTGGTCTAGCTATACCTGTTACTTTGTGATGGGCTGGTGATGCTATCGCCATCGCGACACGTGTAAGGTCTATGCCCTTGCCCCAAAGGAATACATACATTCCCACCACGATTATAGCTGTCACATGCAGATACAAGTGTTGCTAAAATCCATGATCAATCAGTAGTGTGCATATAGCCAGTAGACTTGATGTTCACCTCCCAAGGAAGATCTAGGTGCAAAGGAGGACCGAGTCGATAACAGTCGTCATAACCAAGCAAACTGTCGAATAGATGGGTCCACTCCGCGCGGGTTACACATAATAACATGTCTTTTCATCATTTTTTTTAAAAAAATAAAATTTAAGAACTAGAGAACAATTGAGGCCTAAATGAGCTCAAATTTAGAGAATTCCAACTAAAATCTGTAGATTGCATAAAGAACTACAAGTTCAGTATAAACCATGTCCACATTCATGGTCTGTCGATGGACTATGGCGGTTGCATGAAAAAGTGTTCTATCGCCAAGGGTGAACACAAGGGGGAGCGAGTAGGGGCATAGGCCCCCTATGAATGTGAAATCCCCACTTAATTTTTTGCGCCTCCTGAGCCAGTGATGTCATCGCCATCGCGGCATGCTTGAGCTTGATGCCCTTGACCCAACGGAACTGATGGGAGAGAGAGAGGGCTTGATGGGGGAAATGTGTGAGCTAGGATTCAATACGGGGGCGACATGAGCCACAGAGAGAATACAGAAAGAAGAGAGAAAATGGGAAAGTGAGTTACATACATACACAATGTAGATATATACCAGAAACGAATATATACAAAAGAAGTTGTCGTGTCAGTTGCGCACATCTCGATATTGAAATGGACGGCTAGGATAATGGATGCCTAGCTTTCGTTTCGCTAGCCTTGTGGGTCCAGTGTTGTGCGCTCATATTATGCTAAGGGATGGTCTTGTTGAGTTACCTGGAGACTTTTACAGTTGAGATAAAAAGATCTAACATTTTAAATCTTAGAATCCTAAATATAGGATTCTAAGATTTTATAAATGCATATTCTAAAGATCGTATAAGAAGACCCCGTTTGGTTCAGAGGAGATTTTTAGAACTTGGATTAAAAAAAAAAAACTAGCACATTTGATTGGATTTTGTGTCCACTAAAATCTAAGAGTCCGTTTGATTGGTTTTTGCCGGTTGAAGTGAAACATCACCGAAATTGAATTTTCTTTGTTTGAACCAAAAACGGAAGTGAAACTCGAAACGAACTCCAATAGGCACCTGTAAGTGAAAGGTCGTTTCGAGTACTTAGATCTTGAGGAAGAACCCCAATAGGCACATGTAAGAAATTGACGATTATGTTCATTTTTTAGATAATGACCATTATGTTAATGAATGGTATGAAAACAATAAGAAACCTAATGAATTGTTGTATCTTATATCTTATACATGTATAAATGTAAGAGGATATTGCATGGAAAACTAATTATTTCTCCTATTGATCAACTTTTTTCAAATATGCTCAGTTAAGTCTTCTTTCAGGTATGCTCAGCTAAGTCTCTTTTTTTTCAGTTGGGTATGTGTTGGTTGATGATGAATATCGGTTCGATCTTCTACCTAAAATTCCTCTAAAATTTGGGCCACCACCCTTTTGTACTTGTGGAGATAGAGTCATTGATGATCACCATGCTCCTTCAAGTCATTAGGAGATTTCACCATCTCTTTCTCATCTTCGACAATCATACAGTGGAGTATGACACAAGCTTTTCTATTCTCCCATCATACTCTTCCTTTCCCACAGTGCCCCAATCCTGCGTCCACCACTCATCACTCTCCCCCACTCATCTCTCCTCCTCCCTCGCCACCTCGCCAGCGATGGCCTTGTGCGCCGCCGGGACCTCCACGGCCACCGCCTTCACGTCCTCGAGCCGTCTCTCGGCCTCCACCGCGCGGCCACGAGGGTCGTCCTCCGCCTCGACGTCGTCCTTCGTCGGCGCGTTCCCGCGTGCGGTCGCCGCGAGGACGAGGAGGCGCGCGACGGCGCCGGCGGCCGGCCGGGCGGGCGTCACGGTGCGCGCGGAGGCGGCGGTCAAGAAGAGCGTGCTGATCGTGAACACCAACAGCGGCGGGCACGCCGTCATCGGGTTCTACTTCGCCAAGGACCTGCTCGCCGCCGGGCACGCCGTCACCGTGCTCACCGTCGGCGACGAGGGATCCGACAAGATGAAGAAGCCCCCGTTCTCTCGCTTCTCGGTAACCTGACCTCTGCTGCCGCGTTGTCGGTGTCGTGCTCTGCGGAGCTTTTGATTGACTGGACTGGACTGTTTGTTCGTGGCGCGTGCAGGAGCTGACGGGCGCCGGCGGGAAGACGGTGTGGGGTGACCCGGCGGACGTCGGCGCGGCCGTGGGAGGCTTGTCGTTCGATGTCGTCCTGGACAACAACGGCAAGGACCTCGACGCCGTCAAGTAGGCGCCCCCGGCCCTCTGCTTTTCGCTTCAGCATATTCAGACATGACAGTGAGGAACGAATCGCAGGCCGGTGGCGGACTGGGCCAAGTCGGCCGGCGTGGGGCAGTTCCTGTTCATCAGCAGCGCCGGCATCTACAAGCCGACGGAGGAGCCGCCGCACGTCGAGGGGGTAATGCCAATGCCCATGACTGTTTATCATCAGCAGCGATCAGCGTGACATGCATGACTGACTGACAAACAATGGCGGCGCACGCACGCACGCAGGACGCCGTGAAGGAGAGCGCCGGCCACGTCGCCGTGGAGAAGTACCTCGCGGAGCAGTTCGCCGGCAGCTGGGCGTCGTTCCGGCCGCAGTACATGATCGGCTCCGGCAACAACAAGGACTGCGAGGAGTGGTTCTTCGACAGTAATCATCATCAACAACCCATCGCATGCATTCTATTCTCTTCTCTTCTCTTCTCTTCTCCGACGGCGGCCGACGATGGAATCGATCTCCGCCATGGTTGAATGCAGGGGATCGTGCGGAACCGGCCGGTGCCGATCCCGGGGAACGGGATGCAGCTGACCAACATCGCGCACGTCCGTGACCTCTCCCGCATGCTGTCGCTGGCCGTGGACAAGCCGGGCGCGGCGTCAGGGAACGTCTTCAACTGCGTGTCGGACCGCGCCGTGACGCTGAGCGGCATGGCCAAGCTGTGTGCGCGGCGGCCGCGGGCGTCCCCGCCGTGGACATCGTCCTCTACGACCCAGCCGTCGCCGGCGTCGACGCCAAGAAGGCCTTCCCGTTCCGCAACATGGTACGAAACTAACTAACAAGCGATCATTTGTTTTGTGAATTATCGACGACGATGACTGAACTGAGCTGAACTGCGTGGCCGCCGGCCGGCACCGGCAGCATTTCTACTCGGAGCCCCGGGCGGCGAAGACGGCGTTGGGGTGGACAAGCAACACCAACCTGCCAGAGGACCTCAAGGAGCGGTACGCCGAGTACGTCGCCAGCGGCCGCGGGGAGAAGGCCATGGCCTTTGACCTCGACGACAAGATCCTCGCCGCCGTCGGCAAGGCGCCGGCGAGCGTCGCCGTATAATGTAAAGCCCGGCGAGCACCGGCAGCGGCACATCGTCGTCGTGCCAATTTTTGTGGATGCATGCACGTCACAAACGGACGCTACAAAATACGACAAACATTTAAGTTTTGTTTTGTACCAAGAGACGGAACATGTGTTTGTTCATTACTGTTTGAGTTGTGGAATGTGGATTAATCTGGATCGATAGATAATGCCTCTGCTCCTCCTCTGAACAACAATGGGGTGGTGGCGCAGTTGGCTAGCGCGTAGGTCTCATAGCTGAAATGCGAGTGATCCTGAGGTCGAGAGTTCGAGCCTCTCTCACCCCAGAGCGATGACAGATTTCTGCGCATTCCGTGATCGGTTGGGTCCATCACAGCCGTCTGATTTCAGACGAGATGACGCGCATCTGAGCTCACCTTTTTTTTTTTTTTTTTTTGTAAGTTTGTGATTAGTTCGGTCCACCACAGAGAAGACAGCACTACGCAAATCTCATCTGAGCTCTGCATAATCTTTTCTGCATAGAATCAAATTCACCCCGGCTCATTAACCACTACACCAGTATCACTTTTAATATATAATATAAATACAATCTAAACAGTATCCCCAGAAAATTCACGCGTTCTCTTTTGGTTCAGTTCTACAGCTCAATTCATTCGACAGAAAATGCCCGGCGGAATACATCCGAAGGGCACGGAATAAAGTCCCCAAACAGACCTTTCAACATAGGAATTCTCAAATTTGAAATCTTAATTAACATTTCCATCTCCTATGTACTTGCACATAACATGCTCCCAAGAACATGCTTCCGAGGGCAAGCAGAGAGTTGCAATTGATCGACAAGAGGACTTGCGGTGTCGTAATTACAAACACACTCCCATAGTAAGGCAACGCGACACATATGATGGACAATGCTTGGTGTGTACTCAAGAGTCGATACAAGAGTTATATAGCTGGCGACCGCGAGAATCAGCAACTTACAATTCCAGCAATCCTCGGGTCAGTCAAAGACACAGATTAGATTGTTATCCTGAGGATGGGTGGAGGAACAAAGTCAACAAACTACTAAGCATCAGAGAGCCCTCATGTATTGTCAGGTTCTGGAAAATTTAGTCCAAGCAAGATACAAAGGGAACGCCAAGAAATAGGAGATGCCCCCTGATGCTTAAGGTGGTGTCATCTTTCGCTTCGATCCACACGGGCTCCACCATTTCTCCAGTTCTCAAGCCAGGCAGAGAAGCCTGTCACAAGGGCTTCTTGCATCCATGGGTAACGACTCTGCTCCGCCGCCTCAGGAACAGTGAGCCAGCTCCTCTGCCGGGTGTTCTGTTCTGGCCAGGAGGCTAGCTCTTCCTTCACATGCAGGGCAAAGATTGCAGCTCTGCACATAGCTTCGGGTTGCTTGCTTTTGAAATCATAGAAGCCCAAACAGTTGCTTACGCACAGAACAAGTAGCCTAATCAGTAAAATGTGATATCCGGGCATATGAAAGCAAATAAGAGTTCTATAACGAGAGCATAAAACATTGCTCATTAAGTCAAAAGTCAAACAAAACTTCAAAGTCTAGTTATATCTGCAGGGGCGTAAACGAAGGCAAATGGCCTTACAAATGCAAAACTACATTTTTTTTTTTAAGACGACCCATGTTCCAAAATGCCAAATAAAGCCATCTGCGGTGTACCTTTTTTTATATTATTCATGTTTCATTGGTTGGAGTGTCTTGTGTATAAATAACTGCAAACTATTTTCAGCACCAACATATAGAAGTAACATAACTACATAGAGATATAAGCACTGATATAGTATTAGACGATAGAACATGATATAAAAGCACGGTTCAGGTCTACATTATGTTAACTACAACAACTCCCACAATTTATGGCAACCAAAGTGCAATAATGCTATTACCTTAATTCTTAATCTATGTCATTATACAATGTCTATTGTCTGAAGCTAGACTTAAAAACCTTAATCATTGGAACACACCAAAGTATTAAGATTTCACATGAGCATGATATTAACTGAACCATTATCAAACGGTATATACACATCACTATAGCCTCAAATAAATTCAGTGGCCTACTACTCCCTCCATTCCAAATTGCAAGTCGTTTTAGCTTTTCTAGGTACATATCTTTTGCTATGCACCTATATATACGCTATGTCTAAATACATAGTAAAAAACTATGTATCTAGAAAAAGCCAAAATGACTTTCAATTTGGAACTGAAGGAGTGACGACAAATGAAATCAAGAGGACTTTATACGCTACTAAGCTAAACTATCCTTGGCACTTAGTCTTAAAGTCAATGGTCCTCGATTTGGAAGTGTTGAATTGCCAGCTAAAGTGGGGACTAGCATCATCAATATCAACAAAAATGGGAGATGCATCTCCCAAAGTGGACACATACCAGCAGTCCGTTGAAAATTCAGAGAGTTAAGGTTTGAGATCAATTCTTCATTATTAGCATGCTAGTACTGTAGTGTCAATAAAATTTTGTTGTGTACTATGAAGAAATTCTAACAAACTCCCATTAGAGGTGAAAGTTTAAGACTCAATACTAAGTTCTAGATTCCAGACTGTTTGAAGGATTCCAAACTAAATAGCTGTCAATAGATAGACAATGGATCTGATCCTCCACAAAGTTTCTCTTGCATGTATTTTTCCCAAAGAAAAATGCCATATATCAATAAAAAAAAAAGGTATGCCATTTATGTCTTGAAGAGGACAGAAGGATACACTACCCACTCATCCCCATACACTTTTTTTTCTTTTTTCCATTCTTTTTGGGGGCTGGGATGGGAGGGGACTAATGTTGTATCAAATAAAATATAGAAACAATGTCTCACCACTAAATCTCCTCGAACTCCAGCTTCTTCAATAGCTTCCCTTGCAGCTGCCTCTTCAACAGTTTCATCATTCTCCCAGCCTCCCCTGCATCAACAAATTACAAATGTATATTAACCAAATAGGCACTATGATGGTGATGAGAGAACTGTGTGCAACATATGTGACAAATGGGTAAATGTAGAGGTTGAAATGCAAGAGCATCATAAGGTTGGCACTTGGATATCTTCCAGCGATGCCTGAATGACTTAATTGACCGCTCATTAGCACCTGTCTTCTTAGTATATAATTAATCACAGTAATATGGGCATGACACCAACCAAAAACAATCAACTTAACTGATGATAAAATCACTATAGCCTAATAAATTTCATATAAACTATTTTCTTAAGCTAAATAACAGGGAAAAAAAATGTATTCAAATTTCTGTGTTTCTACATCATACTGTGAAAAATTATGTGAATGTCTGTGATATATGTTTAGTTGTTTATTTACATTAATTGTACCTTTGGAAATAGAAGACCTGGTCCACTTTGGGAGCTGATCATGAGAACTTCAACAAGTTTCTTTTGTTCATCATCAGAAGCTTCATCATTAATATCTCTATATCTGAATGGTATGCACCTATATATAAACAATGAAGAAACATGAGACAAGTAAAACATATTGCAATATTCACATTATCACAAGAAACTGGGCCTACAACCAGAAGACTCGAGATTGCAGAGATCCACAAATTGTAGTCAACTAAAAGGTATTGGCAAAACCCCAATGTATATTTCTTGGTCCAGCATACACACAACCATTCGCTGAAGCAAAAACAGATTCTTTCTATATGCTGTTGAAGATGGTGCCATCGATTACTTCATAGCAGCAGAAACTAGAAACTTAAGTCCTTTGTTTACAGTGCTCAGTAGACTGCATACCAACTTATTCTTATATCAAGGAGTAAAATTAGAATAGAGTTCCATACAAGCAGAATAAACTTACTAGTGACAGTTTTCCAGAAACCTTAGTAAAATATTGTACTATGGCTGCAAAAGATTTGCACACTAAGTCTATGGCCACTTGAAAGAATAAAAGTATAAAACAATCAATGCTCAGATCACCAATAGGACATATTAATGTAACAAACAACGGCGACATTTGGCCATTGCATTGATGGTCAGCAACCAATGAAACTGCAAGAAGACAAATCAGCTGTACTACCTGTTTTTTTATGTAACCTCTCGTAAGTCATAAAAGTACCTAATTGTACACATAGGAACAGGAATTCCCAACACACTACAGTGTCCTTTCCATGGTCTAACTGATCTCTTCCATTTGGCTGGAGATGAGCACCTATCTATGTATTTTAATCTAGAAATATATCTATTTCTTTCAACACTGTAGAATTTTTGAAAAATAATGAGATTCCTCCTAAAATTTACTGCAGAATTTTAGACAAAACCGACCTAGAAAGATGGAAAATGACATACTGAGCTTATGGCAAGCATACTCCAATTGTGCGAACCTAGAATAAGAGTCAACTACAGGGAACATATGCCTACTTTATCCAATGTCTAATGGATTCTTCTATGCGAAATACTTCTAATAGGCCCATCAGTCCACAAGCGATTCCTTGTACAATGGCGCAATATTGGATAAAACAATTGCCCCTTATGCTGACAGTACCTTGTCATCATATGAAGTTTAGTGCAGAACTAGTGAAGAATAAAATGGTAATAAAAAAGTGGCGAATGGGCCCATAAATGGTAAGCTGTCAAGAAACTAATGTACTAATGACACAGAAACATGCTACTATTCACCGATTATGACCATCCTAGCTAGGACAATTATAATCAGCCAGAGAGGTCGACCCTACTCTCCCAACAGAAGCAGCAGCACAGCACGGGGATAATCGGAGCACAACAAGGCCACAAGCATCCATTCCAGCTGCTAACCAAAACGATCCAAGCATAGCAAACCTTCAAGCTGCCCGACCAAGCAAGCAAGCAGCGCAACCGAACTAGGCCAATCAGATCGAATCGAATGGAAGGCAGACTTAAAATGCTTCCTTTCTTTGGTGGGGGGGGGGGATGCGAGAAGGTAGAGATGGAGGAGAGTTGTGGTGGGTGTGGGTGGGAGTGGGGAAGGGGACGGACGCACCCGGCCACAAGGCGACGGCCGTTCTCGTAGCGCTGCAGGTGCCGGCCCGTGCGGGCCACCAGATCGCACATGCCCACCGCCTCCTCCGATCCCACGGCGGGGACACAGGCTGCCCCTAGCCAGCACCCCCCGCTTCCTGGAGCCTCTTCCCTCTCGCGTCAGGACGGCGTGCGCCGGCCGGCGGCGCGCGGCAATGCGGCGGAGAAGGGGGCGGGGCCGGGCCTTGGGTGGCGGTGGCGGAGGTGGGTAAGGGAAGTTGTGTTATCGTTCGTGGGGCTCGCTGCGCTGTGGGGCTTCGTTCGGCCGCTTGCTCAATCTCTCTCTCTTTTTTTCTTTTGTTTCCTCTACTTTCTCCTTTTTATTATATTTTTTCTATTTTCTGTGGTGGTTCTTTTTATTAATTTAATAGTCTTAAAAGATTTTTTTATAATTTTAGTTTCTCTTTGTGACTCTTTTATACAATTTTATTTAGTTATTATGAAGATACAAATACATGGATTTACATTCATACTTTACGCACATACCGTATCATAATTAGATGATGTTTTCGACAAGGTTTGAGTTAAACATTGCAAATATAAATCATGAATATTTTGTAAGCCGTTGGGTTTGAAAATTTAAAAATCATATCAACAGATTTGTCTTTAAAATGACTTTCATAAAATATACATATATAACTTTTCAATAAATAATTTTATTTATAGAAAAAGTCAAATTTGTGCTTTGAAGAACGTGTCACTGTCCAAAATATCATCTAATTGTGATACGGAGGGAGTATATTGTACCTTCTATCTTTATAAGGACCAAGAAAATATTGAGTCAATGGAGTCAAGTCAAGACTTTAGATAGGTTCTACCATAATGTTAAAGGGTAAGGGGGTGTTTGGTTTACACCGACATCCTACCACGCTGAAAGTTGTGGCCGCCACAGCAGTAGGCGGGCTAGATAGGTTCAACCATAATGTTAAAGGGTAAGGGGTGTTTGGTTTACACCGACACCCTACGGTCCCCTACCACGCCAAAGTTGTGGCCGCCACAGCAAGTGGCGGGCATTTGGTTGTCGCAGCCCATCGATTTTGGTCGTGTCGTTTTCTTGCAGATTTGTCGTTTAGCATGGTAGGCTTGTGGCGGCCGTGACGGCGTTTATTGCCGCCGCCACGCCACGCCACAGCGTGGCCCGTCACACCACATCGTGGCAATTGAAGGCTCCAAACCAAACACGCCCTAAGTTTCTTTCATCCCATGTTTGATTGCCCCTTGTTCCCACCCATTTTAGTTATATTTCCGTGTTTATCACATTTTTCTTTCATCCATAAGTCTATCGCCTCTCAATTCCATTTAGCTTTCACTCTTAGTAGGATTGACTATATCATCCTCTTACCGGGCGTCGATTATAATTTAAAGCTAAAAACATTTGTTGGCAATGTATCACTCTTGTCATTGTTTGGTCGGCCGCGTCATCTGAGCTTATACACGGCCGCGTCATCTGAGCTTATACACATCGCTATGGGGCTTGTTTTCTATCTTTCAACCTCACAAGTAGTGAGCACAATAGGCAACTTATTGTTTTGCATGTGAGATTAATTCTTCATTGCATCTAACAATAATAGCTACAATAACATTGTTTACGATGGAGAATCGGGCGCCGTAGCGCTTTACGCCAGCCCTTTCCAATCACACAACCACAGAGTTTCAACTTGCAATAATAAAACTCATTACGTAAGCATAAAATTAGGTTGTACACTGTTAACCATTCTCACAACAACAAAATATGTTTCTACGATAGCAAAAACATTATCCTAAATATTAAATGTCTATTTTCACAACGTGAACTTGAAATTTATTCAAATGGTTTGGAGTGGTTCTTGCCTTCTTAGAGATGTTCGTTCTTACTTGAAATGTTCTTTATATTCGAGCTCTTGTAGACACACTATTTAGCGGCGACTGTTTCTATAGTACTACAACAGACAATAGCTTATTTCTTGCAGCCATTGGTCTTAAAGGCCACGCGGTACGTCGAGCATCCATGTCACCTCAACCTCATAGCATGTCAAAGGTGTCTACAGAGGATCAATTGCCCACCCACTTGGATTTGTTGGGGAAGAAAAAAAAAAAAAAAACTCTTGCCACATGTTTATGAGAAATCACATCTATGTCCATGCTAGGAGTGTGAGTTTATATTTTAAAATCATAGCAGAGAAGGAAGAGTGCATTGCTTCTTAGGAGTTTGGATATCATTAGAGGCCCCACAATGGCTAAATCATAAACTAAATTCTTATCATTGTTTTTATAAATATAAGAGAGAGAAAAGCTAGCTCTTGATCAAGAGGTAAACTCATTCGCATATTCTAAGATCATGTAACTATGTAAGAATATTATGTGGGTTAATTATGCTATGAGCTGTTGCTAAGAACTAGCACTATTAGATATAAGTTAAGCTGAGAACTAACTTATACCATCGTGGACCTTAATAACAATGTGCATCACTATTTTTTAGCAGAGGCTCGAATGTCAGCGTTATTGCTGTCCAAAAAGTTAAACCCAGTATTTGTCAAAAAAATCTATCTACACAAACGTGCGTCTAGGGCTTGTTTGGAACATAGGATGGAATTTCACAAGAACCAGTTTATAATTTTACGGGGAAAAGTAAGATTTCCGTGTTCCGTTAACCTGCCATCGCCACCGCACCGGCTTATCGAGCTCCCCCGCGTGTCCCGTGCGCCGCCCCAGCGCCGACCATGGAAAAGCACCGACCGTGCCGCCGCCTCTGCATTTGTCCCTGGGCGGGCGCGCGCGCGGCCACGGAGTGAGAGGAATCAGGTGACCGTAGAGGATATTGAGCTCGCACGCTACTGACGGCGCACGCCAATTTTGGCGACAAAGGTCCCCAGCCGTGAGAATCGGCCCCAAAAAAGGTCCTCTTCGACCGTTCTCCGGCGCCGTCACCGCCGGCGCCCGCGGCGGCGGTGGGAAAGAGAGAACACACGTCTTCCTTTCCGAGTGGATCCGCATCTCCGCAACCCGCTCGGCCTCCGTGGCCCAAGGTGATTCGCGTCTCCTTCCGCCGCAGCGGAACAGGACACGCCGGAACGTCGACCGTCGAAGCGATTCCTCTCTCGCGGGCGGGCGGGCGGGGTGCGTCCTCCTCGCCTCCCTCGGTGCCAGCTGTGGTTCGGCGCGGGGAGGAGGGGATCGATCCGTCAGGTCTTGGATCGGTTGCTTCTCCACCTGGTAAGGATTAAGGAACCCTAACTTGGCTGCTTGTTGTTGCTTCTATGGATTCTTTTCTTAGTCCATTAATAACACTGCGACCTGTGAGAATCAAATCCAGAAACTTTGTGAATTTTGCCAACAAATAAGATTTGCATGCCAATTGATGTCAGGAGGGGTTCAACTGGATCCCCACGGCTACATACACCTTGTTTGCTGTGCTCGTGATGTATTGTTATTGGGGTCAACATCATCTTCATCTTATGTACTGTATATGATATGACTTGCTTTATATGTGGACGTTACTAGTTTGGTACACAGTTAAAAAGGCTGATTCCACAACTTTCCAAAGTTCACTTATAAGCCTATGGATTCTTCTTCTCCAACTTAAGTAAAGTTGATTCTATTCTTCTTCCACAACCATAGTTTATACAGTTAATTCAATTTCAAGGATTCAAACATGTGTACTTGTCCATGCCTGTTGACCTATTTCATGAGTGAAATCACTTATTGATTGATCCATGTAAATTGACCTGTTTTGTGACAAATTGCTTAGTAATTCATATATGAAAGTTGATCTATTTCATGACAAATTGCTTTATTAATTTATTTTTTGATCACAAATCTTGTTTCATCACAACTAGCACTACCATTATATTAGTTATTTCCCAAAATTTTGGGGGTTTCAAATTAAGCCTCTGTGCCACATTTGATACTTTCACTCTTGACTGTTGACTTATTGATGAACAGTTTTAGACAAGTCTTTTTTTGGCAAAGAATGCTTGATAAGTAGTGCCGTGGCGCACACAGCTGCTTCTGCGGTAATGGCGTCAAGAACTGATCCAAGGTTCCCTGCCCCTGCTAGGACTGCTGACCCTTCATGGTCTCTAATAACAAAGCCCTAGCTGCCCTGTAGTGTATCCGGCATGAAAGAACCGTAACCGTCCAGGTTGATCTTCAGCAGTCCCTGCGTCAGAGTTGTCCATTGGGCGGCTTCATTTCTTTTTGCACTGGCTTCCTCTCTTTTCTCTTCATATCTCCAAACATTCTTAGCACATCTCCAGCTGCCCATTCCCCTAACTGTACCAACTCACCCTATCCACTTTGTTCCTGACATTCCACCACTTCCAAAGAAAAAAGCACAGATTTCAGGCAATCCTCCTTCAGGGAATCACCTCCATAGCCACATCCCATGCCGATTTTTTCAGTAACAGATTCTGTCAAACCGATACAGGGAGACAAGCTAACGCAGCTTCGTTTAACAAGTTTACACTTGAGGAAACAGTGGCCCTCATCCTCATCAAACCGGTAGGACATGGGGCATCTAATGTCGAGCTTCATTCCTCTTCTTTTGATGTTCATTTTTAGTGCAAGGCTGTTATGTGTAAATCACCACATAAAGTGTTTCACCTTTGGAGGGCAAGAGAGCTTTGGTGAGTTGTATTGGATCTCATGTATGTTTAGATCATTTTTAAAGCTATATTTGTGGTGTTCACATTAGTACCTAACCTGATAACCAACGTAGCATACTCAAAACAACATTCTGTAGTGTACTTTGCAACCACTATTGGTCCAGATCTATGCATCAATCTTGTCACATCACTATGGTGAATGAGACTGTTTGAATCCTACACCCTCGCACATATATAATGGCTGTGAATGATATCCAATACTTTTGCATGGTCTATGAAATCTTTGGGCTTTAACATTATAATAGTAAACGTTCTATTATTTCCCTAGTCGTAGTACCCCTATGGCTGAGAAAAATAATGGAGATCACCTCATTGTTATCGATTACATGATGGAAATCTAAAATTGATGTTCCTTTAATTTTGCTATAACAAACATTTAGAATAGTATGACAAATTCTTTTGTTTGTTGCTTTTGATGTTATCTTATTTTCCTAATTACTAAATATTTCATTTCTGGATTGCCGGCTGTTGAACTTGGAGTTAGACTATGGATCTGGAGACAGAGAATTGTCTTGCTTCTTTACTACTTGAAGAGGCCCGGAGGTTACAATTGGAGGCTAACAGGGAAGGTGTTCATGCTTATCTGCGGAAACCTAATGTTAGGCATCGTCCAAACTCACGGTTCCTTACAGCCACAGTTCGTGGAGTTCAGCAAGGTTAGCAATCTGCAGTGAATCATTGTCGTCACTTGTTTTCTATATTTTCTATTTCTTAAGTAGATCTTGTAGAACAAATCAAATTTGAAAAACAGTAGTCATGTAATCCTGTAAAAAGTTGAATTTGGCTGTTGCGAGTATATTGACCTACGTACTTGGGTAAAAAGTATACTGGTCCCACGTCACTAATTTTTTAATGACATAACTAATCAACATTAAGGAAACATGTGGAGCCATGTATCCCTTCTTGTGACTATTGACCTTACATTCCCAGGGAAAAACTATCCTAGCCCTGTGTCACTAATTTTTTAATGGCATTAACATCAAGTAGCACTTTTGTACTTTGTTCTGAGTTGAAATACGCTGTTTGTCCTGCAGCAAATCGTGTTGTGGAGGTCAATGAAATGTGGCGTGCCAGGGAAATGGAACTGGAGTTAGAGTCAAAAATGAAAGGCAGAAGTGGCATTAGTAAAGATCGTGATTTTAGGGGCGAGAAGTGCAAAAGTGATTTGGGAAACCATATCTCCAGCTCAAGGGTTGAACAAGAAGGGAACACTTGTAACAATTCCTACTCACACCAGGAGGATGGTCTCAGGGATGATGAAATTGAAAGATTTCTTCATTCAAGGTCAGTTAGAATCTTCATTTAGTTTCTTTTATGTGAGAAATAGCAATTTCTTTCTTGTTGTACACCTGGCATATATAATTAAATATTATTTTTACTCCTGTTCTTGCCTGAAAAATCACATGTTCTCTCTCTCTCTCTCTCTGATAGTACCACATTATTCTATCGTTTTGTGCTGATATCCTATTATGTGGTATATTGAAATTTGTTTATGCTACAAACCTTTCCTTTTGTAACTCTTCCCTGGTGTTTAGGTATGAGCAATTGTTGCTAATATATTTATTGTTGCTGTTCTGTTAGGGCGAAGCGAGGACGTGGGGCCGTTGGTTCTAGGATGGATGAGCCTGGTCCACACCTTGATTCTTTGTCCCGCCATCAGGACAATGGACATAATCCTGACATACGTCTGGAAGAAAAATGGGAACACAGAGTACAAGGCCCAGAGAAGCCTTCATTTTTGGGATCTAAGTCTCTTGATGGTCATTGGCGCAAGGACACTTCGGATGGAAGGCCATCAAGCTCTGAACCACAGACCAAAAAAAAAAGAAAAGAAAAATGAGTCTGACAAAAAGAGAGAACATAGAGAAAAAAAGAAGGTCAAGGACAAGAAGAAATCCAAACATCGCCACCACCACCACCATCACAGAAGCACCAGGATTGAATGAGTGGTGTTGCCTGTTAGCAGAACAGAAAAAAATGTACACAATGGGTCTGCCGTGAGACAAGCTAGCTCACTGTTGCTGAAACTTGAAACCTGTATTGTATGGAAAACTCGATATTGTGTAGAGTGGATTATGGTTCTTATAATACAGAGTTCTGATG
Organism: Hyparrhenia diplandra; assembly: GCA_015847255.1. Lineage (NCBI taxonomy): Eukaryota > Viridiplantae > Streptophyta > Magnoliopsida > Poales > Poaceae > Hyparrhenia > Hyparrhenia diplandra. The sequence continues at coordinate 409,228 of JADLZK010010225.1, read as the reverse complement.
TCTGCAACAAGAGTTGTTCGTTTTTTTTTTCTTTTTGCAACTAACATTGGGCATCTAATATTGGAGTTAGAGGGCAGCCTTCAGTTGGGGTTTCTAGCGGAATAAACCTCTGTTTGAATGAGTACTTCAATAGTTTATATAGTAGACATATTAGTGCACATTTTCTATGATAATTAGGCTAAGGAGTTACTTGTCAGGTCTCATCAAAACGAGCATTGATGACTGAGCTGAAAGACAATTTGTGATATCTCATAGTTGCGAACAAAATGACTTAAAATTCACAGCATGGACCATTCTCCATTCAATTTGTTTAAACCCAACAACTCGCATTGTTCATCAACATGAATCAATTACTTAGGCATTTTGAAGCTTCCGCCTTTCCCAACTTCTGAATTAATCTTTGAGCATTCAGGTAGGCGTTTATATGTAGGGTATTGTTCAGGAACAGTTCGGGGAATCCGTGTATGATGTTACCTGCTAGAAAACAATGGGCACCTGGAGAATTGGAGCCATTGTGTTGGCTTCCAGAAAAAAGATGTGCACATCAGTAGAAATTGAAGTGTGGTTAGACCATTTTCAAGAATAAAAAATATTAAACATGAAAAATTAATTTTGAAATCATTTTACAGGACATCTTGATGTATCCATTGAAAATACATCAAATGTTTGCTCTTGTGTGATTGCACAAACACGTTCGACATTGCCACAAACTGTCAAGGGGCTCACAGTTGAAGTGGTAAAGGCCCCTAGCTGATGGGCTCCCACCTAGGGTTCAAATCCTAGGTGTGACACCAGAATGCCGTGTATGAAATGTACATGTACCGGGAAGAAAGACACTATCCTGGCTATCTGCAACAAGGGATAGATCATTAGATAAAGTTGTAAGAAGACTTAACTAGCAACATGTTGGAAATGAAATTTACTGTTAAAGAATGCTCAAGCTATAATGATAATCGAGACTTATTTTCATACAACCATACAAAATGTCCTCGACAGTTGCAAAAACCACCAAAGCACAACTGATGCTGTATGAAATATAAAGATGGGCTCAGCACAAATGTTGAAAACTACTTTATATTCAGGAGTAGCTATTTCAGCTTCAGTTCTTCAACTGAAAGTCACAGAAAGCAAGTGCTCATTGAGGCCAATTCGACGAGCACTGTCCCTGTAATCCGGAAGCACCAACAAAACAACCATGGTTGCCTAGGAGGTGATCGATTGAATTGCGACTAATTGCAAGCGATAAGAGGAGAACCCACCATATTGCCGACATAGAAAATTCCTCTGATTATATCTGCTTAATGAAAAATGCGCTTTTGGTGTGGTCTAAAAACAAAATCCTCTGATTAGCGCCCGCCCTACAAGTTCAATCAACCATGAGCATAAGAACCATCCAGAAATTGGCAACAAAGATTCGTCCACAAGGCGGTGCTTGGCAAGAGATTTGGATGGATTTTAGTACCTCCTTTGCCAACTAACCCCCATAAAGTATGTTCTGTACTTTATAAAATTTATAAAATGAAGTGTTGTGGGAACTCCCCACAATTTTGCCCTAAAAAAACTAACCCCCATTTCCCTCTTTCCCTCCTATTTCACAGGCCACCAAAGCCGGAGGAGAGTCTTTGACATGCTCAGGATAGGGACAGAGATGATCAGATGAAGTTCGTTCCAACTCCGCTTCTTTATGATCAACAGACAAAAGTTCCACCACCACCATGGATTCTTTGATCAGGAGTAAACTTTTTCAGCAGACACTTAAATATATAGAGCTGAGGATTGAAGAGTCTTCTCTCCTTTCTTGCTTGATTTCCACATCTTTTTTTTTTTTTTTTTTTTTTTTTTTTTTTTTTTTTTTTTTGCGAAGAGATTTCCACATCTTCTTTGCCTCCCAAAGTCCCATTCCATAAGACCTATCACTTTTGCAGTGTCTTTTTTTTTTGCCGTGTATGGCTAAAGATTCAAGAAAAAACTAGTAACTACTCCTATCCTAGTCCTACCACACAAGAACCAACTGGAGATATATTACCATTTACCACCAAAAAGCTCACACTCATGCGTAGTTGGATCGCAGGGTTAGTCAGAAGGATCTGAACAAAATCCTTGTGTTCATAGCCAACAAAAATGGCTCCTGATTGGCATGTCCCTCAAGATTCGATAATAGAGCCAAATGTTGCAACTTTTCTTTAGTTCCAAAGGTTGGGCTTGGATCAGAACAAGGGAAACAAAGCATTTTATTCTCAGAACAAAGGAGAAACAGAGGACTAACAAGAATACAACAATATATTTTCACATATTTATAGACTTCATGACTGTCTACTGTTTCCGCGCATTGGCAAATTATACTGAAAGGGAAAGAACAGAAATGGAAAATGACACTGGGTGGAAGTTGATGTGAGCATCTTGCAGGGGTTTTCAGGTTACATATTGTAATCTTGTTTTGAGGTATCATGACATATAGCTCACAACCACGACTCACCTTCTAAAACCTGATCCATCAAGGTTCAAGGATATGCCAAAAACAACAATAATATAATTGAATAGGATCCATCGGTTCTATATTTCTAAGCTGATTACTGATTATCAACTCTTTCAAATACAACAATATTGCACCCATGCATTTATCGGAGATACCATATACTGATATATCCTCCCTTTGGGGCTATTATTCAATACAAGTGCTTTTGTATGTGCATGACGCAACATAGATGAGCTTACACTTACCCATCGATTGTTTCTTCACGTGTATGTGCATGAGAAGGTGAGACGGATGGTGGTTTATGGAGAGACAATTTCTGATATACGTCCTACATTTCCGGCCTGAGTTGAGGAGAAGTTTGCAGGCAAGCAAATGCAACTTCAACAAGCAAAGCTATTTCTTTCTTCTCCACCATTGTTGGAGATGATAAGCGTTGGTCCAACATGTCCTCTATTGCAAATTCATGATGCTTTGTTCGGGGAAGCAATGGATCAGTAGCTCTCTGGGATATCTCCCCATCACAATCTCCAACACAACAACACCAAAACTATAGACATCACACTTTGTTGTCACAACTGATGTGTAAGAAAACTCTGCATCAAAACGAAGCACTTGAGTCAACAATCAAACATAAGAACCAAAGTGAAATATTTCATATGGGTAAATGGTAACATCACTATATTTTCCATATGCAAAAAAAAAAAAAATGTTAACTGACCACATACCAGGTGCTATATAGCCATATGTTCCTGCTAGTTCGCTCCAGTTGGATGAATCAGGTTTGAGCATCCTTGCTATTCCAAAATCTGAAAACATAAGTCTTGAAAGTTGCATCCAGCAAGATGTTGTTGCTTGTTATATCACGATGGATTATCGGTGGGTTGCATTCATGGTGTAAGTAGTAGATAGCTTGAGCAACATCTCTTGCAATGGCTATTCGCTTCTGCCAGTCTAATTCTTTTGCAGAGTCTTCATTTTCTAAGATAACATGAAGGTTTCCTCTCTCAATGTAATCATACACTAAAAATTTGAACCTTGGATGGGAGCAAAATCCATACAACTTGACAATGCTTCTGTAATCGTATCTTCGTTAGCACTTCAATTTCACTAAGGAATCTCTTCTCGTCACTAATGCCTTCTTCAGGTTGGGTGAAGCTTTTTCACAAAAACTAATCTCCCTCCTTGAAGTCGCGCCTTGTAGACTGTGCCAAACCCCCCGATCCAATTATGAATTTATCACTGAAATTTTCTCATTGCCCTTGTAATGTCCTCAAACACTAATCTCCCATCAAAATTCCATACCGAGAGTACATCTCTTGTATCTATAACAGTTGTAATTTGTGGTATTTTCCTTTTGCAAATGATCACTAACAACACCACAATTGATAGAATAATAACTATGCACACTAGGATAGAAGCAACTAGCAAAATCTTGTGAATTCTAGCTTTGTGATGTTCCTCTATTGGAGTTGAAGAGCATGTGGGCAGGCCTGAGATATTACCACATAGACCTTTGTTGTGGACGAACCATTTTGTTGAGGCATTGTGGAATAGCTGTCCTGTTGGAAGAGGCCCTTCCAAGTTGTTGTATGACACATCAAGTGTTAACAGGCTGGTCATGCCACCGATGGAGGATGGAATGCTTCCACTGAATTGATTATGGGAAAGGTTTAGGACCTCTAACATCACCAAGTTCCCGAGTTCCGTAGGTAGCTTGCCCATGAGTTTGTTGTTGCTTACATCCAACACCATCTGTAGCCCTCCTAGACTACCAATAGTCGTTGGAAGATGTCCACTCAAGTTGTTGTCGTTAATCCTTAACGATATTAGCTTAGTACACCTCCCGAGCTCTTGTGGTATTGAGCCACTCAAGTTGTTTGCAGATATATCAAGGAATTGTAAATTTTTCAACAGGCCAAATTCGGGTGGTATGTTACCCGAAAGTTTGTTTTGAGATAAGTTGAGCAAGTACAGGCTAGCAATATTGCTTAACCCAACTGGTATACTGCCATTTAGGTTGTTGCCATATACGGTAAGGACCTCCAATTTTTCAAGTTTCGAAAGCTCAGGGGGCAACCTTCCTGTTATCATGTTTTCTTGCATGGCAAAAATGGTCAAATTAGAATTTGAAGCCCAGGTTTTGGATAGATACCCGAAAAAGTTGTTTCCCCTTAGATTTGCTTCAACAAGTCGTGGGTATGGACCGAAAAGATGATATATCTCCTGTCATTTTGTTGAAACTAAGGTCAAGGTTCTTCAGGCTCCTACATGTTTCAAGGCTAGTTGGAATTGGGCCAGTGAACATGTTTTTGGTGACACCAAACCTTTGAAGATTCCCACCTTTGCATACATCAGAGGGCAGTTCCCCTGACAGAGAGTTGTTTGCCAAATTGATATCTATTAAGTATGTCAATTTTGAGAATCCTTGTGGCAAAGGACCTGATAGCTTGTTATCGAAAAGTGCTAGCACTCTTAAGCTTGTGAGGTTCATGATAGTCGTAGGAATGGAGCCTGAAATCTTGTTTTGGGATAAATACAAGGTGTGGAGATCCACCAAAGCACCAATCTCTGCAGGGATGGTTCCAATGAACTGGTTTTCATCAAGGTAAAGGAGCTTTAGCATAGTAAGGTTTCCGATGCTCCGAGGAATGGGGCCACTTAGTAGGTTAGAAACCAAAGCTAGCTCGCTTAGATTGGGAAGCAAACAAATCTCGTGTGGAATGGGCCCTGACAGATTGTTATTGTAAAGGTGGAGGGTATTTAGTTTGGTCAAGTTTCTAAGGCTTTTAGGTATCTGACCGCTTAAAAAGTTGTCAGCTAGGTCCAAAACATCTAGATCGAGGAGGTTCCCGAGCTCCTCGGGGATTGGCCCGGTGAGTAGGTTTTGTCCGGTGGAGAGACCAACTAAGGTCGTTAGGTTCCCAAGGGATGCAGGGATACGGCCAGTGAGGTTGTTGGAGAAGAATCCTAGCTGGCTAAGGCGTGAGGGCATGTTGCCTAACTCAGATGGTATGCTTCCATTCAGCCAGTTACCGCCGAGATCGAGGTACGAGAGCATACGTAGGGAAGTGATGGCCAGCGGGATTTCTCCATGGAGGCTATTGAGATGGAGGTCAATGTAGGTGAGGAATGGGAGCGCCGAGAAGTTGAGCTCACCAAGATAGCCGTCGAGGCCAGCGTTTGGCAGGATGATTTCGGTCACCGCCAGGGGCGCATGGCGGCCACGGTGCACGACGTCGCACACCACGCCAGTCCGTTACTGCCGCACGGGCTCGTCCCCTCCTGCCATGAGTCCAGCGCTGGTGGCGAGTTCCGCAGGGTGGACTTCCACTGGAGGAGGGCTGCTATCTGGGACCCGAGATGCACGCCTCCATGGTGCCCTGCTGCTGCGTCGGCGTGCAGGAAGAGAAGGCACGAACGGAGCAACACGAGTAGTATTATTAGCTCTGTCATCGGTAGCATTGGGGGCATAGGTATTTGGGGATACGACGTGTGCTGCATGACCTGGTGGAGAGTGATGTATATATAGTATTTGTCAGCTAAGCTACGTGTAGTGGCCTGGTCAATTATATTGGGTTGAACCCGGTGGAAGTTTTGGAAAAAGCAGCTAGTCTCAATATGTTAAGATTACTTGAAGAAGCTTCCATTCCAATCCAGCTTAAGTTCTAGTCCTATATGCAACCAACCTTAGCTTTAATCGATTCCATATTTCCACATGCGACCATGCCACTAATGCTGCCGTCCAGTCAATAATGGTGTACAAAAAGTTTTAGCAAATGACATATACAAAAGTTTCCCTTCACTAGTATACAAAAGTTCTTTTCTACACGCCTCCCTTTGATAGCAGAGACGGTCCACATACGAAACTGTCCCTAACCATTGCGGCAACCACGGTAGCAAAACAGCTGTTTGTGGCAGTGTCCCATTCTGCCCGACCTGATCAGTTTTTGATTGAAGTCGTGCATGTTCGACCAGCATTCCTCGCTGCCCATGTCCTTCGATAAAATAGTGTAATTTCAATCAAGGACAAAATGGACCATTATCATGAAAACAACTGATTCCTAGAGCTACAACAAAGTTGTGTCAAATAGTACCACACCGTCAGAGCTGCTCCATGGTGGAGCGTGTAGAGCAGAACTGGAAAAACGGAAGTGGAGTGGTGCCAAACACCCCTAAGAACACCGTCTCTAGAAACATATCCATTTTTTTTTGGGGCGGTTTAGTTAAGAGAACCGCCTGTGAAAATACAATTTTTGGGGACAGACGTCCTTACCAAGCCATCTCTAAAAAGAACCCAATTACCATGGAAGGTTTCTTTAAGAAAATCATGTCGGTTAGATCCACTTAGTTGTTTATGCCAAGTACATATACCATTCTTCCTCCCTTGTAGCTTATTATATATGCCATTGTTGTGCTCAATTGGAGGGCGAGAAATAACAAAAATAGGGGGTTGGGTTTGAGAGGTGAGTTTTTTCCATCCTTGAATTCTTTTCAAACTTTACCAACACATTTCTTTCACTATTTTTTGTTCTCGTGTGGATCTAGAGAGACATGCAAGCTGTTTATTTTTTTTCATGTTTTCTAGCAATTTAGACTGATTTTTTGTCCAACTTACTTGGCTCACATGAACTCTAGATAATTTATATATTTACTTAAATTGTCATTTTTTTTTTGGTTTTCATACTTTTTATTTCATTTTTAAGCTCTAAGTCTGCAATAATATAATATTTATACCAAAAACCTAGACAATTCCTTCATCACTTATATGCGAATAATATCTTGATGCAAATATTCCTTTTTCTTTTCAAAGACGACATATGGACAGGTCATGGCTATACACAAAACGAAGACATGAAGCTTCCTACATATATACAAATCAGTCAAACTCCATCAATTCCGGTTTGTTCATGTGGATGGTTTTACTGAAGCCGCTAAAAGACGTGCTCTGATAAATAAGATCACACTTAATAAGAAGGGGTTTCATGTAGACCTACAAGATTTGGGATCATGATGGTGAGAGACGTACATAAACAATCAACCAGAAAATGATTGCACCAGAAGGAAGGGAAGATGACGATGCCCATCTTGTCATGTGATGCATGATGGTAGGGGAGGACGTTGCAGAAGGTGGTGGAAGCGATGGCTGCGGTGGGAACCACACCGGTGAAGAGAAGAAGAGGAAAAAGAAGACTACCCGGAGAAGATGTTGCGCCATGCAAAAACGGAATTAATATTGAAGGCTGGGAAAGGGCTAAATAACTTGGAGACATTAAAGAAGATGAGGAAAGGACCTTTGTATTACAAGGCAAAGGTTTGTGAGAAAAGGTGCTCTAGTGCATTCCTCGGCCATGTTCTCATAGGACAAGCCAAAGGCGCCGGACTTGCGGTTGCAGCAGACGACAGGGGCGCCTCCTCGTCGGTGCTGACGGCTGTGGCAGTGACCATGCCCTCCCTGTCTCCATCGCCATGGCAACCAGGGAGGGAAGGGGTGACGAGGAGAAGGATGGGGCGGTTCTGGAGGTGGCGGCGGATTTACAAGGGGCGGTGGTGCTGGCTCTTTTTCTTGTCGGCTCGGGCATCGGTGGTGGTTGCCATTGGGGCGGCGGCGGCGACACTTTTTTTTTCTATCGAAGCGCAGACCGAGCGGTGCGGAGTTGGGCCTGGAGGGAAATGCGAGTGCAAGACTGAACGGCCAGGTGTGAAGGAAGGGAGGGGTAGAAGGTTCGTTTCGCATCTAATTGAGTGGGAGATCTAAGAGACTCACCTCACGGCTAAGAGAAGGCCAAATAAGTAATGAAATTTCATCTTAGGCCGAATACCCAACTTTGAAAAAGGGCCTAGTAGATAAGTAAGGCCGCTTTTTTACCAGGGCCAAATAGACAATTTTCCCCATTTCATTCGGGCCAAATAAACAATTTTCCCTATTTCATTCGGGCATTCATCGTTACTTTTTTTTTTTTTTGAGATTGACACAAAGACAACGCAGACGCCTTAACACGCACGCACACTCACCCCTATGAACATACGTACGCAAACCCTACTACCAGTGTACCAGAGAAGTCGGCGTACGAGCCCACCACCAGCCGCCTGAGTGGGCCCATCATTCTCACTCCGTGCCTAGCTCTAGCTGGGCCACAACCCAGCTTGGTGTCTTGTGGATTTGATCGCGAGCCGTCATGCAATGCAATGCACTCCCGGTCCGATGTGCTGTTTATTTTTATTTCGGCTGCCTTGTTGCCACGGAAGCTTAACTACCGGGCCTAGCCCACTACTGCCTATTGGATCCGATGGCCCAAGTCGTGCGTGGTTGCCGAGTGTGCTCGTTTCCTCCCTCTCTCGCCGCTCGCTCGGCGATGGCAGCGGCGCCAAGCCCTAGCGGTCGGCGCAAGATAAAAGCAGCCTGCGCCTGGCGGCAGGCTCCCATGGCTGTGCAAGACGGTGACTGCGATTTGCCTCATGTTTCAATGGAGGAAGTAGAAGAACGAGGTACGGTAGGGATGGGAGTTGGAGGAACGCTGCTGCCGGCGCCGTCGGCCACGGATGGAGCAAGAGCAACAGCGACGGCCCGAGATCGTGGTGTACCTCTCGGCGACAAGATAAACTATGAGGCAAACATTGGTTCCATTTCGGTTTCAATTTTTTTTTATCAATTGTTTCATGTTCTGTACTGTACAGAGCTGCTTAATGCCTTGATTGGAGATTTGGAGCAATGAGGTGATGATTCAGATTTTCTTATTCTTCTAGATCTGAAGATCTATTTTACATCTATTTTACATGTACGAGTTTTAGTCAAGGAAGGGCATAGACACAGTCAAGGGTGGCGCTACATTGAGAAGGGGATCTTTAGAGGATTTGATTGTGAGGAAGTCAAGAAGAGGTTCCAAAGACATGAATATTGCATAATTCACTTGGGCAGGATATTAACACCCAAAAATGTGCTATACAATTTTTGGTAACTTGGACGTGTCAAAGAGGTCATGAACATGTTTACAGTTCAACAAGGTCAAAAGATCAAAAGATTCGATGAAGAAAGCAGCGTGTTGCAAGAAGCACGCGCCGGACGCTCAGCCGAGGCGCGTCCGGCGTGAGACCCCTGGAGCGCGTCTTGGCGGTGCCCCAGAAACAGTCATTTCTAGATTGCGTCCGAGGCGTGCGACGCCGGCTCTTACGCCGTCCGGGCGGTCCGGGTTGGGGTTTCCGACGGTGCCCCGATTAAATAGCCCTCTCGGACTGCATCCGGCGCTCCCATAGCGAGCGTCCAGCAGTGTGTCGGGTTTTTCCTATTCCGAATCGATCTCGTTTCTATTCGGTTTTTGAAAAGGTCTGGTGATTGGAAATGCATCTATATGGTTTTCTATGGGGATAAGACCACCCCCTCTATCTAACAATAGGTTCATGGCCGATTTGATCGCATCTACATCCAACTGACACAGATCAATCTACAAACTCCTTTTACTCTAATTTTCTCTCCTCTAACTCCTCTACCCCCTCCTGTTGTTCGGGCGGCGTTCTCCATGAATTTCGTCGGCATCCTAGGCGACCTTGCTGGTCCTAGGAGATCCCTCACGTGCGTCCTTCCGAAGGATCTTGATGATAATCTTTGGTTATAATCAAATATTCATGGCTGAGGAAGATACATCTAAGACGGCTTTTATGTGTCTTGGATTTGTTGGCTTGTTTGAGTGGATTGTCGTTACTTTTGGGCTCAAGAATGTAGGCACCACATATCAGAGATCTATGAATATAATCTTTCATGATCTAATTGGGGTGATTATGGAGTTATATATTGATGATGTGGTGATTAAATCAGTTGCCGATGATTCTCATTTAGACGATTTACGTCTTGCTTTTTGAGAGGATGCGCTATTATGATTTGAAGATAAATCCACTCAAATATGCTTTTGGAGTGTCGGCCGGGAAGTTATCATTCATGACAAAGTAGAGATTGATCCCGAGAGGATAGCTAATATCAAGGCAGTTCAAGTGCCTCAATGCAAAAAGGATTTGCAAAAATTCTTAGGTAAAGTGAACTACTTAAGGAGATTTATTGCTAACATGTTTGGGAAAATTATTCCTTTCACCCCCATACTTAAGTTGAAGAGTGAATCTAATTTTGCCTCGGGGGCAAAGAAACAAAAGAAGCATTTGATAAGATAAAGGAATATTTGTCATCTTCACCGTTTTTTAGCACCTAGAAGAGGAGAACCCTTCAGATTATATATTGCTGCCGAAGAGAAAGTAGTTGGGTATGTTTTGACTCAAGAAGATGAAGGAAAAGAGTATGTTGTTGCTTATCTTGGTCGTCTTCTTGATCCCGAGACAAGGTATGCCCAAATTGAAAAAAATATGCTTATCACTATATTTTTCTTGTTCCAAGATGTGACACTATCTTTTTTTAAGCACTTGTGTGGTAGCATGCTAGGGCGATGTCATCAAACACATGTTGTATCAGCCAATCCTTTCTAGAAGGGTGGACAAATGGGCATATGCTTTAATTGAATATGACTTGACTTTTGAGCCATTAGAATTTTAAGAGGTCAAGTTCTTGCTAATTTTTTTGTTAAGCATTGCATAAACATGGATAACAAGGTAGATTACTACACTATCACCCCCTGGAGATTATATTTTGATGGATCGATGTGCAAAGGTGGTGCCGGAGTTGGTATTGTCATTGTTAATCCTTATGATGCTGATTTCCCATGTCATGCCGGTTAGAATTTCATTGTACCAACAATCAAACCGAATATGAGGCTCTTTTTTTCGGGTTGATCATGTTAGAAGCTATGGAGGCTGATCATGTGAAGGCATATGGTGATTCATTGCTTATGGTGCAACAAGTTGCTGGTGAGTGTGAATGTTTAGATGGATCACTTGATGCTTGCCTTGATTTAATTGGTAAATTTGCCAAATTTAAGATTCACTATATTCCAAGAGAGGAAAATCATAAGGCTAATTTGCTGGCTCATAGGGCTTATGGTTGTATTATGGAAGAAAATTATTTGCATTTAAAATTTATGCATAGAGCAAACCGGCTTGCTCAATAGGCATCTAGCATTAATGTGGAGGAGAAATATTTTCATCTACAATATTTGCCGATGCACGGAAACTTAACTTTTTTGGGTGCAGGTCTAGAAAGGTCGGTTTAGCCAACTATCCTAGTCGACCAAGCTGGCTATGACGGCCTACAATTGCCGAAGCCGGTTTTCAAAATCGGCCAGGACGATTTTTCGAAAGGGGGCTACAAAAGTTGGCGTAAAATTCTTTTGAATTGGTCTATTTCTGTTTTTAGACAATGGTAGTACCGATTTGGAAGATCGAAAAACTCCTCTTTTGTCTTTCTTGCATGATCCTAGCATTAAAGTTGACAAAAACATTCGACGGCTCGCTTCCAAATATACATTGCATAATAGTGAACTTTGTCGATGAATCGCCGAAGATTTGTTGCTAAAATGTTTAGGGACTGATCAAGCAAGAATGACTATGGGAGAAGTCCATGAAGGCATTTGTGGTACGAATCAATCAGCTTCGAAGATGAAGTGGCTATTGAGACGGGCTGGTTTCTATTGGCCTATTATGATGGCTGATTGTTTTTCGCTACTACAAAGGATGTGAAGAGTGTCAATGGTTTGGAAATATTCAGCTGGTGCCTGCTGCTATGCTTCATCCTATCATCAAAACCGTGGCTAGACTTCATTGGTCAGATTCATCCTCCATCTTCAAAGGGACATAAGTTTATCTTGGTTGCTACCGACTACTTCACTAAATGGTCGGAAGCAGTTCCTTTGAGGAATATGACACATAAAGAGGTGACTGAGTTCATTACTTAGCATATTATTCATAGATTCAGCATTCCTCAAACATTAACTACAGATCAAGGAACTTCATTCATGGCAAAGGAGGTGAAGGATTTTACCGAATCATATAAAATCAAGATGCTCAATTCATCTCCATATTATGCTCAAGCTAAAGGTCAGGCCGAGTCAAGTAACAAGACCTTGATCAAGCTTATTAAAAATAAAATAGATGACAATCTGAGAAGGTGGCAATGATGTCTTATCAGAAGCTTTGTGGGTTCATCTCATATCAAGGCATTAAAGTTACTCCTTATCAGCTGGTTTATGCTCAAGAAGCTGTGTCACCCGTCAAGGTGAATTTGGATGCATACAGCTTTGCTAAGCAAAATGACTTATCTCCCGTTGTGTATTATGATTTGACGATGGATAATATCAATGAGGTGACCGATAAAAGATTGAAAGCTCTAAAGGAGATAGAAAAGGACAAAGTCCGTGTTGTGCAAAACATTCCAAATCGGTGACTTAGTGTGGCAAACTAAATTACCGATAGGGATGAAAGAGCAATCAGTTTGGCAAGTGGTCACCCAATTGGAAAGGTCCTTATAAAGTGATCATGGTGATCTTTGGAAACTCATATATGCTTGAGTCAACTAGTGGTGAACGTCTTCCAAAGGCGATTAACGGGAGGTATCTTAAAAAATATTTCCCATGTGTTTGACAAGAGTCCTAGTGCTTTCCAAACAATAGCCGATGCATGCATCGCCCTTAAAACAAAAATGACCGATATTTATTATCACCCTTAGTCATTGAACAACTGATATGTTGTGAATTCGTTGCTGCTTGGTTTTCTTGTTTGTTGTGTTTTTTAGGTTTGTGCATTCCTCACCTGCAAACAGGGGGCATATGTTGACACCCAGAAATGTTCTATACAATTTTTGGTAACTTGGACGTGTCAAAGAGGCCATGGACATATTTGGAGTTCAACGACAAGGTCAAATGATCAAGTGATTCGACGAAGAAAGCAGCGAGTCGCAGGAAGCACGCGCCGGACGCTAAGACTTAGCCGAGGCACGCCCAAAGGCGAGACCCCGTGAGCGTGTCCAGCGGTGCCCCCCGGAACAGTCCTTTCGGACTGCATCCGAGACATGCTAGACGCTGGCTCTTGCGCCGTTTGGCGGTCCGGTCGGGGTGTCCAGCGGTGCCCCAATTTGCTGCCCTCTCTGGACTGTGTCCGGTGCTCCCGTAGCGAGCGTCCGGCGGTGTGTTGGGTTTTGCCTGTTCTGAACCGATCTCGTTTCTATTCGGTTCTTGGAATGGTTTGGTGATTGGAAACACATCTATAGTGTTTCCTAAGGGGATAAGACCACCCCCCTCTATATAATAAGAGGTTCATGGCGATTTGATCCCATCTACATAGATCAATCTACAAACTCCTTTTACCCGAATTTTCTGTCTTCTAACCACCTACCTTGCCGTTCGGCGGCTTTCTCCACGAATTTCGTCGGCATCCTAGGCGGCCTTGCTAGTCCTAGGAGATCCCTCACGTGCGTCCTCCCGACGGATCTTTCCGAGAGCGTTCGAGGTCGTTTCAGCCGAAAACCGAGGTCCACATCGGCTTCAACGGTCTCTCAATCGGTTTGGCGGTTACGCCCCGCGGTTCTCGCTGCTTTTGCATGTTGTGTGCAACCTCGAGGGGGTCCAAGACACAGTGGTGTGTTGGGACGTTCTCCAATTTGCGCCAATACAGGCCAACTTGGGTAAATAGTGGACGTAGACGTGCATAATTCTTTAGTAGTGGTATAGATTCACATAGTACTCTGTTTTTTGAGGTATCTTATTGCTCAGTATTTAATTAGTCGCTGCTAATTCTTTTTTTTTTTTGAATTGACAAGGTTGGTCTTTTATTCTATTGATAATCTGATGTATGCAGAATTTTTTGGAGCACAAATATTGTGTACTCTTCTTTGAGAGGTACCACCTTGACCTATATGACATTTAAATATTGCCTTTCTAGTTTCTTCAATATAACTATATGGGACAAGACTGCGAAATATTTTTATTATTGTTTGGTTTTCCATCTCTCTCTACCCCTTCCCCACCTATATTTTCAGCTGGGTTTGCCATTGGTCGCTCCTAGGTGTCCGAGTTTGGATGCTTGGGGCATGATTGATGCCTGGTAGGTAGCTTGCCTAGGAAGACATGAACCCAAACAAGCCCTCCATGCCACACTGATGTAATGCAAGCATGAGTGCCTGAGACTTTCATTGTAGACCTACAGACCTAAAGAACACCGGTGTACCATGTAGTTCGAAAGCTCATAAAACCTAAATAGCATGATGAGGCAAGTTTAAGCACAAGACCGTGTTTCACTCAAAAAATATGTTTTTAATTGAAACAGTCCCGGCCTCTACAATCGCACACAAGCACACTTTTTATAAAGTTATTCAGCTAAACAGCTGAGCAGAGCCAGCTTCACTGATGTATATGAAGAGTGCACCTGGGGGCTGCGGCCTTAAGTAGCAAACCTAGGCCTAGCAGTAATACAAGAGGGATGCGAAAAATGATCTTACAATTGGTTCCGACCTGAACAAATCTGCCATTCACTGGAAAAGAACCAGTTGTTCCCTCAAATGATGAGATGTTCAATGGTTATGTTCTTTATAAAATGCTAATAGAGCATTATAGCGGTAGAAATTTAAGGTAAACAATACAACCCAAGTGAAAAATCGCATGTTCCATATAATCCTTCAATATGCTTGAATATCAACGCTTTTGCTTTGGATGCTTAAACGCTGATTGCCTTTCAAAAAAAAAAAAAAAAAAAAGAAGCTTAATAAAATTGATGACCCAAGAAACAATGTTGTTTTAAAAAAAAAAGTGTGTACATGATGCCAAGGTGTGCTCGCGAAACATTTTCTTCATCAAGGGGCCATGTGTTACAGCTGGATTGATCCATGGCAGCAATTTACAAGCAATGATATGCAGTCATAGTTTCTACAGAAGCAAAATAACCATGTCCACATTTCCTAAATAAACGCATGTCTAATAACTTCCTAAAGAAAGAAACAAAACTGAGGCAGATGTAAAAAAAGGCACTAATAACGATATTATTCTCTTGATTTTATAATTTGGTACATCAAGTCAGCGCACTGCTTCTTTATTCGACATTATTCAGTATTGATATTTATTTCCTTTATTAGGATAAAGCCCTAAATTATGATTCCCGTACAACTCTTATATTTGCTACAGGTGAATGCTGTGGGTTTAATGCTTGGGACTAACACAAATGACCTTACACTTCATCCACTACTTGTAGTGTAACTGCGTTAGAAGGTGTGGCGGAAGCATACGATGGGTAGTGGTGACTCAGTTTCATATAGACTTCCTGCATTTCTGGTCTTGACTGAGGTGACGTTTTCAGGCATGAAAATGCCACTTCAACAAGCTGAGCAATTTGTTTCTGCTCCACCGTTGTTGGTGATGATGGACGCTGGTCCAGCATGTCCTCCACTGCAAGCTTATGATGCTCTCCGATGGAAGCAAAGGTTTGTAGCTCCCTTGGGTACCTCCCCATCACAATCTCTAGTACAACCACGCCAAAGCTATAGACATCACATTTTGTCATCACTACTGATGTGTATGATAGCTCTGCATCAAAGTAAATCCCTCGAGTTAATATGACCCAAGTGTGGTAGCAAATAAAACACAATATCGTTGTTATTTGCAAGTTGAAGCAAGAACATGTTTTTTTGCGAAAAGATGGACATGAATATATACCGGGGCTATATAACCATATGTTCCAGCTAATTAAAAACCAATTAGGCGAATCAGGTTTTAAAATCCTTGCTATTCCAAAATCTGAAACATAAGCCTTGAAAGTTGAATCCAACAAGATGTTGTTGCTTGTTATATCACGATGGATTATCGGTGGGTTGCATTCATGGTGCAAGTAGTAGATAGCTTGAGCCACATCACTTGCAATGGCAACACGCTTCTGCCAGTCCAACTCCTTCGCAAGATCCTCATTTTCCAAGATAATATGAAGGTTTCCTCTCTCAATATAATCATACACTAAAAATTTGTACCTTGGATGGGAGCAAAATCCAAACAACTTGACGATGCTTCTATGCCGTATCTTTGTCAATACTTCAATTTCACTAAGGAATCTCTTCTCATCACCAATCCATTCATCAATTGGGTGAAGTTTTTTCACAGCAACTATTCTACCTCCTTGAAGTTGTGCCTTGTAGACTGTGCCGAACCCCCCTGATTCAATGATGTACTTCTCACTGAAATTTTCTGTTACCCTAGTGATGTCCTCAAACACAAGCTTCCCATCAAAATTCCATATTGAAAGAACATCCGTTGTATCCGCAACTATTGTCATTTGTGGTCTTTTCCTTGTGCGAAGGATCATAACTAACACAACTACTAAGAGAATAATCGCTATGCACACTGGGATAGAAGCAACTAGGACCAAGTGATGAATTCTAGCTCTGTGGTATTCCATTATTGGAGTTGAAGTGCATGTGGGCAGGCCTGTGATATTTCCACAAATGCCTTTGTTATCGAGGAACCATCTTGCTGAGGCGTTGTGGAATAGTTGTCCTGTTGGAAGAGGCCCTTCCAAGTTGTTGTATGACACGCCAAATGTTGACGAGACTAGCCATGCTACCAATTGAGGAAGGGATGCTTCCACTGAACTGATTATGGGAAAGGTTTAGGACCTCCAACATCACCAACTTCCCAAGTTCTGCAGGGTAGCTTGCCCGTGAGTTTGTTGTTACTTACATCCAACAACATCTGTAGCCCTCCCAGATTACCAATGGTCATCGGTAGATGTCCATTCAAGTTATTGTCATTAATCCTTAAGGATATTAGCTTAGTACATCTCCCAAGCTCTTGTGGTATTGAGCCGCTCAAGTTATTTGCAGATATATCAAGGTATTGTAGATTTTTTCAACCGACCAAATTCAGGTGGTATATTACACGAAAGTTTGTTTTGCGATAAGTCGAGGAAATACTGAGTTTTCAAGATTGCTTAATTCTCAAGGGTATACTACCGGCTAGGTTGTTGGCATGTATTGTAAATACCTCCGCTTTTTCAAGGTTTGAAAGCTTAGGAGGTAAGCTTCCGGTTATCATGTTTTCTTCCATAGCAAAAATGGTCAAATTGATGTTTGTAGCCCGCTTTTTGGACAAATACCCGTAAAAGTTGTTTCTATCCAGCTTTGCTTTGACAAGTCCGGGTATGGCCCAAAAAGATGATATATCCCCGTCATTTTGTTGGAACTAAGGACAAGAACCCTCGTGGCTCCTACATGTTTCAAGGCTTATAGGAATTGGTCCGATGAACATGTTGTTTCTAACATCGAACCTTTGAAGATTCCCACCTTTGCATACATCACAGGCGGCAGTTCCCCGATAGAAAGTTGATTCCCAAATCGATATCTATTATGTATGTTAAATTAGTGAATTTTCGTGGTAAAGGACCCGATAGCTGGTTCGACAAAAGATATAGGCCTCTTATGCTTGTGAGGTTCGTGGAAAGTTCTTTGGAATGGAGCCTGAAATCTTGTTTATGGATAAAGACAGGGGTGTGGAGATTCACCAAACCGCCAATCTCTGCAGGAATGGATCCATCGAATTGGTTTTCATCGAGCCTAAGAGCCGCTTAGCATAGTAAGGTTCCCCATGCTTGGAGGAATGGGACCGCTTAGCGGTTAGAAACCAAAGCTAGCTCGTTTAGATTGGGAAACAAACAAATCTCTCGTGGAATGGGCCCCGATAGATTGTTACCGAAAAGGTGGAGGATGTTTAGTTTGGTCAAGTTGCCAAGGCTTTTTAGGTATCTAGCCGCTTAAAAGTTTGGCGGCTAGGTCCAAAATTTCTAGATCGGGGAGGTTCCCAAGCTCCTCGGGATTGGCCCGGTGAGCATGTTTTGTCCTAAGTGGATAGAAGTACTAGTGTTGTTAGGTTCCCAAGGGATGCAGGGGATACGGCCTGTGAGGTTGTTTGATAACAAACTCAATTGGCTAAGGCATGGCATGTTGCCAAACTCGGATGGTATGATTCCATTCAACAAGTTGGCGCCGAGATCAAGGTAGGAGAGTGCAGGTAGGGAGGTGATGTCCAACGGGATCTCTCCACGGAGGCTATTGTAGGGGAGGGAAATGAGTGTGAGGAATGGCATCGCCGAGAAGTTGAGCTTACTGAGGTAGCCATCAAGGCCAGTGTTTGACATGGAGATCTCGGTTACCACTTGAGGCTGACGGTGGCCACGGTGCATGGCAGCACACGGCACGCCCGTCCAGTTGCTGCTGCATGGGCTCGTCCCCTGCTGCCAGGAGTCTAGTGCCGGCGGCGAGTGCCGCAGGGTGGACTTCCACTGGAGGAGGGCCGCTATCTGGGAGCCGAGATGCACGCCTCCATGGTGCCCTGCTGCTGCGTCCGCGTGCAGCAAGAGAAGGTACGAACGGAGCAACACGAGTAGTATTATTCGCTCTATCATCGCCATATGTGGTTTTCTTCTTTTTCTTTTGTTGTTAACAGCTTTGGGAAGGTGTCATATATAGGTATTTTGGGGCTGCATTCAGCTTTGCTGGAGAGTGATGATGTGGTGTATATATATATGGCCTGGCCAAACCCGGTGGAAGGTTTGGAAAAAGTTGCTAGTCTGAATGTGGCCAAACTCGATCTATCTATCTAGAAAGTAATTTTGACCAGTACTGACGTACTTAGCTGCAGAAATTTGTTAACACACAGCAAATGTGTATATTGTGCATAAAGCAGGGGCAAGAAAGATACTCCCTGCGTTCGAAATTGTAAGACGTTTTTTTTCTTAATTAGATATACACTATATACATGCCTAAATGCATAGCAAATTAAAAGAGAGAAAACAATGTATCTACAATGTATCTAGAAAAATCAAAATGTCTTATAATTTAAAATGGAGCTAGTAACATTTAATTAGCTAACGTGAAAACGAATGTGATTGTTTATCTCTACCCGTAATAATGTTCTATTTTGAGAAAAAAAAAATACTTATTTGTCATTGGGGATTCGCTTTAATCCACAAATCCTGCAACCTCCAGCGAAAAAAATATACATTTGGAAGCTATTTCATTTCATACACTACTACAGAATTGTCCATCACTGCCGGGCTCCAACCCCCTTCACATGCCGAAAAACTGAACCGGCGAACCATAGCGGTAGTGATGTGGGGTTTGAAACACTACCGGGTCAAAACACCAGCGGTGATGCGAGGAGACACTTTGCCGGTTTGATACCGAACCGGCAAATAAGACCGTCACCGAACACCGTTGGGTGTTCCACGACCCGGCAGCATTTTTGATCCAAGCAATGCGGGTTCGGAAGTCAGCCGGCAGAGTTGATATTGGGAGCACTGTCGGGCTTTAACGAACCGACAGAATCGTGGGGATAACACTATCGGGTTAGACCGAGCCGGCGAAAGGTATCGAAGAGCTAACAATGGCGGCTTACTTTGAACCCGTCAATGAACTTTACGTGAACAACGTCCGGGCTGATTTCAACCCGACAAATAAGTATTAGAGTGAAGACTATCGGTTGGTTAGTGCGGCCGGCGGTGATGTTTCGTCATCGATGACGGTTTGTAATTCAAACCGATAGTTTTTGGTGTAGTTACACTACCGGTTTGTATGTCATTCACTTGCCGGGCCCATGCCACCCTGGCGTTTTTGTTTAAAAATTTTTATAATTTATGAATCTTTTCCTAAAAATCAGCTATTTTTAAACCCATAAAAGCATCATAGATACATTACATGGTTCAAACGTTACATACAACAAACTTCACCTAATGTTCTACGAAATTGAGCCTAGGACATTGTTGACACACATAAAGCATAAAATTACTAGTCAATTAACATGAAATAAGGGCTTAAAATAAATATCAACATAAGTCTAGGGGTTTAACTAACATAATTCCACGAGTTTTGGTGATTTATATATTTTTAGGGACTTAACAGAAAAATACTGAGAGAATAATGGAGAAAGTTCCGAATATACAAGGCCTATGATGACAAGACTTGACCGTGAAGTAACTCAACCCGAATTGTGGACTAAAACATTCTAGAAGACACCGTAATACACTAGGAAGGAGGCGACAAAGGGGCCTACCATGGCCCGGCCCGCCAATACCTCCAACGGGCGGCCACCGGGTGGGTCCCATCCATCATCCTCCCCTTTCTATGGCGGTTTACCACCGACATTGAGGTTGCATCTACACCGTTGCCAAGGTCGGTTTGATCCAAGGGTTCACGTTCATCGCCAAGGCCTATATAAGAAGACCCCCGCCTGAGGTTAAACCCTAATTCATTATCAATTCATTATCAATTCATTCTATCTCATTATCTCTCAGTTGTAGAGGGGTCCCATGTAAGGATCAACTCTCTCTAAGAGATTAGTGAATTAGAATGTAATTAGAAGCTTATTAGAGCAACAATTAGAAGAGTTAGTATGAGAGGATTAGAACTCATTAGTTCTAATCTTTAGAACAAGAGAGATAGAGAGGGGGAAGGAATTGGAGGAAGTGCTGGCCTGTTGGTGCTATCTCCACACTTGTACCTCGGTGGAAGTTAATCTACACTTGGAATTACTCGATAATCTATTTCTTCTTTAGTAAGTTAATTGTTTATATTATTTCTTATTGGTCTATGAGTCTCTCTTTAGAGTACTTTTAATCTATTGCAATAGGTTAAGGTAATATTCGTAGTGTAAGCGTGGTGCTTAGGCTCGGGTATCTCATAGATGCACCCTACCTTCCTGGAGCGTGGTAGTTCGTGGTAGTGACCAGTACCATTGATTCCTTTGTATTCCACTTCCGTTGGATAGGACTTGGTAGGATTTAAGTCTTTGGGGATAGTAAGTTTTGCCCTTACCTTCCCTTGAGTACGATCCCCATAAGAATTCTATCAACATTACTTACCATACCAAGATTTAGCTATCTTAATAAACCTCTCTATACCCTCAACCTTTTTAGTCTTATATTACTCGGGTTAAGATTAGATCATAGTCTCCATCACCCGTTTCCCTCGTGGATTCGATATTTAACCCTCTCCGGGTGAAGTGCTCACCCAGTATCCGTCTTGCTTGGACTATACAAATTATAAATATTTACGTGGGCTTAACAAATACCAACAAGCATTTCTCGGCGCCGTTGCGGGAAACGGTTTTGCTTAATTGACTTTGAATCTACCTTATCCTTGTATCATATTCTTTTCTTTTACACTTTTATCCTTTTTAACTCATCTATTCTTTTCTTTTCCTTTTCATCATGAATTCCACGCCTATCTATAAATATCTTAGACCCTCAAGCAAAAGCTTTAGGCAACCAGAATCTTCAGAGCCTATCCTAGCAAAGTCCTATGAGCTACGCTTGGGTTATATAAGAATGGTTTAGGAACTAGCCTTCTCGGGAGAAGGTGAGGCCAACCCATACTCACACCTACGAAAGTTTGAGGAAATTATGGGATGCTTTTCGTATGAAAGGCATATCCCCGATAATACCTTATCTTTGGAAGTTCTTTCCGTTCTCTTTGACGGGAAAAAGCTAAACAATGGTATTACTTGAATGTAGAGAGAGTAAAAGGAGATTGGGGAACTTTAGTATCCAATTTTTGTACCTATTTCTTTCCCACCTCCAAAATAGCCCATCTTCGCATAGAATTTTTAACTTTTAAACAAGATGAAGAAGAGTCTCTTAAAGCATCATGGGATCGTTTTTAATGACCTTATCAACTTTGGCCCAAATCTTGGTATTTCAGACCCAATCCTTCTTCAACATTTTTATCTGGGTCTTACTAAGAAAGATAAAAGAGACCTTAATGCAGCTTCGGGAGGTGCATTCCTAGCTCTGTCTGCTATAGAAGCAAGAGATCTCATTGATAGATGTTGTGGATACGCCACCCCCACTAGAATCTTTCCCAAGAACAATGAAGAATTATCCTCCAATCAAGAAGAAGAAATCACGATAGCTAATTCACAACAATTCCAATCCCAAGACTTAGTTATCCATCCCGAACCACCAACATCCCAAAAATCCCCCAAAGGAAGAAGAAATTCTACCTTTGGAAAACCCTAGTGAACCTACCTTTAGTAATTTTGGGAGAGTAATAAATTCTCATTCAGACAAGAGACCTCTAAGTGACCATATTCCAGATTCCTTTAAGGGGATGTCTCTTATTGAGAGTGATTATAAGAGATTTCCAAGTGATTATAATTCAGATTCTTTTAAGGAGAAGTCTCTATTGGAATATGCTTATTCTTTCAAAAGACATTGGGAAGAACCCAAGGATGACATGTCTGATCTTGCCATAGAAGTAGAGAAAAGCTATCTAGAAGACAATCTTATCTTCTCCTCTTTTAGACAAGATGATTTATTCGAACCCATCTCTGAACCCATCCTTGTCTCCGATGAATCCACATATGCTTCCTACTTTGAACCACATGATGATCCTAGAAATTTATCACAACAACCTAAACGTAGGGACCATCAAGACGACCAAGAAGACTCACAACAATGGCTTGAGAGTGTTAATGACCTATGTATCCCAGCCATTGATTGTATGGATGACATTTTAGACACTATTAGCCCGAGAGACACAAACCCAAGAGATCCTTTAGAAAACTTTGATGAATTAACCTTGGAGTTTGAGAAGGAGGACAACATCGATGAGTATGAGAGTCGCTTCATAGACACTTTATCTAGCCCATGTTCACATGATCACCTTCCTAAATCACCTAGTCTCTCTATCACTATTCCACATAAGATCTTCAACCCCCACATTCTTTCTCCTCCTATAGATTTCGAAAGGGTGGTTGTAGATGCATACGCCTATAATAAATATTCTAGATCTCGTTGGTATAAAAATCTTGAGGTAGATTGATGTTGGAAGGGGAACCACTTCATCATCATGGATCTTAATTCAATAGGTTTCCTAAGGACGAGTTTGCTGTCCTTAAATAAGCACTTCTTGAGAAATAACATGAGTGTTCACCTTATTATTATAGTACCCTTGTGAAATAAGCATAGAGATATAAATAAGGAAATATTCCTTCGGGTATTTTTGTCACTAACCATTTCAGGTCTAGAGCAAGAAGAACGAAGGATGACAATTTAAGGTATGTCCAACCAATCATTATGCAACATGAAATCACATGCATAGAAATATTTCCTTATCACGCTGCTATATCTTGGTTGCTTCTACTTTTGAGACATGCTCAGTTTGCTAAATAACTGCTATCATACTTTTCATCTCTCTATTTGAGTAAATCTCTATAATGCCTTTATGCTACCCTTTATCTATCATAGTATGCTTTAGTTTGGGAATGTTGCTATAGTACAAATAGCATGTTTTCAAAGGCTTTTTAAATTAAGCGTGGTGCTTAGGTTAGAATGCCTTCCTTAATTGAATTAGACATGGAGTCTAGTTTGGTTATTGAACTAAGAATTACTTGTGTAGACATTAGTATATTTTGTTGGACTAACCCCTGTAGAAAAAGAAGAAACTCTCAAATAAGCTTGGGGAGGTCCTGAGATAAACTCATACTCAAGATAAAGCAAGAGAAAGAAGAGGAGTGCCACAAATAAAATCTACAAACAAAAGCACTTGCTCAAGGATCAACTTAAGGATGATTGACACATGGAGAGGGAAGGACAATTCCACCAAGGATAATCCAATCATGCTCTTCCTCCTCACATGCTCCCATCATATCCCACATACTGGTTTGCAACTTCTCTATTCTTTATTACTCTTTCTTACAAGTTTGAATGGTTTTGATGCATGAAAATCAAACTTAAGGTTTCATAAGATCATTCCTTTAGAAAAGCAAGGTAAGTATGGAAACATGAGATAAAAGATCTATGCTAAAATCTTCAACCAAACTTTTCTGTAGCATAGAAAGTGACATTAGCCCTGTAAACAACACTATCTTAGTATTACTTGCATATTCCTTCGGGTATGTGTTGTTAACTAATGATGCAGAAATAAAACCATGAGAAGAAGCAAGACCCATCAAATCTTTCACAAGGAGGACACACTCATACATAGAAGAACCTTATGGAATAAAGAGAAAGAAGACAAGTTAGGAAAAGCTACACAAGAGGCCAAATAAAGAAAGCTTCAAGCAAAAGGAAAGCACCACCACAAGTTGCTACAATGCCATCATGCTCCAATAATAAAGGTAACATCTTGAGGTGAGTTGTCAATAAATAAGCTCTCTTAAATATGGCATGTTCATAAATAAAGAGCCAAACATGTTAGAGTAACACCCTTGCTTGATCTGACTCTATTAGCTCAACATGTTTTGTTTCTGCTATTGTTCCTAACACCACCTTCTTGATCTCATAGTCCTAATCATATTAACAAATGTGTTGCAACATTCATGTTCCATCTTCTGATCTTATCACCCTTGTTATAGAAAAGGAAACTTGTAAACATTAACTCTATCTTGTTTGATGTGCCTAAGGTTTTAAGAATGAACTTTTGGTTCTGTTGGTGTTTTCCCACCAACAGAGCCCATGCACTTGATCTCTGCCTTGTCTTTGCACGCAGGGGCATACTTCGAGCAAAAAAATGTGGAGGAGTCTTCACTCTCCCTAAATTCTACAAGTGAATGTTCTGATTCCACCAAGCATGCACACAAAACAAGAAGCTACCAACCCCCAAAGTTTCACTTCAAAATGTTGGATCAAAGAAAAGAACATGGGGACACCACTACCAAGATCGATGATACACTTTCAAGTAACTAAGGTAAGTAGTCTTGTTCAAAGGACTTAAAACATTGAACCCTCGCCGAAAAGGTAATTCGGTGGTTATCCATATTTAATTCTTAGCATTGCATATTTAATTGCATATCATATTTATTTTTTTCTCAGTATTTTGCATCAGCATATTTACTTCTTTGCATAATCATTTTCCTTTAGCATATTTAAATTTTGCATTAGCATTGCATTGAAAAATTCTAAAGCCCCATGTGAATAATCTTGTGGTGTGTAACAACCCATAAAGAATTTTCACCGTGGGTGGCATAAAAATAATTATTCATTCACCTAGTTGCATCATAGTTCTTTGCATGCATATAAATTTATAAAACTCCAAAAATATTTTTCTGCTGAAGTTTTACCTAGAATAATCCATATCTAGACACATGAAGCTAATGTGGCTAACCCCTAATGCTTAATCAAGTTCCACTAGCTTTGTTGTCTATTTGAGTTCAGCAGATTCGAAGGAAAAGAGACATGATAGGTCGACATCATCATCGTTATCTACCTCAACTTCCTCATCATCAATGACCCTACACTTCAATCCAGCTTGGAGGAGAGCACCCCCGTTATCCTGATAAGTATCTCTACTATATTATTGTTAAATATTTAGTTTGCTTAGTTTGCTTGGTTTGCTTGGTTTGTTAAGAGTCTAGTTTTATAAATATCTAGTTGTTAAAGAGTCTTTGCTAGAGTTTGAGAATAAATAGGAGTGTACCAGTGGTTTTCTTTTTCCACCTATATAAAATGATCTCTGAAGCTAGATCTCATACATGGAAATGATGAATAGTTGCTCCGTCGTAATTCCTTTTCAGTACCTAGTTTTCAAGTTTAATTTCTCTCGAGCTCCATTTGCAAAATCACTTTGAATTAATGTTTACTCTGAAACCCGAAACCTATGGGTTGCAAATGCTTGCTCTAAAGTCTAGGTAATTGACGGATATGATATATGATAGTCCGAGCTACTATTTGATCTTACTCCTAGTGACACTAGATTTCTAGAGATTTATATTTCGAAAATTGAAAATGCACATGATAAGTTCCTGTGTGACAAGAGTGTGAACTTCCTACCACAGCCATATATATACATGCTAATTAGATTAGGAAACCCTTTTGAAAAAAATATATATATATAGGCTGCTTGCTTTGCATTGAGTTTGTTCAATCTTTGTCGACCCTTAGAAGCTTGTCATGCTGATCATGTACACTCCATTCATTCCACTCACTTCATTTCACTATCATTCACTCACTCTAGCCAACAAAAGTGTTCTACTCCTATCGGGGAGAGCAACCAAAAATATTTATATATATATATATATATATATACCCATCCACCCATTCATTGCTAGCCAATATCTTACAAAAAGCTCCATTACATTTATACCTCTCAAAAGTTATTACAAAAAAAGAGATCTGGGTTGTGTATCTTTAAAAAGAAAAAAGAGAAAGGGAGATGAAAAATGGACAAAAGTCCTACGGGCGAGTAGAGCCTACCTCCCTAAAATAAAAAGAGATAAAAAATGAACAAGTGTTCGAGGGCTTAGTAGAGCCCACATCTCTAAAAATAAAGATGAATAATGGACAAGTGTCCGAGGGTCGAGAGAACCCACATCTTTATAAGAGAGGAAATAATGGACACAAGTCCGAGGGCCAAGCAGAGTCCACCTCTCTTGAAAAAAAAAAGAGAGAGAAAAAAAAAAGAAAGAAAGAAAGAAAAGAGATGCAACCCAGGTTCTCTACAAAATTATAAAAAGAGAGAAGATTCCAAAAAGGAGTAAAAGTAAGATTTCCCTCATCTATTCTATTCACTTCACTACATACTTTATTACATTCCATACCATATATATTCTATCCACCATACACATGCACCACTTGATCAAGCAGTGACTTGTATCTTTGGATCCATTGCTTGAAATTACAATATATGTTTAGTAAGAAAATAAATTATTTTCTCCTACCTATGAGCTCCGGATATATAAGCCTTAGATATTAGGTGAGAGAGAAGAAGGCATAGTATGCTATTGCCTTAGTTAAAAATGTTACTATATCATGAGAGTAAGGCAAACACTATATTATTGCCTAAGAGAGGATCCACAAATAACACAACCGAGAGATTAGAGAGAAAGTCATACTTGAGGAACTTTGAGTTTTATTTAAAAATCAGCAAAAACTCCGAAGGATAGTTGATCAAAAGAGTTTGAGATTTAGTGCTTGACTTGACTGTTCTATCTTTCAATTACCCCGTTGCAAGAAAAAGATATAAAGCCCCAAAAGGTAAGAGGTAATTGAATAATTAAGTTTGAAAAGTTTATCTTTATCTGGAGAGAAATTTTGTTTGAAAGCATGTGTACTTTAAAGGTGTGATAGCGTTGCGGCAACTCCCCGATCCAAGTAAATAGTTTATAAAATTTTGTGTCTTGCTAAGAGACTAGCAAGAGGTAAGCTTGGGGAGCTTGTTGACACCTGTTAAAGCATAAAATTACTAGTCAATTAACATGAAATAAGGGCTTAAAATAAATATCAACATAAGTCTAGGGGTTTAACTAACATAATTCCACGAGTTTTGGTGATTTATATATTTTTAGGGACTTAACAGAAAATGCAGAGAATAATGGAGAAAGTTCCGAATATACAAGGCCTATGATGACAAGACTTGACCGTGAAGTAACTCAACCCGAATTGTGGACTAAAACATTCTAGAAGACACCGAGAATACACCGGGAAGGAGGCGACAGGCGGGGCCTACCATGGCCCCGGTGCCCGCCAATACCTCCATCTGGCGGCCGCCAGTGGGTCCCACCTGTCATCCTCCCCTTTCTATGGCGGTTTACCACCGACATTGTGGTTACATCTACACCGTTGCCAAGGTCGATTTGATCCAAGGGTTCACGTTCATCGCCAAGGCCTATATAAGAAGACCCCCTGCCCCCAGGGTTAAACCCTAATTCATTATCAATTCATTCTATCTCATTATCTCTCAGTTGTAGAGGGGTCCCATGTAAGGATCAACTCTCTTTAAGAGATTAGTGAATTAGAATGTAATTAGAAGCTTATTAGAGCAACAATTAGAAGAGTTAGTATGAGAGGATTAGAACTCATTAGTTCTAATCTTTAGAACAAGAGAGATAGAGAGGGGAAGGAATTGGAGGAAGTGCTGGCCTGTCGCTGCTATCTCCATACTTGTACCTCGGTGGAAGTTAATCTACACTTGGAATTACTCTGGTAATCTATTTCTTCTTTAGTAAGTTAATTGTTTATATTATTTCTTATTGGTCTATGAGTCTCTCTTTAGAGTACTTTAATCTATTGCAATAGGTTAAGGTAATATTCATAGTGTAAGCGTGGTGCTTAGGCTCGGGTATCTCATAGATGCACCCTACCTTCCGGAGCGTGGTAGTTCGTGGTAGTGACAGTACCATTGATTCCTTTGTATTCCACTTCCCGTTGGATAGGACTTGGTAGGATTTAAGTGCTGGGGGATAGTAAGTTTTGCCCTTACCTTCCCTTGAGTACGATCGCCATAAGAATTCTATCAACATTACTTACCATACCAAGATTTAGCTATCTTAGTAAACCTCTCTATACCCTCAACCTTTTTAGTCTTATATTACTCTGGGTTAAGATTAGATCATAGTCTCCATCACCCGTTTCCCTGTGGATTCGATATTTAACCCTCTCCCGGGTGAAGTGCTCACCCGGATCCGTGCGCTTGCGGACTATACAAATTATAAATATTTACGTGGGCTTAACAAATATCAACGGACATCAACCTCCAAATAAGGAAAACAATAACAATAGCCATGACAGAAATCAAAACATCTTTCATAGGCCAAGTCGCAATTCTCCTAATCTTTCATATCTATGGAGAGGCTTCTCATCGATCTCCGAGGGCTGGTTGATAGTGAAAGTTTTCACCATAGTAGGCCCCGAAAGCTTCAAATTTCAGTCTTGTATTTTTTGTAACAATTACCAGGGTAGCCAGAGACTTGAGCAGAGCAATCTTCCCAGGTTCGATAGATCCCTGGCACTTGACCAACATGCACTACATACCACGCCATGGTTTGCCTATACATGCAGCCAAAATAGGATGTTAATGCTATGTCATTCGAAATGTTGTACGGCAAGATTTTGAACACCACAAAACTCATGAATTTCAACATCTATCTCATTTCAATCACAATTCGAGCATTAGAATGTCTTCAATCATTATTGTAAATGACCACAATGTTTAAATCTAATTTGTTCACCATAGACCAATTAAAATACTTTTGGCACTATATTAGGATCCTGAACTGTTTGAAAGCAAAATCTAAATAGAAAAAGGAAATAGCAGGTTGGATTTATCAACACGGGCATTTCAACGAACAACTCAAAGGCAGTGACCGATGCACTCACCGAAGCTTCCGTGGCGGTCCGCGCGCTCTGTCTTGTCTCGGCCGTGCGAGACGCAGCGCGTCCTAGAAGGAAGCGAGAGGGCGCAGATGGGGCGTTCTTCCGGCGGAATCGAGCTCGAGGTCGCGGCGGTGCGGTGTCGGGCATAGACGGGACGGGCGGGGAGGCTGCGGACGGCGGTGCGTTGTAGCGGCGGCCCCGACGTGGACGAAGAACAACAAGCGGGTGAGCGGGCGAGAACAACGGCAATTAGATCTCATTCTCATAGGCAAAATCTCGGGAACTAAATGGCTAATTAATTCTCACCGTGGAAGGGCGCGGGGCGCCGGCGTGGCGTTAGGGACGTCGGAGAAGAAAAGAATGGAGGAGGCGCTGTAGGGGCGACGGACGGCTACGGCGTGTGTGGTGGTGGTGCTCCGTCGGCGACGCCGGTGGGGAAGGATTGGGGCGCGGGGTTGAAATGACCTGAAAAATTTCAGCTCGCCCGGCGCCGGCTATTATATCATCGTCAAGGCTAGAAACGAATGGCGCGGGGTTCAAATGACTCGTGAAATTTTCACCTTGCGCGCCCATTTCTATAGTTAATCACTTTGCCGGTTTAACAAAGAGCCCAGCGGTGTTAAATTATAGGTTCAACTGCCGGGTATAAACGTCGGCTAACCCGACAGTGATCGGTTTCTTTCCTTGCCACACGCCACATGGTACCACCGCTCACGGTGATAAGATCACACTTGTTGCCACCTACCACCGCTCACGGTGATAAGATCACATAAGGTTGCCACCTACCACCGCTCATTCCCACCTACCAACGCCTATAAAAACAGCCCCAGCAGAGAGAGCCATGTATGGCGAACCGTGCGCCGGGCGACCCTCTTCGTTATTTGCCAATTCTCCTATCCACATATATGGCCTCTATTTGGGAGAAAGCCCTCCACATAAACATTTTATCATGGGTAGACAAAGTGTATACAACAGGTACTAGAAGGGTGTTTTTGAAGATTAAGCTATAACGTTGCTTACAGAAGCTAGGTGTGATGCTCGTGCAACGCCATTGTTGCATGGACTGCCGGAAGACGGAAAGCAGGAGCCAAGTAGCGTGCATTCTTGTGCTTCGTCGCCGGGAGATGAGAGCCCCGTCTCCTGTCGGGCCTTTGCCGGCATGAAGAGACATTGGTTCTTCACAGAAGTCCCATCCACCTTACTTAGATCGGTAAGAATAACGTGTAGCATTGTAACCACCTCGGGCATAGGTGCTCGAAGGGTGTTTTTGAGGTGGTTATTTCTTAATGTGTTTGTACACTTTGATTATTGTACCATGTCAATTGTAATCAATTAATTGTAATAATTTTGTGAAGTATGTATAATCCCAGTTCAACTTGTAATTACTCGGGGTCGTCGCGTAGAAATTCAATTTAATTGAAAAAATACCAAACCTTGTCCAAAAAATCTCAAACATCGTGCTTCCTTCACACGTGGCATGTGCACGTCTAAGAAAAAGTTTGAGGCCGAGACCACACCGGAACGAAGATGACCCAAAGATAGCTTATGGATGTAATTGTCGGTCATGCTTCCGATGAAAGGGGTCATGTACCTTTGTGAAGCATGTCTACTCCCACAATGTAGAAACGTCTTGAATTTTTTTTACAACCTTGTACACCCAAATTATGCCCCACACAAGATCTTAGGTCTTTCTGATCCATATTTTTATTATTAGATATTCCTACGTGATAAACGCGATAGAAGGAGGTTAATTAAAGCTTGAAAACTTATGAATTTTGCACCAACCTACACACTTGAATTGCCTCCTAGGACACATGAGACCATGTGGGAAATTTTGGCACCACTGCTCTGTTAGTGGGGTAACCCCAGTTCAACTTGTAATTACTCGGGGTCGTCGCGTAGAAATTCAATTTAATTGAAAAAAAATACCAAACCTTGTCCGAAAATCTCAAACATCGTGCTTCATTCACACGTGACATGTGCACGTCTAAGAAAAAAGTTTGAGGTCGGGACCACACCGAAACGAAGATGACCCAAAGATAGCTTATGGATGTAATTGTCGGTCATGCTTCCGATGAAAGGGGTCATGTACCTTTGTGAAACATGTTTACTCCCACAATGTAGAAATGTCTTGAATTTATTTTACAACCTTGTACACCCAAATTATACCCCCAAACAAGATCTTAGGTCTTTCTAATCCATATTTTTATTATTAGATTTTCCTACGTGATAAACGCGATAGAAGGAGGTTAATTAAAGCTTGAAAACTTTTGGAAACGCCACATTTATACCCCCCGGCCCCCCCCCCCGTTATCCAAACACTAACTTCTCTTTTGTGCCCCTCTTACGGAAAGCCGGACTCGCCGCCCACGATCGTCGACATGGCCGCCACCGAGGAGGAGATGAAGTTCATTTGTGGACCTCCCTCGCGCCGCCCTCACCAAGCTGAATGGCCTAGCCAACGGCGTTGGCCTGCCAAAGGTGAATCTGCCCCTCGAGGAGAGGGCCAACTTCTACGCCCTCCCGGATCGACTCTTCGGCCGATACCCTCGCCGAGGGATTCCGGCCAAAATGGAGGAGGAGGCCGAGAAGCCGGGCCGCTAGGAAGCTAGGCCAGCCGCGACCAAGAAGGCCAAGAAGGCGGCCTAGGTTCTTTTCTTTTATTTGTTTATGTTAATTCTGTTGTTTGATCTGTGTGGATGTGTAAGATACAATGATACGTGTGGTTAATTTGCTGATGGTTCAGTTGTTGGTTAATCTGTTGCATGGCAATCTCTTTATCTTTCATTAATTTGGGTTCTACTGTTTCCTTGAATCGGTTTATTATATATTATGATGCGTGTCAATCTTAATTTTCTATCATTTGTGTTCAATCGTTCCCTCGTGAAACCGCGGGCCGAGTCCTATTTAAACGTACATAACCCCCCTTCCTCGGTCCGCTCTCCAACACTCCGCTCTCAAACACACTCCCTCTCTACCCCGTTTTCCACGGTAAGCCTCCCCGTCGACATGGCTGCCGACCCAGGGAGAAGTCCATCCTGCATCGCCTCGGCGCCACCCGCAACAAGCTCAACAGCCCGCCGACAAACTTGGCCTGCCAACGGTGAATCACCACTTGGAGGAGAAGTCCATCATCGCCCCTTCGGATCGAAGTACTTGGCCGATAACCTCACCGAGGGGATACCGCGCCAAACCGAGGAGATGGCGCCAAGAAGGCCGGGAAAGAAGGCCGGACGGGCGGCCAAGAAGGCCAAGAAGGCAGCAATTTAATTAGGCCAACCGCTTTCTTTTTATGTTAATTTATTGTATCAGTTGTTTCTATGACAGTTAATTTGGTTTGTGTCGTTTGTTAATGGATCAGTCGTTTGTTAATCTGATGCGTGTTAATCTTCAGTTTCTAATTTTTGTTTTATTGTTCCTTTGCTTCCCCTCCCAAATCGCTATCGGTTCAAATCAACCCGGTTGTATCAATCGTCGAATCGCTATCGGTTCTAGTTCAAACCCGCGAGTGATATGTGTTCATCAAGACCACTTTGCCGGGGAATAATTCAAACCGGTAGAGATATAAATCTTCACTGCCGGTATTGGTCGAGTCCGTGGAGATTCTAGTTTGTCCCGCGCCTGGACGGTTCATCACTGCCGGGCACGGTTCATCGCTGCCGGTGGACTAAATTTCGGCAGTGATACCGGCGGTAGTGATGAGCGAATCTGTAGTAGTGATAGTATAATAGGCAATAGGGGCCGCGCGAGTCTGGGTCCAATCCAATCCCTCCCGCCGGTTACGTTTGGTTTGACAGACTCGGCAGGACGGCGACGGCGAGAGCGCGGGTCTTCTACGCGCGTTCCATCTCTTTGTAATGTGCTCAAGAACCAGGACTACACTGTGCACCCAACTCGCACGCCACGCCACGGCAGTCGGCAGGGCATGCATGTACGTGAAATGAAATTTGTCAGGAGTAGGTCTGTTGTTGTCCTACAACGAAGACTTCTTTTCATACAACCATACAGTGATACAGAATGTCCTGGACAGTAGAAAAAACCATCAAATGCACAACTGATGTTGGCTGTATCAAATATAAAGATGCGATGGGCTCAGCACAAACGTTGAAACAGGAGTAGCTAATTCAGCTTCTTCCACTGAAAGTCAAAGGAAATAAGTGTTCATTGAGGTGATCAGGATTCAAGAGACACCCAGCCGGTGAGACAGAAGGTTGTTTGTGGAGAGCCAATTTTTGACAGACATCCTGCATTTCTGGACTGAACTGAGAAGTTTGCAGTCAAGAAAATGCAATTTCAACAAGCAAAGAGATTTCTTTCTTCTCCAGCATTGTTTCCCGTCAAACTTATCCATCAATTATTTCTTCAGGTGTATGTGCATAAGAAGCTGAGACAGAAGGTCGTTTGTGGGGAGCCAATTTTTGATAGACATCCCGCATTTCTGGCCTGAACGAGGAGAAGTTTGCAGGCAAGCAAATGCAACTTCAACAAGCAAAAGATTTCTTTCTTCTCCACCATTGTTGGTGATGACAAGCGTTGGTCCAAAATATCCTCTATTGCAAGTTCATGATGTTGTTCCATGGAAGCAATGGACTGTAGCTCTCTAGGGTATCTCCCCATCACAATCTCCAGCGCAATGACACCAAAACTATACACATCACATTTTGTTGTCACCACTCGATGCGTAGGAAAAGCTCGCATCAAAATAAAGCAATTATCAAACACAGTGATGAACTAAAGAGAAATTATCATATTTGCAAATGACATGAATATATTTGCTATATGCAAGAAAAAAGCGGATGACCACATACCGGGTGCAATATAGCCATATGTTCCAAATAGTTCGCTCCAGTTGGATGAATCAGGTTTGAGCATCCTTGCTATTCCAAAATCTGAAACATAAGCCTTGAAAGTTGCATCTAGTAAGATGTTGTTGCTTGTTATATCACGATGGATTATCGGCGGGTTGCATTCATGGTGCAAGTAGTAGATTGCTTGAGCAACATCTCTTGCAACGGCAACTCGCTTCTGCCAGTCTAACTCTTTTGTGAAGTCTTCATTTTCTAAGATAGCATGAAGGTTCCCTCTCTCAATGTAATCATACACTAAAAATTTGAACCTTGGATGAGAGCAAAATCCATACAACTTGACGATGCTTCTGTGTCGTATCTTTGTTAGCACTTCAATTTCACTAATGAATCTCTTCTCATCACTAATCCCTTCTTCGCTTGGGTAAAGCTTTTTAACCGCGAACTGATCTTCCTCCTTGAAGTTGTGCCTTGTAGACTCGTGCCAAAACCGCCTGATCCAATGACATACCTATCATTGAAATTTTCTGTTGCCCTAGTGATGTCCTCAAACACTAGTTTCCCATCAAAATTCCACACCGAGAGAATATCTCTTGTAGTTGTAACTGTTATAATCTGTGGTCTTTTCCTTTTCCGGAGGATCATAACCAACATGACAATTGAGAGAATAGTAACTACACACACTGGGATGAAAGCAACTAGGACCAAGTGGAGAATTCTAGCTTTGTGATATTCCTTTATTGGAGTTGAAGGGCATGTGGGCAGGCCCGGGAGGCCGATTACCACAGAGGCCTTTGTTGTGGAGGAACCATTTTGCTGAGGCATTATGTAACAATCGTCCTATTGGAAGAGGACCTTCCAAGTCATTGTATGACACATCAAATGCTGATAGACTAGCCATGCTACCAATGGAGGAAGGAATGTTTCCACTAAACTGATTATGGGAAAGGTTTAGGACCTCCAACATCACCAAGTTCCCTAGTTCTGTAGGTAGCTTGCCCGTGAGTTTGTTGCTCTTGACATCCAACACCATCTCGTAGCCCTCCAAGACTACCAATAGTCATTGGCGAGAGGTCCACTCAAGTTGTTGTCGTTAATCCTTAAGGATATTAACTTAGTACAACTCCCGAGCTATTGTGGAATTGAGCCACTCAACTTATTTGTGGATATATCTAGGTATTGTAAATTTTTCATCCGACCAAATTCAGCGGGTATATTACCTGAAATTTTGTTCTCAAGATAAATTGAGCAAGTACAAAGTTGACAAGAGTACTTAATTACGGTGGTATACTGCCAGTTAGTTTGTTGGCATGTATTGTAAGTAACTCTAGTTTTTCAAGGTTTGAAAGCTCAAGAGGCAAGGTTCCGGTTATCATATTTTCTTCCAGTGAAAAAATTGTCAAATTGATGTTTAAAGCCCAAGTTTTGGACAAATACCCGAAGAAAAGTTGTTTCGTCCAATCTTGCTTTGATAAGTCGAGGGTATGGCCCGAAAGATGATATATCTCCTCTCATTTTGTTGAAACTAAGGTCAAGAATCTCTAGGCTCCTACATGT
Source organism: Hyparrhenia diplandra (assembly GCA_015847255.1). Taxonomy (NCBI): domain Eukaryota; kingdom Viridiplantae; phylum Streptophyta; class Magnoliopsida; order Poales; family Poaceae; genus Hyparrhenia; species Hyparrhenia diplandra. Next base: position 373,402 of record JADLZK010010225.1, on the reverse strand, counting down.
TTCAAGGCTTTTAGGAATTGGGCCAGTGAATATATTGTTTGTAACGGAGAACCATTGAAGATTCCCTCCTTTGCATACATTAGAGGGCAGTTCCCTCGTGAGAGAGTTGTTTGCCAACGAGATTTCTGTTAAATATGTCAAATTAGCGAATTCTCGTGGTAAAGGACCTGACAAAGATGTTTACCTGAAGAAGTAGGATTCTTATGCTTGTGAGGTTGATGAAAGTTGCTGGAATTGAGCACTGAAATCTTGTTTCCGGATAAAGACATGATGTGGAGATCCGCCAAAGTGCCAATCTCGGTAGGAATGGATCCAACAAACTGGTTTTCACCAAGGTTTAGGAAGTTTAGCATAGTAAGGTTCCCCATGCATGGAGGAATGGTGCCGCTTAGCAGGTTAGACTGCAAATCTAGAAAACTTAGATTGGAAAGCAAACAAATCCCATGTGGAACGGGACCTCGACAGATTGTTACTTTCAAGGTTGAGGATGTTTAGTTTGGTCATGTTGCCAAGGATTTTAGGTATCTGACCGCTTAAAAAATTGTTGTCTAGGGGCAAATCTTCTAGATTGGGGAGGTTCCCGAGCTCCTCGGGGATTGTCCCAGTGAGATGGTTTTGTGTAGCAACAAGAGCAATTAGTGTCGTTAGGTTTCCAAGGGATACGGGGATACGGCCTGTGAGGTTGTTGCAGCAGAGTCCCAGCTGACTAAGGCTAGCCATGTAGCCGAACTCATATGGTATGTTTCCATGGAGCCAGTTGCCACCAAGATCGAGAAATGTGAGTGCTTGTAGAGAGGTGATTGCCAACGGGATTTCTGCACGGAGGCCATTGTCGGTGAGGTCAATGTACGTGAGGAACGGGAGCGCTGAGAAGTTGAGCTCACCAAGATAGCCGCCGAGGCCAGCGTATGATAGGGAGATCTTGGTCACCACCATGGGCACATGGCGGCCATGGTGCACGACACCGCACGCCACGCCTGTCCAGTTGCTGCTGCACGGGCTCGTCCCCTCCTGCCATGAGCCCAGCGCCGACGAGTTCCGCGGGGGCGGACTTCCACCGGAGGAGGGCCGCTATCTGGGACCCGAGATGCACGCCTCCGTTATGGTGCCTTGCTGCGTCCGCGTGCAGGAAGAGGATGCACCAACGGAGCAACAAGCAGAATATTAGCTGTATCGACGGCATATGTGGTGGTTTTCTTTGCTTCTTTGGTTATTAACAGGTAGCTTCTGAAGGTGGCATTAATTGGTATTTGGGTCTTGGGTGTGCTGCTGCTTGAAATATATAGTGTCGTTTGTAAGCTAAGCTTCGTGTAGTGGCCAGGTCATCAATTGGAAAAAGTACCTTGTCCCAATCTGATTACGTGAAAATGGCCAAACTCGAACCATCTAGAAAGAAATCCAAAAAAAAAAAAAGTTGTCACCTTAATTGTCTCTGTTAACTTTCGCGACACTAATTTCCTTGTCTTTTCGGATGTAGTAATCACCAAAACGCATGCCTCCAGATACACTATCATATCATGATCCGATTTGTTTACTTCTAAAAATGCCATTTCCGTTACGCTTTAGGCCGGACATCCACCCAGTCACTAATAATGGTCTGCCGTGTATTGCCCAATTCGTTAATGGGTAAGTTTGGCCGTCCACATCATCCCTCTCATGCGTCCTCAGTCCTCATCACCAGTCATAACGCATGCACGCAGACCAGGGCGGTGATTCGGGGAATCATTCAACGGAGACTTAGTGTCGTCCACAAAACGTTGACGGACTCGGAGCACTGAATGGCGACACTTTACCTTTACTCAATGGATTACACATGATTGGTCAGTCATCGGCATGATATTTGGAAACTCCAGATGATAAACGACTTGACCATCTTGCATGAATATGAAGTCTTGACAACATGGATTTTACCCAATTCGGTCCTACTAGCTAAGGAAAACACTAATACTACTATTTATTATTACACCATTTAGTTGAAACACATTTAGATTTTGCACTTTCTCCATCCCAAATTATAAGTCGTTTTAACTTTTTTTTTTTGGTACAACCAATTTGGTAAAATTGTTGTGTTTGTAAATGTGAAAATTATATGAATACATTTGTCTTGAAAAAAATACTTTCATGAAAGTATACGTATTTCACTTTTCTATAAATATTTTCATAATAACAAGTGGTCAAAGTTGTGTTTCTCGCATTGGAGACCGTGCCGCTGTCCTTAATGACTTCCATTACGAGTTCGAGGGGGGTATGTATTTAGAGATAAAGTATCTAGATACATAGGAATTAGATGTATAAAAAAAGTTTCATATCAACTTGTAAAACTGGTAAAAGGAGTTACTCATACAATCATAGTAAACTGAATTGGAATGGAAGTAAGTAGAAAGTTGTTGTTTTCTTTGTCGAAGTTGTGCTCCTTACCATCATCTGCTGAGTGGAGCTTTGCCGTTGTTTGGTCATCTCCATCATCCTCTGTTTTAGCAACCTCACCATCTAATTTCTCATGACGAGTGGAGCTCTCGGGGGTTGTTTGGTTTGCCCACTGCTTCCACGAGCAGACTTGGGCCTAGCCCGTTGCCTATTGGATTCGCTGGGTGCTGGCCCAAGTTGTTACTGGCCCGATACGTCGAGAGGTCGCTCGATCCCTCTCTCGCCGCTCGGAGCTCGAGCTCGGTCGCTCGCTGATGGCATTGACAGGCCCTCAAATCCTATAGCTGCCGTTGCAAGGTCATGTCGACCTGCGCCTGCTGGCAGGGCCCCGTGGATGTGCAATATGGTGAATGCAGCTTGCCTCATGCATGCATGTGGCCATGGAACAGGGAGAGGAGCGATGGGCGGTAGGGATTGGAGTTAGAGGAGCGCTGCTGCTGATGCGCGCCCGGCAGCCAGGAACCGATGAAGAGAGCAACAGGGACGGCCTGAGTGAGATCGTGGTGTAGGTCTCGGCTACAAATTTAATAATGGGACCAGGTGTTGCTGATTTTCTTTTCCTCCAAAGCATCGGCTTGGATCAAACCAAGAGAAACAAAGCATTTTTACTCTGTGGCCGGTGTCTATTTTATATATCTTGGGCACATACAACAATGTGTTTTCACATATTTATGGACTACACATGTGGCCGGCATCATGTTATTGCTTCTGCTGAAAGGGAAAGAGAAGAAATAGAAAATTACACTGGGTTGAAGTCGCACGGGAATTTCTGAGGCGATGTCATTATCTTGCTTTTAGGTATAACTAGTCCATCAACCCATGCTCTCGCAAGGGGTAGAATCTTATAAGACATTTTTTTTAGATAACAGAATTACATTCCGGCCTCTGCGGTAACGCACATAGCTAAAGCCTCTCGCGTGACCACACACAACCAAACTTATTACAGAATCTAAGAATAAAAAGAAACTTTTTAGTACATGAAGATATGTGTACTAAAGATCAATTGACATCCATAGCGTCGAAGAATTGAGATGCATGAACATGCCTCCTCAATGCCCGCCCGACGAGAAGGCAAAATGATGTTGCCTTCCAAACATCCCCCCACTACAGCTGGCCATAGATATGCTGCCGACTCCGGGTCGCCAGGGTGTATCGCGACGCCGAATGATCGCCATTGGAGAAGCACCTGTCCCCCGACGAAGAGAGGTCGCTGCTCATTGTTAGAATGTGTGAGCAACGTGGTCGCCGTGGTCGGGCGAAGACGGAAGTCGCCACTTGATCTGCGATCCCATCCTCTCCTCTTCGACCTCACCGGAGGAAGGCACCACCACGACTCGTGCACCCGCCTGGAATTCGCGGTGGGTCGGGAGTCTGCGGCGCCAGCTTGGATTTCGCGAGTCCCGTGCCGCCAGAAGCCCCCCCGGCCGAGTGCGCCGCCGGAATTCGCAGGTCGACGAGTCAGCGCTGAGTGGGACCCATAGAGGCCGGGAGAGTCTGTGCCGCCGGGAGCTACGAAGGATCACGCGGCCAACCCTAGCAGCGCCACGCACGCCCGCTCTTCCGCTGAGTCGATCCCGGCCGCGACAGGCAGACCCATTGAGGCGATCCGAAGGTCCGACCGCAGCGTGAAGGGCTGAGTCCACCGCCGCCCGTGAAGACGGATTGGGCTGCGCCAAGACGAGTTCCGACCGCGCCTGGAGTGGCATTGCGACGATGAATGGCGGGCCGCACCCACGGAGTCATGCCGCGTGCCTGTTAGCAGAACAGAAAAATGTACACAAGGGATCTGCCTGAGATAAGTTAGCTGACCATTTCTGTAACTTGAAACCTGTATTGTATGGAAAACTCGATATGGTTCTTATGATGCAATGTTCTGATGTCACATCGTTTGTTAAAGTCGATCCAACTTTGATGTTGCATGATTAACATCTGCAACAAGAGTTGTTCTGTCTTCTTTCTCTAACTAACATTGGGTGTCTAATATTGAGTTGGAGGAGCCTGCTCTTCAAGCAGGGTAGTCTGTCAATTGGGGGTTTGTAGCTGAATAAACCTTGTGTGAGAATGAGTAAACCATCATCAATGGCTTATATATACATATTAGTGCACATCTTCTATGATCATTAGGCTAGGAATTACTTGTCAGGTTCCATCCAAACGAGCATTGATGACTGAGCTGGAAGACAATTTATGTTATGATACCTTATAGTTCCAACCAAAATGGACCTAAAATTCACATCATGGACCATTCTCCATTGAATTTGTTTAAACCCAAGAATTCATAGTCAACGAACATGAATCAAATTACTTTAGGCTCTTTGAAGCTTCTGCCTTTTCCAATTCCTGAATTGATCTTTCAGAATTCAGGTAGGCGTGTACATGCAGTGTCTTGTTCAGGAACAGTTCAGGGAATCCGCGTATGATGTTACTGCTAAAAACAACGGGCATCTGGAGAATTGGAACCAGTGTTCGGCTTCTAGAAAAAAAGATGTGCACATCAGTAGGAACTGAAGTGTGGTCAGACCATTTTCAAGAATAAAAAATATTAAATATGAAAATTTCAATTTTGAAGTCATTTTACAGTACTATATCTTGATGTATGCCACTGAAAGTACATCAAATGTTTGTTCTTGTGTGACTGCACAAACACTTTCAACATTGCCACAAACTCAAAAATCCTAGAAACAAAGTGGTCTTCTACTTCTGAAGCCCACCAATCTGTTGTTAATGTACAGCAAAATGCCGTGTCTGAAATGTACACTATCCTGGCTCTTTGTAACAAGGGATAGATCATTAGATAGAGTTGTAAGAAGGCTTAACTAGCAACATGTTGAAAGAAACTTGCCTTCGTGTTGACAATATTGACATGCAAACAGCACAGTGAAATGAAAAATGCTCAAGCTATAATGACAATGAAGACTTCTTTTCATACAACCATACAGAATGCCCTACACTGTTGCAAAACCGTCAAAGCACAACTGATGCTGTATGAAATATAAAGATGGGCTCAGCACAAATGTCGAAAACTACTTTATATTCAGGAGCAGCTATTTCAGCTTCAGTTCTTCAACTGAAAGTCAGTGAAAGCAAGTGCTCATTGAGGTCAATTCGACGAACACTGCCCCCTGCAATCCGGTAGCACCAACAAAACAACCATGGTTGCCTAGGAGGAGATTGATTGAATCGCGACTAATTGCAAGCGATCAGAGGAGAACCCACCTCTTATCTTGCCGACATGGAAAATTCCTCTGATTAGCCAGGAGCATAAGAAGTTAAGAACCAGCAGTCCAGTGATTGGCTACAAAGATTCGTCCCACAAGGCGGTGCTTGGCAAGAGATTTGGATGGATTTTAGTACCTCCTTTGCCAAATAACCTCCATTTCCCCCTTTCCCTCCTGTTTTGCAGGCCACCAAAGCCGGAGGAGAGTCTTCAACATGCTCAGTATAGGGACAGAGATGATCAGATGAACTTCGTTCCAACTCCGCCACTTTATGATCAACAGACAAAAGTTCCACCACCACCATGGATTCTTTGATCAGGACTAAACTTTTTCAGCAGACACTTAAACTATATAGAGCTGAGGATTGAAGAGTCTTCTCTCCTTTCTTGCTTGATTTCCACATCTTGTTTGCCTTCCATTCCACAACCACAAGACCCATCACTTTTACTGTGTTTTTTTGCCAGGTATGACTGAGCTTCAAGAAAAAAACTAGTAACTACTCCTATCCTAGCACACAAGAACCAACTGGAGATTACAACCAAAAAGCTCACACACTGTGTCGTACTCTGCCTGCTGTTGCTAAAACTTTATCCAGTCATGCGTAGTTCGATTGCAGGGTTAGTCAGAAGGATTTGAACAAAATCCTGGTGATCATAGCCAACAAAAATGGCTCCTGATTGGCATGTCCCTCAATATCTGCCACCCGCTGCACAGGAACAGGGCAACCAACGGTTGCCTAAGTTTTTTTTTTTTTTTTACAGAATTACACAAGACAACGCAGCGCACAACACGCACGCACACTCACCCTTATGAACACTCGTGACGCAAAACCCTACCCCTATGAGCACCTCCGGCGGACTGAGCACCCGACAGATCCGAAATTCTCGAAGTCACCATTGGCGCCTCGTCGCCGACGGAACGCCGCTACCACTTAATGCATAACGCCGGTAAATCTAGGAAAAATCCCAGGAAAGGTGCGAGCACCAAGATTTGAACCTTGGTGGGTAGCGTCCCACTGGACCGTCATACCATTGAACTACAAGCCAATTCGCAACGGTTGCCTAAGTTGATAATAGAGCCAAATGTTGCAACCTTCCTTTAGCTCCAAATGTTGGGCTTGGATCAGAACAAGGGAAACAAAGCATTTTACTCTTAGAACAGAGGAGAAACAGAGTACTAACAAGCATACAACAATATATTTTTCACATATTATAGACTTCATGACCGGCATGATGTTTACTGCTTCTGCGCATTGGTAAATTATACTGAAAGAGAAATGGAAAATGACACTGGGTGGAAGTTGATGTGAGCATCTTGCAGGGAATTTCAGGGAAGATATTTTTTTTTTGAGGGGAATTTCAGGGAAGATATTGTAATCTTGTTTGAGGTATCATGTCATAGCTCACAACCACGACTCACCTTCTAAAACCTGATCCATCAAGGGTATTTCTGTGTTTAATGAGATATTGCAAAAAATTAGGTGGAAGGAGAAGCATTTACCAAGGTTCCAGGATATGCCAAAAACAACAATAATATAATTGGATATAATTCATCAGTTTTACATTCTAAGCTGATTACTGATTATCAACTCTTTCAAATACAACACTATTTCACCCATGCGTTTATGGGACATACCATATACCGATATATCCTCCCTTTGGGGTTATTATTTAATACAAGTGCTTTTGTATCTTTGACTGCACAAAGACACACTTAGAAATGCTTGACGCAAAGATAGATGAACTTACACTTATCCATCGATTGTTTCTTCACGTGTACATGCATGAGAAGGTGAGACAAAAGGTCATTTGTGGAGAGCCAATTTCTGATAGACATCCCGCATTTCAGGCCCGGATCGAGGAGAAGTTTGCAGGCAAGCAAATACGACTTCAACAAGCAAAGATATTTCGCCTTCTCCACCATTGTTGGTGATGACAAGCGTTTGTCCAACATATCATCTATTGCAAGTTCATGATGATGTTCCATGGAAGCAATGGACTGTAGCTCTCTAGGTATCTCCCCATCACAATCTCAAGCGCAATGACAGCATAACTATATAAGTCACATTTTGTTGTCACCACTGATGTGTAAGAAAGCTCGCGCATCAAAAATAAAGCAACTAACAACCGGTCAAACATAGCGGCGAACCAAAGTGAAATTTTCATATTTGCAAATGGTAACATGAATATATTTGCTACATGCAAGAAAAAAAAATTGACCACATACCAGGTGCAATATAGCCATATGTTCCAAATTAGTTCGCTCCAGCTTGGATGAATCGGGTTTGAGCATCCTTGCTATTCCAAAATCTGAAACATAAGCATTGAAAGCTGCATCCAACAAGATATTGTTGCTTGTTATATCACGATGGATTATCGGGCGGGTTGCATTCATGGTGCAAGTAGTAGATAGCTTGAGACACATCTCTTGCAATGGCAACTCGCTTTTGCCAGTCCAACTCCTTGGCAAGATCCTCGCTTCAAGACCATATGAAGGTTTCCTCTCTCAATGAAATCATACACCAAAAATTTGTACCTTGGATGGGAGCAAAATCCATATAGGTTGACTATGCTTCTATGTCGTATCTTTGTCAAGACTTCAATTTCACTAAGGAATCCCTTCTCATCATGAATCCCTTCTTCAAGTGGGGTGAAGCTTTTTATCAAGACTCGATCTCCCTCCTTGAAGTTGTGCCTTGTAGACTGTGCCAAACCCCCAAATCCAATGATGTACTTATCACGGAAATTTTCTTTGCCCTAGTGATGTCCTCGAACACTAGTTTCCCATCAAAATTCCATACTGAGAGAACATCTCTTGTATCTATAACTGCTGTAATTTGTGGGTCTTTCGTTTGTGAAGGATCATAACTAACACCGCAATTGAGAGAATAATAACTATGCACACCGGGATAGAAGCAACTAGGGCCAAGTGGTGAATTCTAGCTTTGTGATATTCCTTTTTGGAGTTGAAGAGCATTTAGGCATGCCCGAGATATTACCACAAAGGCCTTTATTGTGGAGGAACCACTTTGTTGAGGCATTTTGGAATAGTCGTCCCGTTGGAAGAGGACCTTCCAAGTCATTATATGACACATCAAATGCTGATAGACTAGCCATGCTACCAATGGAGGAAGGAATGTTTCCACTAAACTGATTATGGGAAAGGTTTAGGACCTCCAACATCACCAAGTTTCCAAGTTCTGTAGGTAGCTTGCCCGTGAGTTTGTTGTTACTTACATCCAACACCATTTGTAGCCCTCCCGCACTACCAATAGTTGTTGGCGGGGTCCACTCAAGTTGTTGTCGTTAATCCTTAAGGATATTAACTTGGAACAAGTCCCAAGCTCGTGTGGAATTGATCCACTCAACTTATTTGCAGAGATATCAAGGTGTTGTAAATTTTTCATCTGACCAAATTCAGGTGGTATATTACCTGAAATTCTGTTCTCCGATAAGTTGAGCATGTACAAGCTGTCAAGATTACTTAATTCTGCTGGTATACTGCCCGTTAGGTTGTTGGTATGTATTGTTAGCACCTCTAGTTTTCTAAGGCTTGAAAGCTCAAGAGGCAGGCTTCCTGTTATCATGTTTTCTTCCATAGCAAAAATGGTCAAATTAATGTTTGCAGCCCAAGTTTTGGACAAATACCCAGAAAAATTGTTTCGATCCAACTCTGCTTTGACAAGTCGTGGGTATGGCCCAAAAGATGATATATCTCCTGTCAATTTATTGGAACTAAGGACAAGATGTTTTAGGCTCCTACATGTTTGAAGGCTTATAGGAATTGGGCCAGTAAACATATTGTTGTTAACGGTGAACCTACGAAGATTCCCGTCTTTGCATACATCAGAGGGCAGTTCCCCTGTCAGAGAGTTGTTTCCCAAATCGATATCTGTTAAGTGTGTTAAATTAGCGAACTCTCGTGGCAAAGGACCTGACAGCTTGTTAAAGAAAAGTGATAGCACTTGTATGCCTGTGAGGTTTGTGAAAGTTGGTGGAATGGATCCCGAAATCTTGTTTTCGGATAGAAGCAAGGTGTCCAGAGCCACCAAAGCACCAATCTCTACGGGGATGGATCGGACAAGCTGGTTTTCACTGAGGTCAAGCTCCTTTAGAGTAGTAAGGTTCCCCAAGCTTGGAGGAATTGGGCCGCTTAACATGTTAGCATTTAAAAGTAGCTCGCTTATATTGGGAAGCAAACCAATCTCATCTGGAATGGGCCCTGATAGATTGTTAATAGAAAGCTGGAGGATGTTTAGTTTGGTTAAGTTGCCAAGGATTTTAGGTATTTGACCGCTTAGAGGGTTTTGGCCTAGGACCAAAATTTCTAGATTGGTGAGCTTCCCGAGCTCTTCAGGGGATTGGTCCAGTGAGCAAGTTCTTTTTGTGTGACGAGAGTAACTAGTGTTGTTAGGTTCCCAAGGGATGGAGGGATATTACCGGTGAGGTTGTTTGAGTAGAATCCCAGCTGGCTAAGACGTGGCATGTTGCCGAACTCAGATGGTATGCTTCCATGGAGCCAGTTGGCGCCGAGATCGAGGTAGGAGAGCTCTGGTAGGGAGGTGATGGCCAGCGGGATCTCTCCACGGAGGCTATTGTAGGTGAGATCAATGAGTGTGAGGAATGGAAGTGCCGAGAAGTTGAGCTCACCAAGGTAGCCATCGAGGCCGGCGTTTGGCAGGAGATCTCGGTCACTGCCGAGAGGCGCAATGCGCCACGGTGCACTACGGCGCGCCGCCACGCCCGCCCAGTTGCTGCTGCACGGGCTCGTTCCCCCTGCTGCCACGAGTCCAGCGCTGGCGACGAGTTCCGCAGAGCAGACTTCCACTGGAGCAGGGCCGCTGTCTGGGACCCGAGATGCACGCCTCCATGATGCTGGTGCCTTGCTGCATCCGCGTGCAGCAAGAGAAGGCACGAACAGAGCCACAAGCAGACTATTAGCTCTATCGTGATCGCCATATACAGCTTGCTTCTGAAGGTGGCAGTTGGTATTTGGATCTAGGTGTGCTGCTGCATGACACCTCAACTTAGTACACATACAACCGTGCTAGAGAGTATATATAGGACGCGTATATAGTGTTTGTCAACAAAGCTCCATGTAGTGTGTCCAGGTCAATTGGAAAAAGTAACTAGTCCCAATCTGTTAAGCAAGTACAAAGTTATAGTTCAATTTGAGCTCCTACTTTGATATAAAGTTTATCTTTATCTGACTTTATGTAGAAAAGTTATGAAGTTTACAATGTGGTTCCTATTTCTATTTGCCAACTACCTCTAGAAATATAAATTTTTAGAAGTGTCTGGAACTCGTAGCCTCCTCGAAAAATGCCTTCATTTCTATCGGTAGTTGGAAATTCTAGTCGCCTTTGCTAACCGCCTAAAAATAGAGGGCATTCAAAAGATGCCGCGAAAGTCCAATTGCCTATAAAAAAATCAATTTATAAAGTTTTGCATAGTGCTCGATGGCAGGAGTTTAAAAGCCTTTTGTTTGCTTTATGGGAGTGGTGAGATTTGGTGGGAGATTAAGGGTCAAATCTCAGTAATCACTTTGCTAGAGGGATGGGAATTGGATATGGATTAATGAAAGATAATGCATCGTCCACTCCATCATGACTTGTCATATCCCACTAATGACTTTGCTAAAGCTTTTTTATCAAAGCAACGAAGAAACATTTATATAATAATAATAAATTGAGAAAGAAGAGAAATGAGCCCACCATTGTCGCGCTTGCGGCCTAATACCATGACTGAGGACCAACTGTAAAACTACTCCCAAGATGGTGCGTGGTGGGCCTGCCTGGAAGACTTGGACCAAGATTTCGACTCGTTCGTCAACATTTCATTCGATTCGTTTTCGTGCTACACACCGCACTGTCATGATCCTAACTCATGTTTTTGTTTCGTAATATATATATTTGTTTATTATTACCCCCTACGTTTGAGAAGGACATCCTCCATTCAGTTTAGTCTCAGCTATAATGTGCTCCGTGGTCAATTTGGTCATCCACAATCATACCGTACGACATTATTGTGTGGTAGGATTCATATCATCTCTCTCTCCTGCATGCTTCTCCTCATGAGTCATGACGCATGCATGCGACAACAGCGTCGTCAGCAGAACACTGTTAGACTCCGAGCACTACTAACCCCAAATCACTTTGGGGATGCTTGGTTTCCTCTCGCTTAGGGCTGGGCAATCCGGTTGGGCCAGGTTTGTGCTGTTTGGTTTACCGGCCAGGCCCCCCTAGCCACCCCTCCCGGAAGCCACAATATGTGGGTTGGCCAGGCCGCTAGAAAATGAAGGGGGTGGCCGTTTTTTCTAGGGCTGCCTTGGCTAAGCCCAGGTGACAGTTCGCGTCACCTCCGCTCATCCCGTGTGGTGCCCCCCGTCGCTCACCGACAATGTCTCCTCCTTGCTCCTCCGCACCGGTTCCTTGTCCTTCTCCCCTACTCCTCCCCACCGACGACTGAGCCCTACTCCCTATCCTCGGCAGCGGCACCGCTTCTCTCCACCGGAGCTACGCTGTGAGGAGGCCATGGCAGACAACTGCACCTCTCCACCGCCGTGTTGTGCTGCTCCCGCCACCAGAGCTGGGGGACATCGAGCTGCAAGTGGAGCTCCTCGGTGCGGCACATAACGCCCCGTCATCGAGTAGGGGACGTTGAACTACAACACGCAAGAGACGAAGTTAGATCCATTTGGCGCCGGGCGACTCTCGAAGGGCTTCAAAGTGGGCGTGCACACGAAGCTTTGGCATGGCCTCCTTTCACATCAGGAAATGGCGAGATGAAGTCGTCGGCCACATCAGGTGCCAAAATCGTGCTAAGCTCCTCCTTGGCCGCCGCCGCATTGGCGCTCCCGCAGTAGCGCGGAAGGAGGCGGCGGTGGCATCCGAACTTGACGAGCTCGGGGATGCCATGGGGCCCCCGGTGAGGATGGGCACGCTTGCCATGCTCGCGATCTCCTTCGCATCTTCTTGCCCCTCTCCCCGCCCCGATGCGCGCTTGAGGGAGGCCATGGAGGCCCCTTGCTCACACTCGCCAAGACCCCTATCCTTGATGTGGCGCAGATGGGGGGGCGGCCGACTTCAACCGGCTCTAGGCTTAGGTGGGGCGGTGGAGATGGCCGTGGTGGTGCCGCCGAGATGAACAAGGTGAGGGGTTGTGGGAGGGGTAGGCCACCATTCTAGAGAAAGAGGCAACAATATCAACTAATGCAGGCAAACAACTTAAACAAAAACTAACTTAGCAAGGTTCAACTAGCACATGAGAACCAAACATTAAGGTGGATTGATTTGGACGTGCTAACTCAAGCATGACTTATTTTTTGTAGCCAGGCTAGTTAGAGTCATGACTCTTTGCTTCGGTAACCAAGTGTTGTTTATTTTTGTTTGGGCTGCCTATTAGTAGTGGGACCGTGGTGCCTACATGTGGGACCCGTGATCGGACCCATTGTTACATGTGGACCCATATTGCTTTGTGACGATCATTATGATGTTCGTGACGAAAGTTTGCATTCATCATTGGTTACCCACTAGTTAAAGGCGGAATGATCATCCGTGACGAACAAGTTTACTGTTTGGTGACGCTCTGTTGCTTTTCGTCATTATTTTTAGTGGCTTGGCCCCATCACTTGTGATCCGTGACGGTTACTAAATTCGTCACTAAAAACTACAATTCTATGACGAAATTTTACATCTTCACGAGGAAATCGTCATAGAAGATCACTTTTCTACTAACTTGGGCCTAGCCCATTTGCTTATTGGAACCGCTCGGTGCTAGCCCAAGTCCCGTGTTGTGCTCGCTACCTCTTTCCCGACAAATGGCGATGACCCCAAATCCTAGCGGTCGGCGCAAGATGACGGCGACCTACGAATGCCGGCAGGCCCCCGTGTCATGTGGCCATGGACGAAGAGAGGAGCGGCGGCCGGTACGGACCGGAGTTGCAGGGACGCTGCTGCGGCGCCGGCGCCCGAGATGGAGCAAGAGCAACAACGACGGCCCGAGATTGTGGCTTGCCTCTTGGCAGCAAAGCAAAAAACTAGAGGTAAAAATTGGTTCAATATCAGTTTCAAGTTTTCATCAACTGAATCATGTTCTGTACTGTACAGAGCTGCTAAATGCATTGATTGTAGATTTTGAGCAATGATGAGGTGACGATTCAGATTTTCCTTTTCTTCTAGATCTAAAGATCTATTTTCCATGTTCGAGTTTCAATCAAGGGAGGGGCATACGCACGTCCTACATTGACAAGGGGATCTTTATTGGATTTGATTGTGAGAAAGTCAAGAAGAGGTTTCAAATAAAGCAAGCCATGAAGATTGCATAATTCACTCACTCGCCCAGGCCAACTCAGGTACATAGTCGATGTAGACGCATGCATCTATCTATATATCTATATGCGAATTGGCTTGTAGTCCAATGGTAGGGACGGTCCAAAGGGCGCTACCCACCGGGGTTCAAATCCCGGTGCTCGCGCTTTTTCTTGGGATTTTTCCAGGATTTACCGGCGTTGTGCATTAAGTGGTAGCGGCGTTCCCGTCGACGACGAGGCGCCTATGGTGACTTCGAGAAGCTCCGATGTGCCGGTTGCCCAGCCCCTTCTGAGGTGCTCATAGGGGTAGGGTTTGCGACGTGTGTTCATAGTGGTGAGTGTGCGTGCGTGTTGTGAGTGTCTGCGTTGTACTGTGTAATTTTCAAAAAAAAATCTATATATCTATATATCTATCTATATACCCTACTAATGCACCAACTTTTCTAGGCTACACATGGAAAAAAAAAAAAAACAAAATCTTTCAAAACGGACACTTCCAGATTAAATTTCAGCGTTCTCTCTCCTTACTCACTCATAATCCAAGGGCCTAGATTGTTTGCGTGAACCTGCTCAGCCCCTCCCGCCTGCGCCATACTCATTCATGTTAATCACCGCCGCCACTAATTACGCGTGCCGCCGCTAATCATGTTCAGCACCCCGCCTGCCGCACTGCCCGCACTCCTTCCTTTCAAGGCGAAACCTTCCCCTATGGATTTCAACGCGATTGCCCGCACTCCTACCGCTCCCATCCTCTCCCCCATCTCGGCGTGCAAACCCGACGACCCCGACGACCCCAACCCGCCGCGGTCGTCTGCTGAGACGGCGGTGTCACAATCTGAGAGGAAGGAGTGCGGATCCAACCCGCTAGAGGCCGATCGGCGATTCCAACCCAGCTGGAGGCCGGTCGGTGATTCCAACCAGCTGGAATCGAGTCGGCAATTGCAATTCAATCAGGTACTTTTGACTGCTTGATTTTTGGTGAGCATGGAGGAGACGTGGAGGTCTGATCTGGATGTTTTTCCCTTTTTCGTTATTGGACGCTTGATTTTGGGAAGCACGCAGGAGACACGGAGGATGGAGTTCCATGGAGGCAAGAGGCCACGACGGGCTTACAGCTAAGGGTTCTGGCCACCACACGCGGACGCCCGGCGTCGTCATGTCCTTCCTGTGGTCCAACGCAATGGGATCTACGGCGCACCTCCGTCCTCCATTCTGCTTATTTCTTGCTTGACCCTCTATTTTTTACTTTTCTTGCTTGACCTTGTTTTTGTGCTTCTGGAATATGCATGGTTGCCGAAGGGGAGTTGCTGTTCCCAGCATTTAAAGTTAAACCATCTGTGCAGGCAGGTCACGTCTGAAGAGGTGCTGTGGTGAGTTGCTTTGCTTTTGCCTGCCCTGTCTTTCTTCCCATCTTTAGGATGTGCTGGTCTCTGCTAGCTTGTTCTACCAGCAGGTTTCTTATGTTTGATGTTGTTTATAAGTCTGAATCATGAGAGAATAAACTTCTTGTGAGCATTCCACTCTTCAGAATCTTCCACGCATGGTAATAAATGACTTCATGCCTTATGGCATGTTTTCTCTATATTTCAGTTTCTGCTATCATTTTCATAGTCCTCCATAGCCTGTATGAAAAAATATGGAGTCGAATCATCATTGCAGTTTTCTTATTATTTCTTAATTTTTTAATTAGGAAGCTAATAAGCTCTTTTGCTGTTGTCATCAGTTGATCTTGATCAGAGCACTCATAGCACCAAATTAGATGCTGAGGTTTGTTGGCAGTGCCACCTAACTATAGCTTTGGATACCTGAAAAATAACAAATTAGAAAACAATATTAGAATTGATGCTTCCTGGTTTAGATCCTTTTGATTTTAATTCCTTTATTCTTGAGTTTGTGCAGAAAGTACACATGGCCGGGTTCATTAGGCATTACAAGCTCCACGGAGTGTTTTCCATGCCAGTTTTATGTGGAGGAATCCATTCAGTAATGGAAAATTAAGATGGTTGATGTATTCTGAAATTACTATTTTTCTTGCTAGGTGTTCACTGCTTGGAAAAGAGGTGTGTTGATGGCTTGATGCTACTTATCTTTATTTCATTTGGAATTATACATGTGCTCCACCAAGTTTGATTTGATGAGGGATTGTTTAACGTGTGCTGCCCTAGACGTTTGCCTTCTCTTTCTGTAGAATAAATTATGCAGGGATATGATGCTATTTGCAAGAAATGACACAAAAACCATGAGGAGTTGCAACATGATTTTTGCCTGGTGCCGATTTTTTAATCTTGTGGCTAAGAGACCACCCAGTTCCTTGTGCATCAATATCCTTCTATAAGTTTCAGTTTCAGTAGGGATCTCCACGTGCCACACTACATTTGGACTAGAGTTTCAGATTGTAGTGATATCAAGATTAGCATAGTTTTTTTGTGTTTTTAGCTGCAGCTGCTCCACATTCTTTCAGTTGTGATTGCTTTTCCAAACTTAGCAAATTTATCCCTTCATCTTGTGGCACAATCAAATATTGATGTTTTCCTATTTTATTTTCAGGTATTGATGACATTCCCTTCAGCGCTGGCATCAATCTAGCTTGTAGCAGAAACATTCAGGGCGGGTAATGATACTAATCATTTTTAACTGCTTCGACTGCCATTGAGAGACTGGTGTTGGCGCCTTGTAGGCACCACTTGGGACAGATCTATCGATGTCTTTATATGCTGCAGCAAGCTCGTTCTAATTTTGGTGGGGCTATTCTCATGGAAATTGTGGTCACTACTGCTTCCTCTAGACCCTAAGAAATGGAGTCATCTTTGATGCTCTTGTACTTGGGTGTAAGTCTTCAAAGAAATTTCTTCTTCCAGACTGGTTTTCTTTTTTCAGCTTTTGCTTGTAACTTTCTTTGTATAGATAAAGTTTATAAAATGAGCTCAGTAGCGGATTCACGTCCTGTTTTTCCAAAGAAGTAAATTTTAACTACACAAAAAAATTTGTCTTTTTTGATTGTTTTAATGCATATTCTTGAAATAAAGTCGATGCTAGCACGGGCATTATACTAGTAGCTCTTTTAGTTAGTGGTATATGGATTCGCATAATACTCTATTTCGTGAGATAACTGATCACTCATTGTTTAGTCACTAAAATTCTTCTGTTTTTGATTGACCAGGTTGGTCTTTTATTCTGTTGTTAATCATTAATCAGATAGTGATATATGCTGAACTTTGGGGCACAAATATTGTTTACTCTAGTTTGAGAGGTTACTACTACTCAGCTGAACTTCCGTGGCGGTTTTTTAGGTTTTTACGTGGCGGTTTTTTAACCGCCATGAAGCTAGGGTCACGGTTAATCAGCGTGGTGACCGCCATGGTTAATCTATTAACCATGACGGTTTTTTTAATAAATTGAAAATATTATAAAATTATAAATTATGATATACACCACAGAATAGATAATAAAATAAGAGAATATTTACACGAATCTTGAACATGCATCACATTTCGACATCCAAATCACATGTTTCGTTCAAACACTTAGTTTAAAAAGTTACAAACAGAGTCGACTTCTAAAAAGGGCCACCCCACATATAGTCTCGCCATGTTTAACTTATTCCTCTAGTCCCGTAGTTCCCATAACCCGTCGTCTAGAGCAAGCTGGCTCGTCTCGTCGAAGAAGTGCCCGCTAGGTTGCACAATGTCGGCAATGGACGGCCCTACGGATCTGGCCAACCGTATCCCCTGAACGTAAGGTCCTTGTCGGCGTCTTTCAACCACCAATCTTTTTGTGGTTCTCTTCTTGATCTCACGCTAGGAACTACGATACACGCCACTGCGCCTCGGGGCCTGGAATAGTATAGAAACCACCACACGGGGATGTGCCTACAAAGTCGCTTAGGGCACTGCATGCACGATATATGTACCAGAAAATGGTTAGAATATTTTGAGAGCATTCAATATGGACGAGCAGACATGAGTAATGCTACATACCGGGTACTCTCGCCAAATCTTCAGTTCGTTCGGATGGTCCCTTTTTCCGTTCCTTGCTCCTCCGATCTAATGAATCGGGATCAGCCAAGTAATCCTTGTAATTAGCCCTGTATGAAATCCAGGACTTGTTTAGAAGATTTTTTCATAAAAAAGTGAATTCCACCTATTTAAACTTGTTTAGAAGAATTTTCTATATATAAACTTATTTAAAAAAATCAAACTCGCGAAAAGACTAGATCGAGTTGGGGAGTCGGTTTTCGAGCAAAGTCGACGATCGACATATTTGGTTCTATTACATAAATGTCAAGACATACATATTTGGTTCTATTACATAAATGTCAAGACATACTGATTTGGTTCTATTACATAAATGTCATGACATACATATTTGGTTCTATTACAAAGGATCGACTTATTTTTTTGCTGGCGCTACCACTGCCTTCTTCTGACCGTCCGTGTGGCACCAGGGCTTCGCCTTGGTCCCGATGACATTCCTCCACACGCGGTCTCGATGTCCTTGATCTTGTTTGGATGATCGGTAAAGAGCGTAAACTTCTGTGTAGTTTTTGTACTCTTTGGGACTCGGACTCCATCGGCTCCCCCGATCCTTTGTTTCCCTCCCACGACCACTTGTAGATGCTTTTTGCCCCGTTGTTTGGGCATCGGGTAGTAGGCTACCAAGGCCGCGCAACTTGCGAGTACCCACTCATCATTTGAAGTAGTTCCGAGCTGAACGATGGGTTAACCCGTAGTGGTCCACGTCAACCGCTGTTGACTTGACCCACTGGCACCGGAACATGGGTATCTATAAGTCTTTGCTATATTCAAGTTCCCAAATCTCTCGGATCTACTCATAGTATGTCTTGAGCTTTCCGGTGGCCATGTCGATGCCCTCATACCGAACGCCGCTGTTCTGTGACGCGCTCTTGTTGTCCTTTTCTTTCATGTGGAACTTGTATGCATTGATGTCATAACCTTGCCATGTGATGATTTGGCTAGATGGGCCATAAGCAAGCATCGATTCTTCATATCCGCGTCTAGGGTATCTCTTGTTCTCGGATCCACGTTGTGAAATTGATCTTGTGTTGTCTCGGTACCCACCCCCTCCGTGCATCCGTCGGTGCCCTTTGCTACGGATGTGGTCCGGATGCTTCTCAACCCACGTTTCCATTGAGACTAACTAGTTGAGAGCGCCGTCATGGGCTTCTTCAATTGTTTCTTGCTCTATATCGGTGTGTACTTTCCTTCCCGCGCAGCCCTTCCCCGCGGTTCTGCCTTCGTGCGGGTGGTCGGGTAGGCCGATTGCATTTCCATCTCGGATGTATCTAGTGTAGCAGTTAACGGCCTCTTGTGTTGTGTATGCCTCAATCATAGAGCCCTGTGGGTATGCACGGTTAACGACGAATCTGTTAAGATAGGACATGAACCACTCGTTAGTCCACATCTCATGCGGTAGAGAGGGCCCATTCTTGTATCCGATCGACCATGTGCATCATGAGGTGTGGCATAATATCGAAGAAAGACGGTGGTAAGCACATCTCGAGCTAGCAAATAGTCTCCGCGATGAACTCTTTTAGTGCGGGGAGCTCATTTTCAGCGATGACCTTCTCTCGTGATGCATTTTAAAAAAGTAGCACAGCGTGTAACGACCATCTTCACAAACTCGGGGCGATGCACCTGATCACAATTGGAAGGAACACCGTCGGCATGACATGGCAATCATGGGCCTTGAAGTTTGTCAATGTGAGGTATTTTATCGATACAATGCTCTTGATGTTGGAATAGAAACCAGTCGACACTTTGACATCCCCGAGCCATTTGCAAAAATCCCTCTTTTCATCCCATTTTTAGGTTGTAGCTCAAGGGCTGGAAGGTTGACTTTTCCTCTATTCACCACCGATGTCGAAAGTGGATTTCGGTCCTAATGCCCATGTCGGCAAGATCCCGGCGTGACTTGACACCGTCCCTTCGTCTTGGTCTTGATGTCTAGAAAAATCCCGACCAAGCTCTCAAAGACATTCTTCTGTAGATGGATGCCATCGATGGCATGGGGTGTATGGAGCACCTTCCAGTATGGCAGGCACTTAAAGAAAATCGACTGCTTCTTGAATGGGACTTTGGGCGGTGTCGGTTTAGGTTCTACTTCTCCATCTTCTTCTTCGACTATCGTGTTGTTCCGCTTCTGCTTCTTCATTGGCTTTGGCACATCGGCTTTCTTCTTCTTTCCGAACTCACTGTTTATGTCCTTCACCATTTCAAACACCTTTGGCCTGTAGTTTACCCTTTCCAGCTCCTCCGTTTCAAGCTCTGCCTCGCCGTAAAAAAACTCATTCATCGAAGTTTCCCGATACCTGTGTTCTTTGTAGAGGAATCGTCGATGCCTCATATACACCGTCTTTTGGGATCCACTAAGGTAAGTAGAGCTGGTACCATCAATGCAAACTATGCAACCCGTCTTCCCTTTAATCTGCCCCGACAATGAAAAGAGAGCAGGGTAATCACTGATGGTGACCATTATGATGGCCTTTAGAGTGAACTTCTTCTGGGACGCATCGATAATCTTGACCCCTTTTCATAGTTCCGCCATTTCCTCCATTACTGGCTCAATGAGCACATCTATATCATTGCCTGGCTGCTTCAGTCCAGAAATAAGCATGGTGAGTAGAAGATATTTGCGCTTCAGACACTCGTAGGGAGGCATGTTGTATATGGTGAGGGTGACTGGCCAGGTGCTGTGCATGCTGCTGAGGTCTCCGAACGGATTCATCCCGTTAGTACTCAACGTGAACCTGATGTTCCTGGGCTCGCCCTCAAACTCCGGGAACATGTCATCGATATTTTTCCATGTTTTGGCATCCGAGGGGTGTCGCAGCTTGCCATCGCCCTTCGTGCGTTCCGTTGATGCATGCCAGGACATCAGCTTGGCATCCTCTGGTTTCCCAAAAATTGCACGCCGGCGATCAAGCATGGGTAGGTACCACACCGATAGGGCAGGGATCTTCCTCTGTGTGTAACCCTCTTCTTCCTCATCCTCAGGAGGTGGCATCTGCTTCTTCTTGCCCGTCTTCTGCTTCTTAGGCCCTCTTGACGGTCCCTCCTCATCGGCATGACAACCAGCATTCCTCTTGTAACGACTCATGCCACAGTGCGGACAATGCAAGTCCAAATACTGACCCCGGTATAGAATACAATGGTTAGGGCATGCATGAAACTTTCTAAGCTTCATCGCCACAAGACGAATCAGCTTCTTCGCCCGATAGGTATTGGTGGGCACCTTATTCCCCTCTGGTAAAAAAGTGTCACCAAGGACCCATAACATGTCATTGAAGGCGGTGTCCGACCACTTGTGGCGAGCCGGCGGCATCAACATCGTTAGGTTAACACGTAGCACCGTGCAATGCTTCGGACATTTGCCATCATCGTTGTAGAGGGATCAATTGCCGCCGCTTCATCTGTCTAAAATTCTCGAGCCACCTTGGATTGCCAAACAACACGTCATCTTCATCTTTAAGGTTAGCAATATCCTTGAAAAGCTCGGCATCCTCGGGCAACATCTCATCAACTAATGACCGCTCACCATCATCTCCACCTCCATTGTCTTCTGACAAGTCTTCAAGCGATTCATTTCTTCGTGATGTAATCCGCGATTATAAAATGCTTCTCCAGCTGATGGTGGGGGTTGTTCTTGTCCTTCATCCACCACCATTGCCGTCGATGTCGTCGACGAGGGCCCTCCAGATGAACCGGCCGCGACACTCGATTCTTTTTCACCATGATACTTCCACATGGTGTACCTCGGCTCCCTGATGAAACCATACCGTATCAAGTGCTCTATCACATCACCGTCCTTATGTAAGAACATGTTCTTGCAGCGATGGCACGGGCAAACCATTTCTTCCAAACCCTGGTTGATTCGATGCTTCGCGCTTGAGGCATAAACTTTTTAAGCACATCATCAATGAAAGACAAACTTATCTTCGACTGTACATCCAATCCCTCCATTTGCCATGACGGCCTACTACCAAAACCAGAGCAAAAACGAGAGATGAGAGAGGAATTGGGGATATAGGATTCATCAAAAGAGAGAGTTAAGTGCAAAAGGGAGAAATTAGGGAGAGGATAGTAAGAAGCACCAAAATATTGAATCTACGCAAAGGGATTCATCAAAATAAGCAAAAGAGAGAGAGTAGAAAGCACCAACAGTTGAATCTAGATCTCAAATTCATCAAAACAAACAAAAGGGAGAAATTGAGGGAGAGGAGAGGAAGAATACCCCTTTGCGTGCCAAACTTCAACAAATCCAAGGGGAAAAACCTCCCCCCCCAAAAAATGTTGTTTTTAGGGTTTTGGAGCTCAAAACGATAAAAATGGAGGAGTCCCCGGGGAAGAAGAGGGGTGGGGCTGGTTATATAGCCTTACTTTTTTCGTGATGTTTTTAACAAAAACGCATAGTTAATCTATTAACCGTGGCGGTTTTTTTGCCTCTGAAGGGGGCTGCCGAGCCAGCTATTAATGGTGGCGGTTTTTCCAAAAAACCGCCACGGAAAATATTTTCTAAACATCGTGTAAAATCAGTTGTGTAATAGTGGGTACCGCCTTCACCTGTGACATTTATAATACTGTCCTTTGTTCTAATTTATTGGATATAACAATATGGCACACAAGTGCAAAAATATTTTTTAATTATTATTATTTAGTTTGTCATCTCTCTGTGGCCCACCTATATTTTGAACTGGGTTCGGCATTGGTTGCCCTAGATGTCCGAGTTTGGATGCTTAGGGCATGATTGATGCTTGGTAGGTAGCTCGCCTAGGAGGGCATGAAACCAAACAAGCCATCCTTGACACGCTGATGTCATGCAGGACTGAGTGGTTGAGATGTGCATTGCAGCCTCACAGACCTAATGAATATTGATGTACAATTTAGTTTGAAACTTAATAAAACCTAAATAGCATGATGAGGCAACTTATACCATGGCACCTGTATTTTAATAAAAAAAAATATGTTTTCTACACTCTAGAACCGTACGTAGCCAAATTTTTATGAAGTTATTCAGCTAGGACAATTTTTTACTAAGTAGCAATCCTAGCTAGGCCATGCAGTAATACAAGAACGATGAGCTTTCAAGTGATTTTACAGTTGGTTCCAACCTGAACAAATCTGCCATTCACTGAAAAAGAACCAGTTCTTCTGCAACATCCTAGATGTTAAGAAGCAATTAAAATTTTGATCATGATCAGAAGCATAATCATCAAGCATTGCCAGGCACTTCATGTTTCAATTATAGCATGTCCATGTTGCATATGTGGTGCTTAATATGTTCTATGAAATGCTAGCAATGATTGTGATTAAGGTTCTATGTGATTTATATATGTGGATTTGCTGAAACAATTAATTTTTTTTTAAAAATAAACTTTGTTTTGTAAAGTATGCTCTTGATTATACAAACAAAAAAATGGTGAAATGTTTTCAAGTCAAATATGTCTAAAGTTGACTCCAAAGACTGAACTAATGCTGAAAACCAGTTAATAAGTCCAATCTTTGATGATTTATTAAATATTTTTTCATAAATAAAAGTTGGGCAAATTTTGTTCCATTGATTGGCGTCATGTTTGAGCTTTGGTGATGTCTATTTTTTTTTATGATGTGTAATTAGTTGTAATGTGTTATCACTGTTTAGTCTATAATTAATCACCTAAACATGTCTAATCAAAACTGTTTCTGCGGAACTGAAAATTCAGTTTTCAGTTTGAGGTGCATGTTTTTGAAAAATCAAAATATAAAAACTTTGGAGAGCGTTTCCTTGCCTCCTACTACCTCCTCCACAGAAGAAATAATACTACCTCCTCCACCAAAGAAATCAAAATCAAAACCTTCCCTCCTTATAAGTGCAATTATTTGGAGGTAGCCGAGGAAGAAGATGTGAGCATCTTGTAGGGAATTTCTAGGGTCATGACTCAGTCTTGTTTTGGGGTATCATGTCATATAGCTCATGGGCGTTTTTGTCGTCCTTAACAGGATATGGCCTGAAGTTAGGTGGAAGGAGACAAGTTTACATAGTCTTTATGATGTGCCAAAAACATCAATAATTGGATAAGGTTTATAAGTTTTACATTTCTAATATGAGTGCTGATTTTCAGCTCTTCCAAATGCAACACTATTGCACCCTGACATTTATGGGAGATATTATGTATTGATATATCCTCCCAATGGGGGCTATTATTCAACACAAGTGTTTTTTGTATCTTGCATACACACTTTGAAATGCTTGATGTAACATATTTAAACTTAGACTTATCCATTGATTACTTCTTCAGGTGTATGTCACTCGGAAGGCCGAGACAGAAGGCGGCTTGTGGAGAAACAACATCTGATAGACGTCATGCATTTCTGGCCTAAACTGAGGAGAAGTTTGTAGGCAACCAAATGCAACTTCAACAAGCAAAGATATTTCTTTCTTCTCCACCATTGTCGGGGATGATAAGCGTTGGTCCAACATATTCTCTATTGCAATTTCGTGATGATGTCCGATGGAGGCTAGGGACTGAAGCTCTTTGGGGCATCTCCCCATCACAATCTCCATCACAACAACACCAAAGCTATAGACATCACATTTTGTTGTCACCATCGATGTGTAAGAAAGCTCTCGCATCAAAACAAAGCATCCGAAGTTAGTAAATCAAAAGGCTGTGACAAACCAAAGTACAATATTTGATATTTGAAAATAAATGGCGGGAAGAATATAATTGCTATATGCAAGAAGAAATTAGTTATCGACATACGGGGGGCAATATAGCCATATGTTCCCTCGCTAGTTCGCTCCAATTGGATGAATCAAGTTTGAGCATCCTTGCTATTCCAAAATCTGAAACATAAGCCTTGAAAGTTGGGCGTCCCAAGAAGATGTTGTTGCTTGTTATATCACGATGGATTATCGGTGGGTTGCATTCATGGTGCAAGTAGTACATAGCTTGAGCCACATCTCTTGCAATGGCAACTCGCTCACCAAATCCAACTCCTTTGCAAGATCCTCTGTTTCCAAGATAATATGAAGGTTTCCTCTCTCAATGTAATCATACACTAAAAAATTTGTACCTTGGATGGGGAGCAAAATCCATACAAACTTGACGATGCTTCTATGCCGTATCTTTGTCAACACTTCAATTTCACTAAAGAATCTCTTTTCATCATTAATTTCTTCTTCACGGGGTGAAGCTTTTTCACCGCAACTACTCTCCCACCTTGAAGTCGTGTGCTTTGTAGACGCGTGCCATAACCCCCGAGCCAATGATGTACCTTTCACTAAAATTTTACATTACCCTAGTGATGTCCTCAAACACTAGTTTCCCATCAAAATTCCATACCGAGAGAACATCTCGTGTATCCAGAACTATTGTCATTTGTGGTATTTTCCTTTGTACGAAGGATCATAACTATTGCAACAATTGAGAGTATAATAACTATGCCCATCGAGATACAAGCAACAAGCAACAACCTAAGAATTCTAGATTTGTGGTGTTCCTTTATTGAAGTTGAAGAGCATGCGCACATGCCCGAGATATTACCACGAGACCTTTGTTGTGGAGGAACCAAAAGTTTTTGAGGCATTTTGGAAGAGATATCCGAAGGAAGGGGCCCTTCAAGTTGTTGTATGAGACATCAAGTGTTGACGAGACTAACCATGCTATCAATGGAGGAAGGAATGCGTCCCTATGAATTGATTATGGGAAAGGTTTAGGACCTCCAACATCACCAAGTTTCCAAGTTACGCTGGCGGCTTGCCCGTGAGTTTGTTGCTACTTACATCCAACACCATCCGTAGCCCTCCCGGACTACCAATAGTTATTGGCGAGAGGTCCAAATAAGTTGTTGTCGTTAATCCTTAAAGAGATTAACTTAGTACAAGTCCCAAGCTCTTGTGGAATTGAGCCACTCAACTTATTTGCGGATATATCTAGGTATTGTAAATTTTTCAACCCGACCAAATTCTGGTGGTATATTACCCGATATTTTGTTCTCGACAAGTTGAGCAAGTAGAGGTGGGCAAGATTGCATAATTACGTTGGTATACTTGCCGACTAGGTTGTTGGCATGTATTGTAAGTACCCCCTAGGTTTTCAAGGTTTGAAAGCTCGGGTGGTATGTTTCCTTATCATGTTTTCTTCCATAGCAAAAATGGTCAAATTGATGTTTGCAGCCCAAGTTTTGGACAAATACCGAAAAAAAGTTGTTTTACGCCTAACTCGCTTTGACAAGTCGTGGGTATGGCCCAAAAGATGATATATCTCCCCGTCATTTCGTTGGAACTAAGAACAAGAACCATCGACTTCTACATGTTTCAAGGCTTGTAGGAATTGGGCCGATGAACATGTTGTTCCTAACGTCGAACCTTTGAAGATTCCGCCTTTGCATACATCATAGGGAAGTTCCCGATAGAGAGTTGATTGCCAACGTGATATCTCGTTAAGTATGTCAAATTAGCGAATCCTTGTGGCAAAAGGACGACAACTTGTTAGACTGAAGATGTAGGATTCTTATGCTTGTGAGGTTTATGAGAGTTCTTTGGAATCAAGCTTGAAATCTTGTTATAGGATAAAATCATGGTGTGGAGATCCGCCATAGCGCCAATCTCGGTGGGAATGGATCCAACGAATTGGTTTTCACCGAGGTTTAGATATTTTAGCATAGTAAGGTTCCCCATGCATGGAGGAATGGGGCCGCTTAGCAGGTTAGAGTGCAAATCTAGCAAACTTAGATTGGGAAGCAAACAAATCCCGTGTGGAACGGGCCCCGAAAGATTGTTACTTTCAAGGTTGATGAAGTTTAGTTTGGTCAAGTTGCCAAGGCTTCTAGGTATTCGACGCTTAAAAATTGTGGTCTAGGACCAAAATTTCTAGGCTGGTGAGGTTCGAGCTCCTCGGGAATTGGTCCAGTGAGCAAGTTATTTTCGAAGTGGAAAGAGCAAGTAATGTTGTCAGGATCCCAAGGGATGCAGGAATGTGGCCTGTGAGGTTGTTGGACGTCAATCCCAGCTCTCTGAGGTGCCCCATGTTGCCCAACTCAGATGGTATGCTTCCATTCAGCCAGTTGTTGCCAAGATCGAGGTAGGAGAGCTCTTGTAGGTAGGTGATGGCTAGCGGGATTTCTCCATGGAGACTATTGTAGGTTAGGTCTATATATGTGAGGAATGGGAGTGCGGAGAAGTTGAGCTCACCAAGGGAGCCATCGAGGCCGGCGTTTGGCATGGAGATGTTGGTCACCGCAAAAGGGTCGCACGGTGGCCACGGTGCACGGTGGCGCCGCCACGCCCCGTCCAGTTGCTGCTGCACGGGGCTCGTCCCCTGCTGCCACGAGTCCAGTGCCGGGCGGTGTTTCCGCAGGGGTGGACTTCCACACGGAGGAGGGCTGCTATCTGGGACCCGAGATGCACGCCTCCATGGTGCCCTGCTGCTGCGTCCGGCGCAAGGGGAAGAGAAGGCATGAACGGAGCAACACGAGTAGTATTATTAGGTCTCTCATCGGTAGCATTGGGGGCATAGGTATTTGGGGATACGACGTGTGCTGCATGACCTGGTGGAGAGTGATGTATATATAATATTTGTCGGCTAAGCTACGTGTAGTGGCCTGGTCAATTATATTGGGTTGAACCTGGTGGAAGTTTTGGAAAAAGCAGCTAGCTAGACTCAATATGTTAAGATTACTTGAAGAAGCTTCCATTCCAATCCAGCTTAAGTTCTAGTCCTATATGCAACCAACCTTAGCTTTAATCGATTCCATATTTCCACATGCGACCATGCCACTAATGCTGCCGTCCAGTCAATAATGGTGTACAAAAGTTTTAGCAAATGACATATACAAAAGTTTCCCTTCACTAGTATACAAAAGTTCTTTTCTACACGCCTCCCTTTGATAGCAGAGACGGTCCACATACGAAACTGTCCCTAACCATTGCGGCAACCACGGTAGCAAAACAGCTGTTTGTGGCAGTGTCCCATTCTGCCTGACCTGATCAGTTTTTGATTGAAGTCGTGCATGTTCGACCAGCAGTCCTCGCTGCCCATGTCCTTCGATAGTGTAATTTCAATCAAGGACACAATGGACCATTAGCATGAAAACAACTCATTCCTAGAGCTGGAGCAGAGTTGTGTCAAACAGTACCACCGTCAGAGCTGCTCCATGGTGGAGCGCGTAGAGCAGAACTGAAAAAACGGAAGTGGAGTGGTGCCAAACACCCCTAAGAACACCGTCTCTAGAAACATATCCATTTTTGGGGGCGGTTTAGTTAAGAGAACCACATGTGAAAATACAATTTTTGGGGACAGACGCGTCCTTACCACGCCATCTCTAAAAGAACCCAATTACCATGGAAGGTTTCTTTAAAGAGAACCATGTCTGTTAGATCCACTTAGTTGTTTATGCCAAGTACATATACCCTTCTAATTCCTCCTTTGTAGCTTATTATGCCATTGTTGAGCTCACTTGGAGGCTAGAAATAACAAAAAATAGAGGGGGGGGGGGTGGGGTGGGGGGGGGGACTTTGAACCTTTGAAGGAGTTGGGTTTGAGAGGTGAGCTTTTTTTCCATCCTTAAATTCTTTTCAAACTTTACCAACACATTTCTTTCACTATTTTTTGTTCTCATGTGTGGATCTAGAGAGACATGCATGCTGTTTATTTTTTTTCATGTTTTCTAGCAATTTAGACTGATTTTTTGCCCAACTTACTTGGCTCACATGAACTCTAGATAATTTATATATTTACTTAAATTGTCATTTTTTGGTTTTCATACTTTTTTTATATCATTTTTAAGCTCTAGGTCTAGAATAATATAATATTTATACCAAAAACCTAACAATTCCTTCATCACATTTATGCGAATAATATCTTGATGCAAATATTCCTTTTTCTTTTCAAAGACCACATATGGACAGGTCATGGCTATACACAAAACGAAGACATGAAGCTTCCTACATATATACAAATGTTAATGGTTTTATTGAAGCAGCTAAAAGACGTGCTCTGATAAATAAGATCACACTTAATAAGAAGGGGTTTCATGTAGACCTACAAGATTTGAGATCATGATGGTGAGAGACGTACATAAACAATCAACCAGAAAGTGATTGCACCAGAAGGAAGGGAAGATGACGATGCCCATCTTGTCATATGATGCATGATGGTACGGGAGATTACGTTGCAGAAGGTGGTGGTAGCCAAGGCTGCGGTGGGAACGACACTGGTGAAGAGAAGAAGAGGAAAAAGAAGACTACCCGGAGAAGATGTTGCGCCATGCCGAAACGGAATTACTATTGAAGGCTGGGAAAGGGCTAAATAACTTGAAGACATTAAAGAAGATGAGGAAAGGACGTTTGTATGACAAGGCAAAGGTTTGTGAGAAAAGGTGCTCTGGTGCATTCCTCGGCCATGTTCTCACAGACAAAGCCAAAGGCGCCCGGATTTGCGGTTGCAGTAGACGGCGGGCGCCTCCGGTGCCGGGCGGGCGGGCGGCGGCGGGACCATGCCCTCCCGGTCGCCATCGCCATGGCAACCAGGGAGGGGAAGGGGTGACGAGGAGAAGGATGGGGCGGTTCGGAGGTGGCGGCGAATCTACGGGGGCGGTGGTGCTGGCTCTTTTGCTCGCCCGGCTCGGGCATCGGCGGTGGTGGCCATTGGGGCGGCGGTGGCGACGCTTTTTCCTATCGAAGCGCCAGACCGAGCGGTGCGGAGTCGGGTCTCGAGGGAAATGCGAAAAGCGAGACCGAACGGCCGGGTGTGAAGGAAGGGAAGGGCAGAAGGTTCGTTTCGCCCGTTGAGTGGGAGATCTAAGAGACTCACCTCTCGAATCTATCAGAAGGCCAAATAAGTAATGAAATTTTGTTTTTAGGCTAAATACCCAACTTCAAAAGGGCCTAGATAAGTAAGGCGGCTTTTACCAGGGCCAAATAAACAATTTTCCACCATCTCGTTCCATTCATCGCTATACTACCGGTGCGGTGCGGTGCAGTCCCAGAGAAGTCGGTGTACGAGCCCACCGCCAGCCGCCTAAGTGGGCCCATTTTCTCACTCCGTGCCTAACTCTAGCTGGGCCACAACCCAGCTTGGTGTCTTGTGGATTTGATCGTGAGCCGTTATGCAATGCAATGCACTCCCGGTCTGATGTGCTGTTTATTTTTATTTGGGCTGCCTTGTTGCTGCGAAGCTTAACGCCTGCACTTAACATGGGCCTAGCCCACTACTGCCTATTGGATCCGCTGGCCCAAGTTGTGCGTGGTTTGCGAGTGCGCTTCGTTTCTGCCTCTCTCGCCGGCGGCTGTCGGTCGCTTCGGCGATGGCAGCGCCGCCAAGCCCTAGCGGCGGGCGCCAAGATAAAAAGCGACTGCGGCGGCGGCAGGCTTCCGTGGATGTGCAGGCTTCCGTGGATGTGCAAGACGATGATCGCATCTTGCCTCATGTTTCCATGGAGGAAGTTGAAGAGCGAGGTCGGGGATGAGAGTTGGAGGAACGCTGCTGCTTGCGGCGCCGTCGGCCACGGATGGAGCAAGAGCAACAGCGACGGCCGAGATCGTGGTGTACCTCTTGGCGACAAGATAAAGTATGAGGTAAACATGTCCCATTTCAGTTTCAATTTTTGTTTATCAATTGTTTCATGTTCTGTACTGTATAGAGCTGCTTGATGCCTTGATTGGAGATTTGGAGCAATGAGGTGATGATTCAGATTTTTTGTTCTTCTAGATCTGAAGATCTATTTTACATGTACGAGTTTGGGTCAAGGAAGGGCATAGGCACAGTCAAGGGTGGTGCTACATTGAAAAGGGGATCTTTAATAATTCACTTGGGCGGGCTATTAACACCCAAAAATGTCATATACAATTTTTGGTAACTTGGACGTGTCAAAGAGGTCATGGACATATTTACAGTTCAACAACAAGGTCAAAAGATCAAAAGATTCGATGAAGAAAGCAAAGCGAGTCGCGCGGAAAACGCCGCGGACGCCTTCGAGGCGCGAGACCCCGGAGCGTCGGGCGGTGCCCCGAGGAACGATCATTTCTAGATTGCGTCCGAGATGTGCTAGACGCTGGCTCTTACGCGTCCGGGCGGTCCGGTTGGGGTCCGACGGTGCCCCGATTCATAGCCCTCTTCGGATTGCGTCCGGCGCTCCGTAGCGAGCGAAGGCCGGTGTGTCGGGTTTTGCTTGTTCGAATCGATCTTGTTTCTATTCGGTTTTTGAAAAGGTCCGGTGATTGGAAATGCATCTATATGGTTTTCTATGGGGATAAGACCACCCCTCTATATAACAAGAGGTTCATGGCCGATTTGATCACATCTACATCCAACCCGACCTGACACAGATCAATCTACAAACTCCTTTTACTTTAATTTTCTCTCCTCTATGGCGTTCTCCACGAATTTCGTCGGCATCCTAGGCGGCCTTGCTGGTCCTAGGAGATTCCTCATGTGCGTCCTCTCGACGGATCTTGATGATAATGCTGGTTATAATCAAATATTCATGGCTGAGGAAGATACATCTAAGACTGCTTTTATTTGTCCTGGATTTGTTGGCTTGTTTGAGTGGATTGTCATGACTTTTGGGTTCAAGAATGTAGGCACCACATATCAGAGATCTATGAATCTAATCTTTCATGGTCTAATTGAGGTGATTATGGAGTTATATATTGATGATGTGGTGATTAAATTGGTTGCCCATGATTCTCATTTAGACGATTTACGTCTTGCTTTGGAGAGGATGCACTATTATGGTTTGAAGATGAATCCATTCAAATGTGCTTTTGAAGTGTCGGCTGAGAAGTTATCATTCATGACAAAGTAGAGATTGATCCCGAGAGGATAGCTAAGATCAACGCAATTCAGGTTCCTCAATGCAAAAAAAGGATTTGCAAAAAATTCTTAGGTAAAGTGAACTACTTGAGGAGATTTATTGCTAACTTGTTTGGGAAAATTATTCCTTTCACCCCATACTTAAGTTGAAGAGTGAATCTAATTTTGCCTGGGGGCAAAAGCAACAAGAAGCATTTGATAAGATAAAGGAATATTTGTCATCTTCAGTTCTTCGTCCACCTAGAAGAGGAGAACCCTTCGGATTGTATATTCTTTGCCGAAGAGAAATTAATTGGGTCCATTTTGACTCAAGAAGATGAAGGAAAAGAGTATGTTATTGCTTATCTTGGTCGTCGTATTCTTGATCCCGGACAAGGTATGCCCAAATTGAAAAATTATGCTTATCACTATATTTTTCTTGTTCCAAGATGAGACACTATCTTTTCTCAAGCACTTGTGTGGTAGCATGCCAGGACGATGTCATCAAACTCATGTTGTGTCGCCCAATCCTTTCTAGAAGGGTGGGCAAATGGGCATATGCTTTAATTGAATATGACTTGACTTTTGAGCCATTAGAATTTTAAAAAAGGTCAAGTTCTTGCTGATTTTATTGTTGAGCATAGCATAAACATGGATAACGAGGTAGATTACTACACTATCACCCCCTAGAGATTATATTTTGATGGATCGATGTGCAAAGGTGGCACCGGAGTTAGTATTGTCATTGTTAATCCTTATGATGCTGATTTCCCATGTCATGCCTAAGTTAGAATTTCATTGTACCAATAATCAAACTGAATATGAGTGTCAATGTTTAGATGGATCACTTCGTGCTTGCCTTGATTTAATTGGTAAATTTGCCAAATTTAAGATTCAAAGATATTCCAAGAGAGGAAAATCATAAGGCTAATTTGTTTGGCTCATAGGGCTTCGTTATATTATGGAAGAAAATTATTTGCATTTAAAATTTATGCATAGAGAAAACTTGCTTGCTCAATAGGCATCTAGCTTTAATGTGGAGGAGAAATATTTTCATCTACAATATTTGTCGATGCAGGGAACTTAACTTTTTGGGTGCAGGTCTAGAAAGGTCGGCTTAGCCAACTATCCTAGTCGGCCAAGCTGGCTATGACGACCTACAATCGGCCAAGCCGGCTATGACGACCTACAATCCTCGTCGGGGCCGATTTTTTTCCAAAGGAGGTCGAGGAAAATTGGCGTAAAATTCTTTTGAATCGGTATATTTCTGTTTTTTTAGACAATGGTAGTACCGATTTGGAAGATTGAAAAACTCCTCTTTTGTCTTTCTTGCATGATCCTAGCATTAAAGTTGACAAAAACATTCAACGGCTCACTTTCAAATATACATTGCATATAACGCTGAACTTTGTCGAAGAACCACCGAAGATTTGTTGCTTTGAAATGTTTAGGGACCGATCAAGCAAGAATGGCTATGGGAGAAGTCCATGAAGGCATTTGTGGTACGCATCAACCGGCTTCGAAGATGAAGTGGCTATTGAGACGGGCTGGTTTCTATTGGCCTACTATGATGGCCGATTGTTTTCGCTACTACAAAGGATGTGAAGAGTGTCAATGGTCCGAAATATTCAGCCGGTGCCTGCTTGCTATGCTTCATCCTATCATCCAACTATGTCCTTTTCCCCGGTTGGGGGCTAGACTTCATTGGTAAGATTCATTTTCCATCTTCAAAGGGACATAAGTTTATCTTGGTTGCTACCGACTACTTCACTAAATGGTCGGAAGTAGTTCCTTCAAGAATATGACACATAAAGGGGTGATCGAGTTCATTATCGAGCATATTATTCATAGATTCGGCATTCCTCAAACATTAACTACAGATCAAGGAACTTCGTTCATAGCAAAGGAGGTAAAGGATTTTGCCGAATCTTATAAAATCAAGATGCTCAATTCATCTCCATATTATGCTCAAGCTAAAGGTCAGGCCGAGTCAAGTAACAAGACCTTGATCAAGCTTATTAAAAAATAAAATAGATGACAATCCGAGAAGGTGGCATGATGTCTTATCGGAAGCTTTGTGGGTTCATCTCATATCTAGGCATGGTGCCACTAAAGTTACTCCTTATGAGCTGGTTTATGGTCAAGAAGCCGTGTTGCCCGTCAAGGTGAATTTGGATGCATACGACTTTGCTAAGCAATATGACTTATCCCTCTGTCATGGGCAGCCAAATAGGCTGCCACCGTCCAATAGGCCCAAATGTCATTAGAGGCCCAATAGGCCCAAGGAGCATTACCTTAGCCGCTAAGTTAGGGTTAGTCCCCTCTCTATATAAAGAGAGGCGGGTTTGTCATTTAGGATTAAGCAATGAACAATGAAACAATTCTAGTCTCTCCCAATCTCTTAAGCTCTTGGCAAAGCATAAGGCCTAATTACCCCCAACTATCCATCCACATTACACCTGGTATCTAGAGTCACCGATTCTTCCACAAACCGCTGCCATCCTCTCCATCTCGAAAAAAAAATTCATCCCGATCCAAATTACCTCAAAAAAAAAAACACCCCAATACATCTCACTCAGCGCCGCCGCCCCCCGCCCGTCGGCCCGATCCAGCGGCTGTCGCGCTACATCATCGCCGCCCGCGGGTCCTTCCCCACCTCGGTCGGCCGCCGTAGGCCATCCTCCCACCACGGCCTAGCCGCGCCCCCATCTTCTCCACCACGGCCGCCGCATCTTCTCCGCCCGGCCGCGCGCCATCTCCGTCCGATCCTGCGCCCTTCCGATTCCGTCGCCCCGCGCTGCGCGCTTCCACCACCACCGGCCGCGCCGCTATCCCCACGCCCGTTCGCGCGGCCTCCAGCGCCGTCCGCTCGGCGATCAGGGATGACCCGCGACTTCACTCATCGCCCCATCTAGCGAGGCGCGACCTGATCGAATTGACCGCGGCTCACGGCCGCCGTCCTCCGGCGTGGCGATTCTCTACCACCTCCACCGCACTAGTTCGCGCGTTTCTCCATCGGCGGCCGCATTCACCGCCACCCACCGGCCCTCGATGGATTTTTCGTAGTTTGATGGGACCTCTCGATCCGGTGGCCTTCAACCAACCGGTCGCGAGCGAAGCTCTACTTCCGCCGAGCGCATCAAGGTGGAAGAACGAGTATGGCTAGCTTCCCGCAATTTGCAAGCCGACGCCCGAAGTTTCGTTCCGCCAAGTCCAAAGACGATGAATACCCGGCGTGGCATCGCTTCACCGAGCTCCCGCTCCTGCGTTTCAAACCGCCCCGTGCCCCAACCTCGCTTCATCGTATCCCTTGGTGTCGAACAACTCCCTCCGCACCCTTTGCCGATGTTTCTACAGCGGTTGGATCGCATCAAGGAGATGCTCAACGCGATGGAGAAGAAGGACCGTGAAACGCCGGGCGGCCAGACGCCTCCGTGCCGCAAAGACGGGGACTTCGGTACGCCGCCGAAGCGCAGGCTCTTCATGCAAAAAAAGCATCGAAGAGCAAGCGGTGGTGCAACTACAAGCTGCAGGGTGAGGTTTCCTTGTCCGGCGTGTGGTGCGGAAGATGCGCATGCTCCTCGGCTCACCGGCCGCGTGCGTGTTCACCACCTCGGCCTCAACCATCCGGCCCCGCTGCTCCAAGTGAAGGGGAGGTCCAAATATGGGCACTTCCACTACGGCGAACAAGCGGCACCTTCCCAAAGATCGGGCATCGGGCCGCTATGGCCGCCTCCTGCATCCTTGTTCCTGCCATGGTGCTAGCCCGACTCCAACGCCCGAGTGGGTGGGTTCAAGCTCCGCCCTTCAGCCCCAATGAAGCCGGGGAGGCGCTCTTCCCATGGGATCCCTGTGGACATAAATTATTTCATATTCTATTCTTTAATAACAGAGGTAAGTCGAGATGTAAAAGGCTTAACCCTAGGTCACGTCCGAATAGGTCCACGGCGCCTATCCGGCTCGAGGACGAAATTTGGGTCTCCAAGGGCGGGAGATGTCATGGGCGGCCAAAGAAGCCGCACCGGGTCCAATAGGCCCAAATGTCATTAGAGGCCCAATAGGCCCAAGGAGCATTAGCTTAGCCGCTAAGTTAGGGTTAGTCCCCTCTCTATATAAAAGAGAGGCGGGTTTGTCATTTAGGATTAAGCAATGAACAATGAAACAATTCTAGTCTCCCCAATCTCTTAAGCTCTTGGCAAAGCATAAGGCCTAATTACCCCCAACTATCCATCCACATTACACCCCCATTGTGTATTATGATTTGATGATGGATAACATCGATGAGGTGACCGATAAAAGATTGAAAGCTCTAAAGGAGATAGAAAAGGACAAAGTCCATGTTGCAAGAGCCTACAACAAGAAAGTCAAGAGCAAAACGTTCCAAATCGATGACTTAGTGTGGCAAACTATATTACCGATAGGGATGAAAGAGCAATCAGTTTGGCAAGTGGTCACCCAATTGGAAAGGTCCTTATAAAGTGATCAAGGTGATCTTTGGAAACTCATATATGCTTGAGTCAACTAGTGGTGAACATCTTCCTAAGGCCATTAACGGGAGGTATCTTAAAAATGTTTCCCAAGTGTTTGGCAAGAGTCCTAGTGCTCTCAAACAATGGCGATGCATGCATCGCCCTTTATAGAACAAAAATGGCCGATATTTGTTATCACCCTTAGTCGAACAGCCGATATGATGGGATTTTTTTGCTGCTTGGTTTTCTTGTTTGTTGTGTTTTTTCAAGTTTGTGCATTCCTCGCTTGAAAATAGGGGGCATATGTTGACACTCAGAAATGTTCTATACAATTTTTGGTAACTTGGACGTGTCAAAGAGGCCATGGACATATTTGGAGTTCAATGATAAGGTCAAATGATCAAAAAATTCAAAGAAGAAAGCGGCGAGTCACGAAGCACGCCCGGGGCGCTTTTAGACTTCGACCAAGGTGCGTCCCCGTGCGGACCCCCGGCGTGTCCAGCGGTGCCCCTGTAATAGTCCTTTACGGACTGCGTCCGAGACATGCCGGACCCTAGCTCTTGCGCTGGCGTCCGGGCGGTGCCCCGATCGCAGCCCTCTGCGGGCGCATCCCGAGATGCGTCCGGCGCCCCGTGCGGCGTTGGCGGGTGTCTACGGTTTTGCCCGGTTCGAACCGATCTTGTTTCTATTCGGTTTTTGGAAAGGTTTGGTGATTGGAAACACATCTATAGTGTTTCATAAGGGGATAAGACCACCCCTCTATATAATAAGAGGTTCGATTTGATCCCATCTACGTCCAATCTACACATATCAATCTACAAACTCTTTTTACCCTAATTTTCTCTCCTCTAACCCCTACCCTACCGCTTCGGGCGGTCTTCTCCACAAATTTCGCGGCAGCCTACGCGGCCTTGCTAGTCCTAGGAGATCCCTCACGTCGGCCCTCCCCGACGGATCTTTCCGAGAGGCCGTTAAAGGTTGTTTCAGCCCAAAACCAAGGTCCACATCGGCTTCATCGGTCTCTCGATCGGTTTGGCCATTCACGCCGCGGTTCTCGCTGCTCTTGCATGTTGTGTGCAACCTCGAGGGCGTCCAAGACCCACTGGTGTGTTGGGACGATCTACAATTCAAGTCAACACAGGCCAACTCGGGTAAATAGTGGACGTAGACGTGCATAATTCTTTAGTAGTGGTATAGATTCACATAGATCTGTTTTTTGAGGTATCTTATCGCTCAGTATTTAGTCGCTGCTAATTCTTCTTTTTTTTTTTTTTGAATTGACAAGGTTGGTCTTTTATTCTATTGATAATCTGATGTATGCTGAAATTTTTTGGAGCACAAATATTGTTTACTCTTCTTTGAGAGGTACCACCTGGACCTATATGACATTTTAATATTGCCTGTCTTTCTAGTTTCTTCAATATAACTATATGGGACATGACTGCGAAATATTTTTATTATTGTTTGGTTTTCCATCTCTCTCTGCCCCACCTATATTTTCATCTGGGTTTGCCATTGGTCGCTCCTAGGTGTCCGAGTTTGGATGCTTGGGGCATGATTGATGCCTGATAGGTAGCTGCCTAGGAGGGCATGAACCCAAACAAGCCCTCCATGCCACACTGATGTAATGCAAGCATGAGTGCCTGAGACTCTCATTGTATTGTAGACCTACAGACCTAAAGAACACTGGTGTACCATGTAGTTCGAAAGCTCATAAAACCTAAATAGCATGATGAGGCAAGTTTAAGCACAAGACCGTGTTTCACTCAAAAATATGTTTTTTAATTGAAACAGTCCCGGCCTCTACAATCGCACACAAGCACACTTTTATAAAGTTATTCATCTAAACAGCTGAGCAGAGCCAGCTTCACTGATGTATATAAGGAGTGCACCTGGGGGCTGCGGCCTTAAGTAGCAAAACCTAGGCCTAGCAGTAATACAAGAGGGATGCGAAAAGTGATCTTACAATTGGTTCCGACCTGAACAAATCTGCCATTCACTGGAAAAGAACCAGTTGTTCCCTCAAATGATGAGATGTTCAATGGTTATGTTCTTTATAAAATGGTAATAGAGCATTATAGAGGTAGAAATTTAAGGTAAACAATACAACCCAAGTGAAAAACCGCATGTTCCATATAATCCTTCAATATGATTGAATATCAACGCTTTTGCTTTGGATGCTTAAACGCGCTGATTGCCTTTCAAAAAAAAAAAAAATCTTAATAAAATTGATGACCCAAGAAACAATGTTGTTTTAAAAAAAAAAAAAACTGTGTACATGATGCCAAGGTGTGCTCACGAAACATTTTCTTCATCAAGGGGTCATAGTTTCTACAGAAACAAAATAACCATGTCCACATTTCTTGTTGTCAAAAAAAAAAAAAAAAATACCATGTCCACATTTCCTAAAAAAAAAACGATGCCTAAGTCTAACTTCATAAAGAAAGAAACAAAACTGAGGCAGATGTAAAAAAAAAAAAGGCACTAATAACGATATTATTCTCTTGATTTTATAATTTGGTACATCAAGTCAGCGCACTGCTTCTTTATTCGACATTATTCAGTATTGATATTTATTTCTTTTTTATTATTAGGATAAAGCCTTAAATTATGATTCCCGTAAAACTCTTATTTGCTACAGGTGAATGCTGTGGGTTTAATGCTTGGGACTAACACAAATGACCTTACACTTCATCCACTACTTGTAGTGTAACTGCATTAGAAGGTGTGGCGGAAGCATACGATGGGTAGTGGTGACTCAGTTTCATATAGACTTCCTGCATTTCTGGTCTTGACTGAGGTGAAGTTTTCAGGCATGAAAATGCCACTTCAACAAGCTGAGCAATTTGTTTCTGCTCCACCGTTGTTGGTGATGATGGACGCTGGTCCAGCATGTCCTCCTCTGCAAGCTCATGATGCTCTCCGATAGAAGCAAAGGTTTGTAGCTCCCTTGGGTACCTCCCCATCACAATCTCTAGTACAACCACGCCAAAGCTATAGACATCACATTTTGTCGTCACTACTGATGTGTATGATAGCTCTGCATCAAAGTAAATCCCTCGAGTTAATATGACCCAAGTGTGGTAGCAAATAAAACACAATATTGTTGTTATTTGCAAGTTGAAGCAAGAACATGTTTTTGCGAAAGATGGACATGAATATATACCTGGGGCTATATAACCATATGTTCCAGCTAATTCGCTCCAATTAGACGAATCAGGTTTTTAAAAATCCTTGCTATTCCAAAATCTGAAACATAAGCCTTGAAAGTTGAATCCAACAAGATGTTGTTGCTTGTTATATCACGCATGGATTATCGGTGGGTTGCATTCATGGTGCAAGTAGTAGATAGCTTGAGCCACATCACTTGCAATGGCAACACGCTTCTGCCAGTCCAACTCCTTCGCAAGATCCTCATTTTCCAAGATAATATGAAGGTTTCCTCTCTCAATATAATCATACACTAAAAATTTGTACCTTGGATGGGAGCAAAATCCATACAACTTGACGATGCTTCTATGCCGTATCTTTGTCAATACTTCAATTTCACTAAGGAATCTCTTCTCATCACCAATCCCTTCATCAATTGGGTGAAGTTTTTTAACAGCAACTATTCTACCTCCTTGAAGTTGTGCCTTGTAGATCGTGCGAACCCCCGATTCAATGATGTACTTCTCACTGAAATTTTCTGTTACCCTAGTGATGTCCTCAAACACAAGCTTCCCATCAAAATTCCATATTGAAAGAACATCCCTTGTATCTGCAACTATTGTCTTTTGTGGTCTTTTCCTTGTGCGAAGGATCATAACTAACACAACTATCGAGAGAATAATCGCTATGCACACCGGATAGAAGCAACTAGGACCAAGTGATGAATTCTAGCTCGCGGGTATTCCATTATTGGAGTTGAAGTGCAAGTGGGCAGGCCTGTGATATTACCACAAATGCCTTTGTTATGGAGGAACCATCTTGCCGAGGCGTTGTGGAATAGTTGTCCTGTTGGAAGAGGCCCCTCCAAGTTGTTGTATGACACGCCAAATGTTGACAGACTAGCCATGCTACCAATTGAGGAAGGGATGCTTCCACTGAACTGATTATGGGAAAGGTTTAGGACCTCCAACATCACCAACTTCCCAAGTTCTGCGGGTAGCTTGCCTGTGAGTTTGTTGTTACTTACATCCAACAACATCTGTAGCCCTCCCCAGATTACCAATGGTCATCGGTAGATGTCCATTCAAGTTATTGTCATTAATCCTTAAGGATATTAGCTTAGTACATCTCCCAAGCTCTTGTGGTATTGAGCCGCTCAAGTTATTTGCGGATATATCAAGGTATTGTAGATTTTTCAACCGACAAAATTAGGTGGTATATTACCCGAAAGTTTGTTTTGCGATAAGTCGAGGAAATACAGTTTTTCAAGATTGCTTAATTCTCTTTGGTATACTACCAGCTAGGTTGTTGGCATGTATTGTAAATACCTCCAGTTTTTCAAGGTTTGAAAGCTTAGGAGGTAAGCTTCCGGTTATCATGTTTTCTTCCATAGCAAAAATGGTCAAATTGATGTTTGTAGCCCGCCCAGTTGGACAAATACCCGTAAAAAGTTGTTTCTATCCAGCCTTTGCTTTGACAAGTCCGGGGTATGGCCCAAAAGATGATATATCCCCCTGTCATTTTGTTGGAACTAAGGACAAGAACCCTCAGGCTCCTACATGTTTCAAGGCTTATAGGAATTGGTCCCGTGAACATGTTGTTTCTAACATTGAACCTTTGAAGATTCCCACCTTTGCATACATCACGGGCGCCTCCCCGATAGAAAGTTGATTCCCAAATCGATATCTATTATGTATGTTAAATTAGTGAATTTTCGTGGTAAAGGACCCGACAGCTGGTTCGACAAAAGATATAGGCCTCTTATGCTTGTGAGGTTCGTGGAAAGTTCTTTGGAATGGAGCCTCAAATCTTGTTTATGGATAAAGACAGG
Organism: Hyparrhenia diplandra; assembly: GCA_015847255.1. Taxonomy (NCBI): domain Eukaryota; kingdom Viridiplantae; phylum Streptophyta; class Magnoliopsida; order Poales; family Poaceae; genus Hyparrhenia; species Hyparrhenia diplandra. Next base: position 332,206 of record JADLZK010010225.1, on the reverse strand, counting down.
GTGTGGAGATTCACCAAACCGCCAATCTCTGCAGGGAATGGATCCATCGAATTGGTTTTCATCGAGCCTAAGAGCGCTTAGCATAGTAAGGTTCCTGAATGCTTGAGGAATGGGACCGCTTAGCAGGTTAGAAACCAAAGCTAGCTCGTTTAGATTGGGAAACAAACAAATCTCTCGTGGAATGGGCCCCGATAGATTGTTACCGAAAAGGTGGAGGATGTTTAGTTTGGTCAAGTTGCCAAGGCTTTTAGGTATCTGGCCGCTTAAAAAGTTTGCGGCTAGGTCCAAAATTTCTAGATCGGGGAGGTTCCCAAGCTCCTCGGGGATTGGCCCGGTGAGCATGTTTTGTCCGGTGGATAGAAGAACTAGTGTTGTTAGGTTCCCAAGGGATGCAGGAATACGGCCTGTGAGGTTGTTTGATAACAAACTCAACTAGCTAAGGCATGGCATGTTGCCAAACTCAGATGGTATGATTCCATTCAACAAGTTGACGCCGAGATCAAGGTAGGAGAGTGCAGGTAGGGAGGTGATGTCCAACGGGATCTCTCCACGGAGGCTATTGTAGGGGAGGGAAATGAGTCTGAGGAATGGCATCGCCGAGAAGTTGAGCTTACTGAGGTAGCCATCAAGGCCAGTGTTTGACAGGGAGATCTCGGTTACCACATGAGGCTGACGGTGGCCACGGTGCATGGCAGTACACGCCACGCCCGTCCAGTTGCTGCTGCATGGCCTCGTCCCCTGCTGCCAGGAGTCCAGTACCGGCGGCGAGTGCCGCAGGGTGGACTTCCACTGGAGGAGGGCCGCTATCTGGGAGCCGAGATGCACGCCTCCATGGTGCCCTGTTGCTGCGTCCGCTTGCAGCTAGCAAGATAAGGTAGGAACGGAGCAACACGAGTAGTATTATTCGCTCTATCATCGCCATGTGTGGTTTTCTTCTTTTTCTTTTGTTATTAACAGCTTTGGGAAGGTGGCATATATAGGTATTTTGGGGCTGCATGAGCTGAACGTAGTACGTATTCAGCTTTGCTGGAGAGTGATGATGTATATATATATATAGTGTTCGTCAGCTATGCAACGTGTAGTGGCCTGGCCAATTATATTGGGTTGAACCCCGTGGAAGGTTTGGAAAAAAAGTTGCTAGTCTGAATGTGGCCAAACTCGATCTATCTATCTAGAAAGTAATTGACGAGTACTGACAAATTTGGCTGCAGAAATTTGTTAACACACAGCAAATGTGTATATTGTGCATAAAGCAGCGCAAGAAAATATTCCCTGCGTTCGAAATTGTAAGACATTTTTTTTCTTAATTAGATATACATCGTATATATATGTCTAAATGCATAGTAAAAGAAAGAAAATCATATATCTCGAAAAATCAAAATGTCTTATAATTTAAAATGGAAATAGTACCATTTAATTAGCTAACGTGAAAACGAACGGATTGTTTATCTCTACCCGTAATAATGTTCTATTTTGAGAAAAAAATCCTTATTTGTCATTGGGGGTTCACGTAAATCCATAAATCCTGCAATCTCCAGCGAAAAAAATATACATTTGGAAGCCTTTTTTTTTTTTTTTTTTTTTTTTTTTTGAGAATGATGGAAGCTATTGTTTAGTATAATAGGCAATAGGGGCCGCGCGAGTCTGGTCTGGGTCCAATCCAATCCCTATCCCTCCCGCCGGTTACGTTTGGTTTGACCGACTCGGCAGGACCGAGCGGCGACGGCGAGAGAACGCGGGTCTTCTACGCGCGTTCCATTTCTTTGTAATGTGTTCAAGAACCAGGACTACACTGTGCACCCAACTCGCACGCCACGCCACGGCAGTCGGCAGGGCATGTACGTGAAATGAAATTTGACAGGAGTAGGCCTGTTGTCCTATAACAAAGACTTCTTTTCATAAAACCATACAGTGATACAGAATGTCCTGGACAGTAGAAAAAACCATCAAATGCATAACTGATGCTGGCTGTATCAAATATAAAGATGGGCTCAGCACAAACGTTGAAAATACTCAGGACTCAGGAGTAGCTAATTCAGCTTCTTCCACTGAAAGTCAGAGGAAATAAGTGTTCATTGAGGTCAATCAGGATTCAAGAGACACCCAGCCGGCGAGCACTGCCACCCACCACTGCATTGTCATGCATGCTCGTTCTCCCCAGCCGCCTCCAAGGAGGCAATTCAACCAACACCGTCTCTGCAATCTCGAAGAACCAACAGCGCAACCACCGTCCCTCAACACCTCACCAACATGCGGTCTGAGCTATAATGGAGCTAAGTGATGCAACTTTCTCTAGCTTCAAGGCTCGGGCTTCGATCAAACCAAGAGAAACAAAGCGTTTTTACTGTCAGAACATTGGAGAAACAGAGGACGAACAAGGTCACCGGCTGCCTGCATTTTATTCTAGGCTCAGCACATACAACATTGTATTTTCACATATTTATATTCTTCACGACTAGCATCATTGTCTATTGCTCTTCATACATATGGGTAAATTAGACTGAAAGGAAAAAGAACTGAAAGAACAAATTAATTGACACTGGGTGGATGTTGGTACGAGCAGCTTGCTAGGAATTTCAAGGGCCATTTTGTAATCTTGCTTTGGGGTATCATGTCTGCATGGCCTTTCATTTTCTGTTTACAATAATATTACGGAACTGCGGTAAGCATTTAAAGTGGGTGTATTTGTTTACCTTTGGATTGATGCCTCTTTTTTTGGGAGACCTGAAATTGGAATTTTCCATTATCTCACAAAACTTCAGAATCACGAATCAACTTCTAAACCTGATCCATCATGTGCATTTCTGTGCTTATTGGAATATTGTACGAAGTTAGGTGGAAGGAGACACATTTACAAAGGCTTTATGATATGCCAACAACATCGGAATTGTCAAGTCTTTCAAATCTAACACCACTGCACCATTGCATTAACATCAGAGATATTATATGCTGATATATCCTCCCTTTGGAGCTATTACTAAATACAAGTGTTTTTATATAATTCAACAATACACACTTTGTAATGCTTGACAAAACATAGATGAATTTACAATTATCCATCAATTATTTCTTCAGGTGTATGTGCATGAGAAGGTGAGACAGAAGGTCGTTTTTGTGGAGAGCCATTTTTTGATATACATCCTGCATTTCTGGACTGAACTGAGGAGAAGTTTGCAGGCAAGCAAATGCAATTTCAACAAGCAAAGAGATTTCTTTCATCTCCATCACTGTTTCCCACAAACTTATCCATCAATTATTTCTTCAGGTGTATGTGCATGAGAAGGTGAGACAGAAGGTCGTTTGTGGAGAGCCAATTTTTGATAGACATCCTGCATTTCGGCCTAAATTGAGGAGAAGTTTGCGAGCAAGCAAATGCAACTTCAACAAGCAAAGAGATTTCTTTCTTCTCCACCATTGTTGGTGATGACAAGCGTTGGTCCAAAATATCCTCTATTGCAAGTTCATGATGTTGTTCCATGGAAGGAATGGACTGTAGCTCTCTAGGTATCTCCCCATCACAATCTCCAAATAAGAATGACACCAAAACTATACACATCACATTTTGTTGTCACCACTGATGTGTAAGAAAGCTCGCATCAAAAATAAAGCAATTATCAAACACAGTGACGAACTAAAGAAAAATTTTCATATTTGCAAATGACATGAATATATTTGCTATATGCAAGAAAAAAAAAGACCCACATACCAGTGCAATATAGCCATATGTTCCAAATTAGTTCGCTCCAGTTGGATGAATCAGGTTTAAGCATCCTTGCTATTCCAAAATCTGAAACATAAGCCTTCAAAGTTGCATCTAGTAAGATGTTGTTGCTTGTTATATCACGATGGATTATCAGCGGGTTGCATTCATGGTGCAAGTAGTAGATTGCTTGAGCAACATCTCTTGCAACGCAACTCGCTTACGCCGCCTAACTCTTTTGCAAAGTCTTCATTTTCTAAGATAGCATGAAGGTTCCCTCTCTCAATGTAATCATACACTAAAAATTTGAACCTTGGATGAGAGCAAAATCCATACAACTTGACGTTGCTTCGTGTCGTATCTTTGTTAGCACTTCAACTTCACTAATGAATCTCTTCTCATCACTAATCCCTTCTTCGCTTGGGTGAAGCTTTTTAATCGCAACTAATCTTCCTCCTTGAAGTTGTGCCTTGTAGACTGTGCCAAAACCGCCTGATCCAATGACATACCTATCACTGAAATTTTCTGTTGCCCTAGTGATATCCTCAAACACTAGTTTCCCATCAAAATTCCATACCGAGAGAATATCTCTTGTATTTGTGACTGTTATAATCTGTGGTCTTTTCCTTTTCCAGAGGATCATAACCAACATGACAATTGAGAGAATAATAACTACACACACCGGGATGAAAGCAACTAGGACCAAGTGGTGAATTCTAGCTTTGTGATATTCCTTTATTGGAGTTGATGGGCATGTGGGCAAGCCCGATAGATTACCACAGAGGCCTTTGTTGTGGAGGAACCATTTTGCTGAGGCATTTTGTAACAATCGTCCCTATTGGAAGAGGACCTTCCAAGTCATTGTATGACACATCAAATGCTGATAGACTAGCCATGCTACCAATGGAGGAAGGAATGTTTCCACTAAACTGATTATGGGAAAGGTTTAGGACCTCCAACATCACCAAGTTCCCTAGTTCTGTAGGTAGCTTGCTTGTGAGTTTGTTGCTACTGACATCCAACACCATCTCAGTAGCCCTCCAAGACTACCATTAGTCATTGGCGGAGGTCCACTCAAGTTGTTGTCGTTAATCCTTAAGGATATTAACTTAGTACAGCTCCCGAGCTCTTGGGGAATTGAGCCACTCAACTTATTTGTGGATATATCTAGGTATTGTAAATTTTTCATCTGTCCAAATTCAGGAGGTATATTACCCGAGATTTTGTTCTGCGATAAAATTGAGCAAGTACAGCAGGTTGACAAGAGTACTTAATTACGGTGGTATACCGCCCGGTTAGGTTGTTGGCATGTATTGTAAGTAACTCTAGTTTTTCAAGGTTTGAAAGCTCATTAGGCAAGCTTCCAGTTATCATGTTTTCTTCCATTGAAAAAAACAAATTGATGTTTGAAGCCTGTGTTTTGGACAAATACCCGTAAAAAGTTGTTTCGTCCCAATTTTGCTTTGATAAGTCGAGGGTATGGCCCAAAAGATGATATATCTCCCCTCATTTTGTTGGAACCAAGGTCAAGAATCTCCGGACTCCTACATGTTTCAAGGCTTTTTAGGAATTGGGCCGTGAATATATTGTTTCTAATGACGAACCATTGAAGATTCCCTCCTTTGCATACATTAGAGGGCGCCTCCCGAGAGTGAGTTGTTTGCCAAGGTGATATCTATTAAGTTTGTCAAATTAGCAAATTCTCTTGGCAAAGGGTCCTGACAAAGATGTTCACCTGAAGATGTAGGATTCTTATGCTTGTGAGGTTCACGAAAGTTGCCGAATCGAGCCCGAAATCTTGTTTTCGGATAAAGACATGGTGTGGAGATCCGCTAAAAGCGCCAAACTTCGGCAGAATGGATCCAACGAACTGGTTTTCACCAAGGCTAAGAATGTTTAGCATAGTAAGGTTCCCCATGCATGGAGGAATGGGGCCACTTAGTAGGTTAGCCTGCAAATCTAGCAAACTTAGATTGGGAAGCAAACAAATCCTGTGTGGAACGAGCCCCGATAGATTGTTGATTTGAAGGTAGAGCATGTTTAGTTTGGTCAAGTTGCCAAGGATTTTAGGTATCTGACCGCTTAAAAAGTTGGTGTCTAGGGCCAAAATTTCTAGATCGGGGAGGTTCCCGAGCTCCTCGGGGATTGGCCCGGTGAACTGTTTTGTCCGATAACAAGTACAATTAGTGTCGTTAGGTTCCCAAGGGATGCAGGGATACGGCCAATGAGGTTGTTACTTGAAGGTTGAGAATGTTTATTTTGGTCAAGTTGCCAAGGATTTTAGTTATCTGACCACTTAAAAAGTTGTCACTTAGGTCCAAAATTTCTAGATCTAGAAGGTTCCCGAGCTCCTTCGGAATTGGCCCATGAGTTGGTTTCCTCCGTGGAAAGAACGACTAGTGTTGTTAGGTTCCCAAGTGATGCGGGATACGACCTGTAAGGTTGTTAGAGCGAACCCCAGCTGACTAAGGCATGGCATGTTGCCGAACTCAGATGGTATGCTTCCATTCAGCCAGTTGAAGGCAAGATCGAGGAAGGAGAGCTTTGGTAGGGAGGTGATGGCTAGCGGGATTTCTCCACGGAGGCTATTGTTGATGAGGTCAATGTGTGTGAGGAATGGGAGCGCCGTGAAGTTGAGCTCACCAAGGTAGCCGTCGAGGCTGGCGTTTGGCAGGAAGATCTCGGTAACCACAAGGGGGGCACGGGCGGCCATGGTGCACGACGTCACACGCCATGCCTGTCCAGTTGCTGCTGCACGGGTCCGTCCCCCGCTGCCACGAATCCAGCGCCCGGCGACGAGTTACGCAGGGCGGACTTCCACTAGAGGAGTGCCGCTATCTGGGACCCAAGATGCACGCCTCCATGATGGTGCCTTGCTGCGTCCGCGTGCAGGAAGAGGATGCACCAACGGAGCAACAAGCAGAATATTAGCTGTATCGTCGCCATATGTGTGGTGGTTTCTTTCTTTGGTTATTAGCAGCTAGCTTCTGAAGGTGGCATTAATTGGTATTTGGGTGTGGTGCTGAATGTTGTCCGTATGCAGCCATGCTGGAGAGTATGGGATGTATATATATAGTGTTTGTCAGCTATGCTACATGCATTAGTGGCCAGGTCACCGTTTGGAAAAAGTAGCAATCTCAATCTGTTACGATTAAGTGAAGATGGCCAAACTCCATCTATATATCTAGAAAAAGTAATTGACATGCACTATACAAATCAGTGTAATCTTCATCACTGCCAGTTCGTAATCTCCTATTAGCGTTGATTTTGGTTCCTTGACGATGAAAGTGGGCGGGGATGAAAGTAATTACCCGATTTGATATATAGAAAATATTAATATTTCTGTGTTGTACCATGGTTATCATCGCCAGTTTGTAATATATACAAACCGTTGGTGAAAATAATTTTGACCGCAGATTCGTAGTACAAATATGAGGATTATCACTGTCAGTCGGTGATACGAACCGGTGGCAATAATTGCTAAGTGTGAGGGAAAATACTAAGACTGCAGAGCGAGGCCTTGTTTAGATTGTAAATTTGGTCAACTCAAACTCCTATAGCACTTCCGTTTGTATTTGGCAAATATTGTCCATAGGCTCAAAAGATTCGTCATGTGATTGACAACTAATCTGTGCAGTTAGTTATTTATTTTACCAACATTTAATGCTCCATGCATGCGTCTAAAAATTGAAATGATCGGTGAAGAGAGAGAGACACTACCAGAATCCTGAATTGCCTTGAGGGCCAAAAACCGCCAAGGAAAGGGAAAAAACCGCCAAGGAAATGATCCCTGACCATAAACCGTCAAGCAAACACACTCAAGAATAGAAGGTAAGGGAAATTAGTTTTCTTGGCGGTTTCGACACTCAAGGATAATTTCCTTGGAGGCTAGCCGTCAAGGAAATCGATGGCCCGACTTAATTTGACAAATGGTCAAGGAAATAATAGAGCCGTCAAGGAAAGTAGTTTCCTTGAGGGTCAACAGCCGCCAAGTAAACACTCCAGACCGCCAAGGTTATTGTCGGCGACTCCGACGAAAAAAAATCAATAATATCATAGAGTGGTCTAAAACTTCTAAGAATTGGTATGGGGTCATGATATGGTCATATAAGCTTCTCATAAAAATTTAAATCATTTTGACAAAGTGAGACTATACGTTGTTTACAAATGAATACATCTCTAACATAGTTACATAACTATGAGACTATATGTGAGAGTTTTATCCACTTGTGAATAATGTGTAGTCCAACTTTGTTAATATGGTTTGAAAAATTATGGTAAGATAATACAACAATGTTATGATCTCATGCCAAATTTTAGAATTTTTGGATGCCATTAAGATATTATTGGTTTTTTTTGTTAGATTCACTAAAATTCTTATAAACATTTCCTTGACTGTCGAACCTCCAAGAAAATTCAATAACCCCCAAGGAAATCATAATTTACTTGACGGTCTATAAGAACACCCAAGGAAATAGGTATTTTCCTTGGCGGTTTAGAATAACAGTCAAGGAAATGATTTATTTCCTTGGAGGTTACTGAAACCGCCAAGGAAACATACATATTCCTTGGCGGTTTAGATAAACCGCCAAAAAAAAATATGTTTCCTTGAGTGCGGTGTAAAGCGCCAAGGAAACTACCCTTTCCTTGGCGGTTTGATTTAGGCACTCAAGGAAATTCCCGCCACCAAGGCAATTCAGGATTCCGGTAGTGAGAGAGAGAGAGAGAGTATGAAAAAACTTGGAACTTTGAAGGTAACTAAGTAAGGCCCGAGCCAAAAAGACCCGAGGAGCCGCGGCCAGGAGGAGACCCGATTCGCGGCCTGCAGCTGCGGTGCCTTTGGACTAGTGGCGATGACGGAGTCCGCCGATTCGGACGAGGAACGCAGCCGGTACCCGGCGTGGGTGGCACGCCAGGAGCAGATGCAAACGTGGAACGCAGCGTGGGGCAAGCCAAGAAGACCGGCGTGGGGGCGGGCGGAGCAAGGAGCGGTGGCGGCGCCACCGTGCAAGACCGCCGTCCGAGAGAGTGCGGCAGGGTGGGACTGGGTGGGGTGCTAGTAGGGAAGAGAGCGCGTGGAGCGGGCGGAGGAGGGGCAGCGCGGCAGCGGCCCCGGCGTTGTGAAAGGGCCACGTCGTACAAAGCGCGATGGGGAGAAGATAGGAGAGGAAATTCTGATGAGTGGGCGCCAGTCCGTTGGTATAGACAATGGAAGAGGATGATGGGTGTGGATGAAACATGTATAGAAGAGAGAATCTTGCTGACGAGGATGTATAAAGAAGGAAAATAGAGGATGAATCCCTTCAAAAAAAAAAATACAGGATGAAGAGTACAGTTAGTCTCAACTCTGTCAGACTACGTCGATCGTATGCCTCTGGCTGCGACTGTAGCCCGCAAACCAAGGAAGAGGTGCACTCAGTGCTTCAAGACCGGGTTTGAAAACCTACAGAATAATAAATCACGTCTCATACTGTTATGTTTTTTCTACATTTATTTCAGCATTTTATATTTGAGAAAAATGAAAACGAGATAACATGTATCCGTCTGTTTTTTGTGGAACCCTATTTCATACATTATGAAATCTCGGATGTGCCTTCAAATTGTTGTGTAGAGAACCTTTCTAAAATGAAAAACAAATAAGACACATATCCTTTTTAACAATTGGGAGGGGCGACTGACGAGAGGCTCCTACGAGTTAATATAACATACTAGATATAGAGTTTTGCAAGTCTAGAACCAAAACCGGAGGTGTTGAAACAATACTGAAACACAACTCTAGCAAGGTTCCAACCATACTGTATTGACACACGCTTTGTTGGGTTTTTTTGAATGAAGAATAAAAAGAACGAAAATTTGTGGAGGTTGGAGTTTAGAAATATTTTGTTTATTTTATTGGAGTGGGAGATTTGGTGAGAAGGAAATAGGAGTTTAGAGGGCTATATCTCCCAGTAATCAATTCTATGGGTAAGGGCGAAACCGGGGAAGGAAGATTGTGTTTCTTTAGTAAAATATGAATATATCCTCGCAATCCATTACGACTTGTACCTGCAGTTTCTCACTGAATCTTATTTTCTCCACGAACCAAAAACAAGAGATTAAGACGTACTACAAGTCAAAAAAATTGTCACCTTAATTCTCTCCATTAACTTTCACCACTAAAGTCGTTGCCTTTTCGGATATAATTACCAAACGCATCCTCGAGAGACACACAACCATATCTCATGATCCTAGAACTTTTTTTTTTTTTTTTTTTGAGAATTACACAGTACAACGCAGACGCTCACAACACGCACGCGACACTCACCCCTATAAACACACGCGACGCAAACCCTACCCCTATGAGCACCTCCGAAGGACTGGACAGCCGGTAGATCTGGAGATTCTCGAAGTCACCATAGGCGCCTCGTCGTCGCGGAACGTCGTTTACCACTTAATGCATAACGCCGGTAAATCCTTGGGAAAATCCCAGGGGAAAGTGCGAGCACCAGGGATTTGAACCCTGGTGGGTAGCGTCCCCACTGGACCGGTCCTACCATTGGACTACAAGCCAATTCGCGATCCTAGAACTTAAAGTTCTTGGTTCCTTTACCTATTTGTTTATTTCCATATATCCTACTTTAGGCCGGACATCCACCCAGTCAGTCATAATGGGCTGACGTGTGTTGCCGATTCGTTAATGGGCTTCCGCCTGGTCAATTGGTCGTCCGTGCAACGTTACTGGGTAGCATTCTGATTTGGCCGTAAACATCATCCTCATGCATATGCTCCTCATCACACCAGTCAGTCATGACGCATGCACGCTACTACAGCGCAGGGTGATTCTCGGTGAATCATTCACCGGAGGCTGGTAATGAGTCGTCCACAAAACGTTGACAGACTCTGAGCACAGACTGTGACTGGCGACGACGACGACTGCAATGGGGAGAGCGGCTTTTCCTTTACCCAATGGATTGCACATGACTGGTCAGTCATCAGGATGATATTTGGAAACTCTAGATGATAAACGACTTGACCATCTTGCATGAATGAAGTCTTGAGAACATGGATTTCACCCAATTTCGGTCCTAGTACCTATCCTTCTGGTCACAAGACTTGTACTTAATTAACTTGCTAAGCAAAACATTTTTCCAAATCTTAAAAATACTAATATTAATAATTATTTTTACGCCATTTAATTAAAAACATGTGTAAATTGTGAGTGTAGATTTATATTCAAAATACTTACAAAATCTCTTTAAAATCGGATGATTTAAACAATATACACTCTTAAAGAAATCAGTGGCCAAGATAGCAAAATCAAATGTGTGAAAAGAATTTTTCTCTCAATACGTATAATACAGTTGGAGATCCATTTTGTGTAAAAGCATCCAAGCAAACTAGAGTATGTTGTTCTTCGCTACTCGGCTCTTCCATAACTGTTTGAGAGGAAGAGTGCACCAGCGGCCGGGCTATGACTAGCAGGAATACACCACGGGTGTGTAAGAGCAACTCCACCAGATCCCCTTTTCCTAAAATCTATCTATTGGAAAATGGAAAAACTGAGTTTGTGCCATATCGACAAGGACAATGTGTTTTGTAGTGAATTGCGAAACATTGCATATTGTGAGTATGAATTTTCGAGTAAATTGCACTGTAGGTACTTAAACTTTTGGTTGGTTCCCATCTAGGTATTTGAACGGAAAAACGTACCGTATGGGTACTTAAACTTGTAGTGGGTCCCGTCTAGGTACTTGAACTGAAAAACATATCGTGCGGGTCTTGAAACTATCTGTCCTCGCACCACCAAAGGTCCAAAACATGCCATGCGTACACTAGGAGCTGACATGGACATGCCACCAAAGTTCCGCAGCGCGGACTTCCACTGGAGGAGGGCCGCTATCTGGGACTCCAGATGCACGCCTCCATGATGGTGCTTTGCTGCATTTGCGTGCAGGAAGACAAGGCACCAACAGAGCAAGAAGCAGAGTATTAGCTCTATCGTGATCGCCATATATGGTTTTCTTGCTTTCTTTATTTCTTTTGCTAGTAACAGCTACCTTCTGAAGGTGGCATTTGGTATTTGGATCTAGGTGTGCTGCTGCATGACACCTCAACTTAGTACACATACATATATATATATAGTGTTTGTCAGCTAAGCTCCGAGTAGTGGCCAGGTCATTTGGAAAAAGTAGCCAATCTCAATCTGTTAAGATTACGTGAAGATGGCCAAACTCGTTCTATCTACAAAGTAATTGATCAATACTAACTAGCATTTGGCTGCAGAATTTTCTTACACACACAGCACAGTATATTATACGAGATTGTGCATATAAAGCGCAAGAAAGATAGCTTTTAGTTCGCCAAGGGTTTAGATTACGTGAAGATGGCCATACTAGATAGATCTATCTAGAAGGTAATAATTGTCAGTCAGGGAAAAAAAAAAAAACAAAAAAAAAAAAAAAAAAACACGGGAGAAGCCTGTTAACCAACTAATCCCCTACGGGCATGCAAGTCATAAGTCACATTGCTTACCACTAAACCTTATAGCTTGGCTAAAAAAAAAAAATAAACCTTAAAGTCACTTATGCTGATATATTTCTTTATATTCACTGTTAACCAACTCATCCCCTACGGCCATGCAAGTCATAAGTCACACTGCTTACCACTACACCTTAAAGTCACTTTTGCTAATATTTCTTTATATTCACTTTAGTTAATATTGTAATGCATATCTGAGACCCTAAATGAGTTCAAATAAAAAGTTGAAACTAGAAAGGTTTATATCGCTCGAGCACTATAACTTTGCTTTAGATTTTCCTCCATCCGAGGTTATTTAAAAATTTATATAAATATTAATTTTGAAATATTACTCTTAAAATAGAAGGCCCTAATAAGGTCATCAACTACAAAGTTGCATATCACTTTGAGTGATATAACATTAGTTTAGGTCATTTCTCTACCTGAGGTACTTTGAAGTTTCAAAAAGAGTAAATTTTGAAAATATAAAAATTTAAGACACAACTCTTTGGCACTAAACGATTTCAAATAAAAAGTAGTCAAGTATAAAGGTAAATATCCATTTGATTATTACAACTTTAGTTTACATTATTTCTCCATTAAAGGTCATTTAAAATATAAAATATTAAATTTCAAATTATGAAAACTTAAAACATAATTTTTGGGCCTTAAATTATTTTAAATGAACAGGTCATCAACTACAAAGTTATAATTCAATTTGAGTACTACTACTTTGATATAAAGTTTGTCTTTATCTAACTTTATCTAGAAAAAGTTATGAATTTTATAGTGTTGTACCTATTTTTAGAGACAGGTCAAATTGCCAACTGCCTCTAGAAATCAATTTTAGAGATGTCTAGAATTCCTAACCGCCTTGAAAAATGCCTTCACTTCTAGTTGGAAAATTTAGTCGCCTATGCTAACTGCCTCTAAAAACATAGGGCATCCTAGAGGCAGCTGGAAAGTCCAGTCGCCTATAAAAATCAATTTCTAAAGTAGGACCGGCTCGAAAACCATTTAAAAATGCATATTTTGATAGAGCTGTTTCTACCAAATTATAAAGGGAGACATCTTAAAAATAGTTTTGCATAATGCTTGATGGTAAGTTTAAAAACCTTTTTTATTTGTTTTATGGGAGTCGGAGATTTGGTGGGAGTTTAAAGGGTCAAATCCCACTAATCACTTTGCTGGGAGAGTTGGGAATTGATATGGATTATGCTTTTAATGAAAGATAATGCATCGTCCACTCCATCATGACTTGTCTTGTAATTCCACGTTCTGATTGAATGCACCATAGCAAAGCTGTTTTGGCGGGAGGTCAAACTCCTCACCGGATCAAAATTACCAGGAATGCACTCACAGACATGGGCATCAGACATCTTACAACCAGCGTGCTGTACAGACCAAGAGAGGAGCATTTTCATCATTGGCATGTATTCGTTGTGGATGCAGCGAAACAAACGGCGACATGGTGAAGACCAGCCACCTATAAAGATAGCAGTGCAATGGTCTATCGACATGGCCCATGATCTAATGGAAATCGTAAAACCAAAGGAGAATGTGGCCTTAGATGTTGCAAATCCAGCCTCGAGGCCTACTCTGATGGTCCAAAAACTAAACCTTGCTGGGAAGGACCACCAACAGGTTGGGTTAAGTGCAACGCAGATGGAGCCTTCTATGAGCATCAATGGCATGGTGCAACAGGTGCTGTCATACGTGATGAGTTTGGGAATTTTATAAGAGGAGGTGCCAAGTGGTATGACCATTGCCTGGATGTTTTATCTATGGAGGCGCTAGCGTGCCGGGATGGCTTGATTTTGGCACGGCAAGTTGGAGTCCAAAGAGTTTGGCTAGAATCAGATTGCCAAGAACTGTTGCGACTTTGGCAAGCTGGAGAACAACAAAGATCAAGCGTGATGTCAATTCTGTTGGAGATTAGGGAGTTGAGTACTTTGTTTCAAGAGTTTAAATTTTCCTTTGCTTCTCGTTCTTGCAATAAGGTAGCACATATGTTAGCAAAACGGGTCAAAAAAGAAACTCGGATCGGTGGTGGTCTATGGCCCCGGCTTGTGTTTCTGGTCTGTTGGCCTCAGATTGTAATCCTCCCTCTATTTGATGAATGAAATCTCCATTAAAAAAAAAAAAAAAAAAAAAAACTCTTCCCGAATGGGGTATATATTACTTCTCCATTTAACTGCCCCTCTTATTTCTCTCCACCAACCAAACATGCAATTGAAAGTAGAAGTTAATTTCTTACCGCTTTAGACTGCCCCTCTAACCAGTCACTAATGGGCTGACGTCGGTTGCCCAATCCACTACACCTCGTCCGTACGCTTTAGACCGGACACCTAACCAGTCACTAATGGGCTGACGTCGGTTGCCCAATCCATTAATGGGATCCCTGGTTAATTGGTCCGTTGGTCGTCCATAGCCATACTCCCTTGGTTCCAAAGTAACTGTTATTTTTTAACTTCCCGAAAAAACTTTGACTAAATATATATTAAAAAGTGTTAATATTTATGGTATATAATTAGTATCATTTTCTATGCGGCACGAAAACCGAAAACAACAATTAATTTGGGACGAAAAGAGTATACGACATAATTGTTGGGCAGCATTCTGATTTGGGCGTCCACATCGACATCTATTGTTGGGCAGCATTCTGATTTGGGCGTCCACATCGACATCGCGCGTGCTCCTCAGGAGTCATGGGTCATCATGCGTGCTACAACAGTGCGCGGTGAATCACAATCACCATCAAATCTCTGAGTCGTCCACAACGTACGTTGCCAGACTCTGAGCACTGACTACAGATGGGGAGAGTGCTTTTACCTTTTAGACTCTGAGCACTGACTGCAGATGTGGAGATCTTTACCTTTACCCAGTGGATTACACATGATTGGTCAGTCAGGATGATATGGAAACTTGGGATAATAAACTTGAAAATCATACATCAAGAGTTTTGAGAACATAGAAGAGCGTGCAAAAATCAAAATGTGGTAAGTTCCTGGCAACCGGGTGTTTTAGAAAGCTCCTGGCACTTTATTTTTTGCTTATGCATTTACAATACGTTTAACTATATTTATAATGTCTTATAATTATATTTACAATGATTTATTTACTGTGATTTATTTTTTTTTTTTGACAAGGAAAAATTCCATTGATACTAAAGCAAGTTACATCCTCTTATTATAAAAAGTAAACCAAACTACTCTAACTCCATTGATGGGAGACAAGAAACTTTGAAAAAGCCATAAATTCAACCATCTAGGATCATCATCCCAAACGGATATGCCACGGACGCAAGCTCCGATCTGAAACGAAACAGGGCCATCTCACCATCCACCGCCATCATCCTCATAGCCATCACTTTTGCAAACGAGGAGTAAACTGCTAAAACTCCACATGCAAACATGATGAATTTGGCGTCGCCGAATCGCCATCGAACTCATCGCCGCCGCCTTCACCAGATTCGTCATGGGAGAACACAAGTCCACCCGACATCCGGATAGATATCGTTGGAAAACTAAATCTTCCAAGCCCACCGCCATGGCTGCATAGAACCACAAATGAGACAAAAGGAAGGACTGGAGTACCTTATTCTCCATCAATGATGATGTCTTCGCCTTGCCATCACCGCCGAGGAACGACATGCTCCATTGCTCCATCGATGATCTTGACAACGCCTTACGCCGGGCCAATTTCTTCGATTGGATCTCCTGAGAAACCTTAAACCTTGAAGACTTCGATCTACTAGGGAAAAACTTACTAAAAACGATGGATCCCCACCCCTTCAACCCCCGCGTGATGCCGGAGGAGAAGGGAGGGGGACCAGCGGTGGTGGAAGGCGAGCCGCAGCGGCGCCCTAGGGTTTGTGGCGGCTCCCCTTAGAAATTATTTACAGTCACTGATGATTAAAAATTTATTTACTGTGATTTATTAGACAGGGTGACGTAATATGGGGATAGCACAACTTCTATTTTTATGGATTGTAGATCTTAGAGAAATGTATTCCAAATTGTTTAGAAAAACATATAAATTATTTCTATGGATTGCAGATATGAGAGAAATATATGTCAAATTATGACAAATCTCAGAGACATAACATACCAAAACCAATTAAGCCTAGCTAATTTAGTTGCTACCAAAGCCAGCTAGTTGCCAGCTGCGAGCTACTGACACTAATCATCGATCGAGGAACGGCTCCTCAGGCGCTGTCCATCGGCAGCAACGATGGTATTGTCGGAGAACGGTGCCGTCGGCCATCACAGGGTTAGCATCCACGGTGTTGTCGGGGCATGACGACTGCTTTAGAAATCACATTTTTAGATAGGAATTTCTATGGATTTTAATTTTCTTCTTTTCTTTGGATCCAAAATAGAAGAATAAAAGAATAGATATAAGAATTAAGTTAAGCCTATCAAAAAGGAAAGGGGTCGATGGCGATGGTGGTGAATGGCAACGGCAAGCAGCATGTCACGAGGAAGCAGAGGAGGCAAGCGGTCAGGCTGATGGACAAAGTATTGGACGCACATCGACGACAAGGAGGCGGCGTAGGTCGTCGAAGACAGGCGGCGCCCGCTCCTGTTCATCCAGCCCTAGAGCCATCGGGAGTCGTGCGCACGTATTTTCTTCACGCTCTACCATACATCCATGTGTGCTGGTTGCGTGAGGCGTGAGGCGTGAGGCTCAGGCAACGGCCGCTAGGCGCGTGCGTCCATCATCCCTGGGTTATGGCCACCAAGGAAACGGAGGAGCAAGATGACGGCGACCTGCTAATGCCGGCTGGCTCCCGTGGATGTGCAAGATATATGGTGACTGCGGCTTGCCTCATGTGGCCATTGAATAGGCGGAGAGGGGGATTGGACTAGGAGGACCGCTGCTACCGGCGCCGGAGGCGACGGATGGATAAAGAGCAACAACGACGGTCCGAGATCATGGTGTAGGTCTCGACTACAAGACAATAACGACTAGTAACTACATAGAAGAACCAACTGGAGATTGCCACCAACTGTCGAATTCTGCCTGCTGTGGTTGATACTTCATCCAAGTATACGTGGCTAGATTGCAGAGTTAGTCAGAAGGATTCTAACGAAGTCCTGTTGTTCTAAGCCAACAAGAATGGCTCCAGATTGGGAGGTCCCTCGACATCTGCCACCTGCTACATAGGAACAGCGCAACCAACGGCTGCGTTAGCTGATAATGGAGCCAAGTGTTGCAACTTTTCTCTAGCTCCAAAGCTTGGGCTTGGGTCGGAAAAACAGAGGACGAACAAGCTCACTGGCTGCCTGGATTTTATTCAAGGCTCAGCATATACAACAATGTGTTTTCAAATATTTATAGACTGCACCAAGACTGGTGTCATGTCTATTGCTTCGTACGCATTGGGGGGGCGGAGAGAGAGAGACTGGGTTCAAGTTGATGCGAGCAGCTTGCAGGGAATTTCTGGGACCATTTCATAATCTTGCTTTGGGGTATCGTGTCATATAGCACGTAACCACGACTCACCTAAAATTTGATCCATCGCGGGTATTTTTGTGCTTCATGGGATATCTGCACGAAGTTAGGTGGAAGGAAACACATTTACCAATACCAAGGCTTCAAGATATGTCAAAAACAATAAGAATTGCATAGGATTTATCAGTTTTACATTTGTAAGCTGAGAACTGATTGTCAACTTTTTCAAATGCAGCAGTATTTCACCCTCATATTTATACGGGAGATATTATATACTGAAATATCCCCCTTTGGGACTATTATTCGATACAAGTGATTTTATATCTTCCACTGTACACAGTACACACTTCGAAATACTTTACACAACATAGATGAGCTTACACATATCCATCGATTATTTCTTCAGGTGTATGTCAATGAGAAGGTGCGACAGGTGGTGGTTTGCCGAGAGCCAATTTGTGATAAACGTCCTGCATTTCTGGCCTGAACTGAGGAGAAGTTTGAAGGCTAGCCAATGCAACTTCGACAAGCAAAGAGATTTGTTTCTTCTCCCCCATTGTTGGTGATGACAAGCGTTGGTCCAAAATATCCTCTATCGCAAGTTGATGATGCTGTTCCATGGAAGCAATGGACTGTAGCTCTCTGGGGTATCTCCCCATGACCATCTCCAACACAATGACACCAAAGCTATAAACGTCACATTTTGTTGTCACCACTGATGTGTAAGAAAGCTCTACATCAAAATAGAGCATCTGAGTCAGCAAATCAAAAGCGGTGATGAACCAAGACGCAATATTTGATATTTGCAAATAAATGGTAGCAAGAATATATATGCTTATGCAAGAAGAAACTAGCTGACCACATACCAGGGGCTATATAGCCATATGTTCCTGCTAGTTCACTCCAATTGGATGAATCAGGTTTGAGCATCCTTGCTATTCCAAAATCCGAAACATAAGCCTTGAAGTTTGCATCCAGCAAGATGTTGTTGCTTGTTATATCACGATGGATTATCGGTGGGTTGCATTCATGGTGCAAGTAGTAGATAGCTTGAGCCACATCTATTGCAATGGCAACTCGCTTCTGCCAGTCCAACGCCTATGCAAGATCCTCAGTTTCCAAGATAATATGAAGGTTTCCTCTCTCAATGTAATCATACACAAAAAATTTGTACCTTGGATGGGAGCAAAATCCATAAAGCTTGACAATGCTTCTATGTCGTATCTTTGTCGGCACTTCAATTTCACCAAGGATTCTCTTCTCATCACTTATCCCTTCGTCTTCAGTTGGGTGAAGCTTTTTCACCGCAACTAATCTCCCTCCTTGGAGGTGTGCCTTGCACACTGTGCCGAACCCCCCCGATCCAATGATGTACCTATCACTAAAATTTTCTGTCGCCCTAGTGATGTCCTCAAACACTAATTTCCCATCAAAATTCCATACCAAGAGAACATCTCTTGTATCTAAAACAGTTGTAATTTGTGGTCTTCTCCTTTTGCAAAGGCTCATAACTAACACAACAATTGAGAGAATAATAACTATGCACACTGGGATAGAAGTAACTAGGACTAAGTGGTGAATTCTAGCTTTGTGATATTCCATTATTGGAGTTGAAGAGCATTCGGGCAGGCCTGAGATATTACCACAGAGGCTTTTGTTGTGGAGGAACCATTTTGTCGAAGCATTTTGGAATAGTCGTTCTGCTGGAAGAGGACCTTCCAAGTCATTATATGACACATCAAGTGTTGACAGACTAGCCATGCTACCAATGGAAGAAGGAATGCTTCCACTGAACTGATTATGGGAAAGGTTTAAGACCTCCAAAATCTCCAAGATCCCGAGTTCCGAAGGTAGCTTGCCTATGAGTTTATTGTTACTTACATCCGGCAATATTTGTAGCCCTCCCATATTACCAATAGTCATTGGCAATTGTCCACTAAAATTATTGTTGTTAAGCCTCCTCAAAGATATTAGCTTAGTACAACTCCCGAGCTCTTGTGGTACTGATCCACTAAATTTTTCAATTGACCAAATTCAGGTGGTATATGACTAGAAAATTGGTTATGCGATAAACCGAGCAAGTATAGATTGGTAAGATTGCTTAATTCTGCTGGTATACCGCCGCTTATGTTGTTGGCATGTATTGTAAGTACCTCCAGTTTTCAAGGTTTGAAAGTTCAAGTAGGAAAGCTTCCGGTTATCATGTTTTCTTCCATAGAAAAAATGGTCAAATTGATGTTTGAAGCCCAAGTTTTGGACAAATACCCATAAAAGTTGTTTTACGTCCAATGTTTGCTTCAATAATTCGTGGGTATGGGCCCAAGGATGATATGTCTCCATCATTTTATTGGAACTAAGGTAAAGAAACTTTAGGCTCCTACATGTTTCAAGGCTTTTAGGAATTGATCCAGCGAACATGTTGATTTCAACGTCGAAAATTTGAAGATTCCCGCCTCTGCATACATCAGAGGGTAGTTCCCCTGACGATTTTTGTTAAGTATGTCAAATTAGCGAATTCTCGTGGCAAAGGACCTGATAGCATGTTAGAAAAAAGATATAGGATTCTTTTGCTCGTGAGGTTGTTGAAACTTGCTGGAATGGAGCCTAAAATCTTGTTCATGGATAAAAACAAGAATTGGAGATCCACCAAAGCGCCAGTCTCTGTAGGAATAGATCCGACGAATTGGTTGTCATCGAGGCCAAGAAAGTTTAGCATAATAAGGTTCCCCATGCTAGGAGGAATGTGTCCGCTTATCCGGTTATGATCCAAAGCTAGTTCGCTTAGATTGCGAAGCAAACAAATCTCATGTGGAATGGGCCCTGACAGATTGTTATAAAAAAGGTAGAGGATATTTAGTTTGGTCAAGTTGCCAAGGCTTTTAGGTATCCGGCCGCTTAAAAGTTGGTATTTAGGGCCAACAAATCTTCTAGATCGGGGAGGTTCCCAAGCTCCTTGGGGATTGGCCCGTAGAGCGAGGTTTCGTCCCGATGGAGAGAGCAACTAGTGTTGTTAGGTTCCCAAGGGATGCGGGGATACGGCCCGTGTAAGGTAGTTGGAGTAGAATCCCACCGGCTAAGGCGTGGCATGTTGCCAAACTCGGTTGGTATGCTTCCATTCAGCCGGTTGGCACCAAGATCAAGGTAGGAGAGCTCGCAGAGAGGTGATGGCAAGCGGGATCTCTCCACGAGACTATTGTTGGTGAGCTCAATGTGTGTGAGGAATGGGAGCGCCGAGAAGTTGAGCTCACCAAGGTAGCCATCAAGGCCGGCGTTTGGCGGGGAGATCTTGGTCACCGCAAGAGGCGCCGCGGTGGCCCCGCGGTGCACGGCGGCGTCGCCACGCCCGGCCCGATTCTTTGCCGCGGGCTCGTCCCAAGCTGCCAGAGTCCAGCGCCCGGCGGCGAAGTGCCGCAGGGTGGACATCCACCGGAGGAGGGCGGCGGTATGGGGAGCCGAGATGCACGCCTCCATGGTGCCCTGGCTGCTTTGCGCATCCGCGTCGCGAGGAAGAGAAGGCAAGCGGAACAACACGAGTATTATTAGCCCTATCATCGCCATATGCACTACAGGAATCCGCTTCTTTGCCGAAAAGCGAAAACATTTGCCGAGAGGAAAAAAGCTCGGCACTCGGCAAAAAAGAGCATCTTTGCCGAGTGCCAAACCGAGCACTCGGTAAAGACTTCTTCTTTGCGAGTGCGGGGCATCAGGCGATGTTCAACGCCTCGGCAAATCATATCTTTGCCGAGTGCTTGGTCCTCGGCAAAATAACACACTTTCGGCAAAGAATAACAGACCAAACGGCCACGTTGTCCGTTACCTTTGTTGAGTGTCCGGCTTTTTTAGCACTTTCGGCAAACTAGGTATCCTTTGCCGAGTCTTTGCACGTATATGCACTCGGCAAATAAGGTCTTTCTGGGAGTGCCCGACCGGCACTTTCGGCAAATTATGCATTTTTTTTTTTTTTTTTACGTCCCATATTTTTTTGTGTGGCCTTGGTACAGTAATTACATCTCATGTTCAAAATTTGGGACAATTTCAAGTTGTTTTGCTATATTTCATGAATTATTTCTATTTTCTTGCATTTTACGGACCACTCCAAATTTGAGCTACTTGGGTACATGAAATAATGGAATTTGGTCATTCAAAAATATTATTCATGATGTTTGGCGTATGTTTAGGCTCAATCCGGGAACTTCTTGTGAAATTACGAACATTTATGTGTCGAACATGGCGAGTTACATGCGGGGAAAAGTATTTTTAAATTCTATAAAATCAAAACGAAGTTTAAAAATCATGAAACTTGGCGGCGTGTCTTGTCATCTCATGAGGAGGCTGTGGTAAAAATTTGAAAAAGTTTCAAGCAAGTTGTGACGTCGGATGGCTAAAACTTCGGACATCCCCACACTTGATCACATTTGAACTCATGTGGAGATGTGCGAGTTTTTGAATCCGACGCGTCAACTTGCTCCAAATTTTTTTCAAATTTTTACCACAGCCTCCTCATGAGATGACAAGACACCTCGCCAAGTTTCATGATTTTTAAACTTCGCTTTGGATTTTATAGAATTTAAAAACACTTTTCCCCGCATGTAACTCGTCATGTTCACACAAAAAATGTTCGTAATTTCGCCATGAAGTTCCCGGATTGAGCCTAAACATACGCCAAAACATCATGAATAATATTTTTGAATGACCAAATTCCATTATTTCATGTACCCGCAGCTCAAATTTGGAGTGGTCCGTAAAATGTAAGAAAATAGAAATAATTCATGAAATATAGCAAAACAACTTAAAATTGTCCCAAATTTTGAACATGAGATGTAATTACCGCACTCAAGGGCACACAAAAAATATGGGACGAAAAAAACAAAAATTCATAAGTTTGCCGAAAGTGCCGTGGCCCGCACTCGGCAAAAAGTTCTTTGCCGAAAGTGCATATAATGCGCGGCACTCGCAACGAACGGTAATTTTTTTTTTAAAATAAAACAGACCTTTGCCGAGTGCATTTCCTTTTCGGCAGAAAGCCGGATAAATATCTGGACCGAGGAGCCATTTCGGCTCATTGCTTTCACGGCGCCCGCCCGCGCCGCCGCCGCCATCCCGCGCCGCGCCGCTTTCGCCCTCGCCGGACCCGCGCCGCCCCTCTCGCGGTCCAGTCCGCCCGCCCGCCGCGGCCCGCCCCGCCGCCCGCGCCCGCGGACCCGCCCGCCGCCCGGCCCCGCCTCGGCCTGCGGCGGCGTAGCGCCGCTTCGCCATCCCGCGCCCGTCCGCCCGCGCCCGAAACGCCACTCCGCCCGTCGGCTCTGTACTGCGCGCGCCGGAAAGCCGCCGCCCGGCGCTCTCGGCGGCCGACCGGCCCCTCTCGGCCCCACACAATCCATTCGAATGAGTGAGGAAGGGAAGGGAAGAAGAGGAAGAGGAGGAAGGGAGGAAAGAAAGAGGGGAAGGAGGGAAGAAGAGGAAGGAGAGGAGGAAGAAGAGGAAGGGGAGGAGGAAGAAGAAAGTGCCTCTCGGACGGCCGTCGTTCTTCGTCTTTACTTGATGATCCACGCCGCCGTCGCCGACCGTTGTCTTTGCCGTTCCCGCGGCCAAGGTAAGCCCTATCCTTCTAGTAGTGGTTAGTAGTAGTTGTTAGTAGTGGTTAGTAGTAGTTGTTAGTAGTGGTTAAGTAGTAGTGTTAGTTGTAGGGTTAGTACTAGTAGTAGTGGTTAAGTAGTAGTGTTAGTTGCATGGTTTCGAGAAGTAAAGTAAATGACTCTTGTTGATATATTGGTGGTTGGTGGCCTTCGTGCCCATATTCGGTATATGTATGTGGTTGTTGGCCTTCGTCCCCATGTTTTTGCGAGATTTGGGAACCTCCCCGTGCCTATGCATTGTTTCAACATTACGGTGTAATATTGCAGGCCCGGATGGCGAGTTGGAGGCCAAGCGGCGCCCAGCGGCAGACTTTGAGGCTGGCAGGCGGCCCCGTGCAGAGGCCCATCGGCGGGAGTTGGAGGCATACCGGCAATACTGGGTCGCGTCGGTCTGCGAGGGGCGTGGCGGCCTTCTTCCGGGGCCTCCAAATCCGGGTGTGACCCCGCCTCCGTTGCCCTAGCTTCATTTGTTCGCTCCACCCCGTTTCCGTTCCTCCTCACTGTAGGGACTCCGGTGAGTATATGTTGTTGTTTATTTCTTTAGCTTGTGTGGCCATCCTGCAGGTACTAATGAGATCGCCTCTCCTTTATGCAGCCACTGTCGGCGGGTTCGAACCCGACTCCTCCAGGTGGCCCTTCTCCACCCTATCCGGTTGGCCCAACTCCACAATTACGCGTGGCGGGTGGCGTTCCTCCTCCCGCACGCAGCCGGCGGCCACACTACGGGCTTCCACACGCCCCTCCTACACACCACGGGTGGGCGTCTGCCTCGGCGCCGCAGCATGGGTGGTATCCGGGGCAAGGTGAGGGCCACTCACACTCTTCGCACCATGGAGGCGTCGGGCGGTGAAGTTGAGTTGGTGGTGATTAGGTTCGACTGTTGCTGTTTGTGATGGATTTCTTTTGGATGTTGGATATGTTGCAATCTTTGTGATGGATCTCGTTTCGATGTTGGACATGTTAGATTTCGTTTGGATGTTGGACATGTTGGATTTCGTTTGGATGTTGGACTATATGTGTGAATTTGTGATATATGTGGATTATATATGTGAATATGTGATATATGTGGATTATATATGTGAATTTGTGATATATGTGGTTTATGTGTATATATGGATGCATTGTGGTATATATATGTGTGTATCTGCAGCAAGAAACAGCAAAAAACAGCAAAAAAAAAAATTTTTTTGCGAGTGCCGGCACTCGGCAAAGTTGGGTGTACTAACGAAAAATTGCCGGCTTTGCCGAGTGCACGGGTGGCACTCGGCAAAGTGACCATAACTTTGCCGAGTGCCACCAATATTGCACTCGGCAAAGTTTATTTTTTTCAAATAAGCGATTCGCCGAAAATCGCGACATGGTACTTCGGCAAAGTTTTTTTAAAATAAAAGAGTATAAATCTTTGCCGAGTGCGTGTCGGCACTCGGCAAAGGACTGCTCGATTAACGGTCGACGTTTCCTTTGCCGAAAGACCGACACGCGGCACTCGGTGAATCCTTTGCCGAGTGCCCGACACGGCACACGGCAAAGAATCGCTTTTCCGAGTATTTCTTTGCCGAGTGGGGGTCGCCGAGTGCGGCACTTTCGGCAATGCCTTTGCCGAAAGTGCAAAGGTCCCTTTGCCTAGTCGCGCCCCGCACTTTTCGCAAAGCGACCGATTCCTCGTAGTGTCACCTTCTAAAAACCTGATCCATCATAGGCATTTCTATGCTTATTGGGATATTGCACTAAGTTAGGTGGAAGCGGACACATTTACAAAGGCTTAATGATATGCCAACAACATCAAGAATTTGATAGGATTTATCGGGCTTTTCCATTTCGAGCCGAAAGTACGTATTGTCAACTCTTTCAAATGTAACACTATTGCACATCATGATCATGCAATTAGAACAAGTGATACTATGTTCGTCTACCTTCATTAGATGTTTATGTGTTTGACGCTTGTAGAATGTAGCCTTGTCATGAGCCACCTCCTGGTGTGCAATGGTTGTAGTCTCTACAGGCCCTCCGTGATGACCCTTACACATATAAAATGAAGTATATGAAATAATAAGACAAACATTCTACTATAATTATAGCAAAGTGTGGTTCATAGATACCTTTTGTTTCTTTGTTCTACTTGTGGTGGATAAAAGTAGACTGTCATCATCACTAAATTCAGACTCATATGTCTCTTTATTCTAGTAAAGAGAAAGAAGACAGTAGCATGAGTTAATAAAAAAAATCGCCTTTGTGGATAAAATAAGTATTGAATTCACAAGAAAGTGACATTACCAATTCATCCCTATGTTTAAGGAATCCATGATTCTGGTTGGGTGCAACACCTTGAACTCTCTAAAAATTTGAAACAATATTGAAGCCAAAAGTCTAGATTAGGTGAAAACCTTTTGCGAACACAAGGTCGATAAGTACCCTTGTAGTTCGTTTTGTGATTAGTGATTGTCAATGTGATCCACGATTAGGTTGACTAATCCTACCATAGCGAAAAGCTATGTGTGCATGTCTCTTGACTTGTGGTGCGCAGTGTGGTGCTTTCGGAGGCGGTGGTCGACGGTGAGGTGAAGGTCAAGTCGGACGGACGTCGTGCGCGACGGACCGGGAGCGTGAAGGGTGGACGTGAGGCTTGGACCGAGGGACCGGAGGGATGGGTGACTAGCCGCGGTGGTCGGCTACCTAGGGTCATCAACAAGTGCAAGTGTACATGGAGTGACCGTGTCGATCGCGGTCAAGATGGCGGGGCGTGCAAGTCGAAGCGGGGAGGCTTTGGAAGACTTGGATACCGGGTGGTCGGGACGGCGGTGACACGTGTCGAGGAGCGGTTGATGCGTATGGAGTACGCTACTCACAAAGCGGTTTGGTGGTTTGGGCCTCAAAACCATCGGCGCAGTTTCATTGTGTTTGGGCCTAAAACCCAAATGAAGGTTCCAAGGCGTAAGGGCGGCATGTGGCGGCATCGAGGAGTTCACGCGTCGGGGGTAAAGCTACCTCATGAGAAGGCACGGTGGCCGTCCGGATCAAGATTATCCCGAGTCGGACCATATCGCCCCGAAGTATGTGGTTTGGCCCTAAATAGACTTACGGGCAAAAGGGGAATGTGTAATAGGACTTGAAACAATATCGAAACACTACTCTACACTACTACAAAAAATCTTTTAGGAGGCATTTCCAAAATCTTAACCGTGGTGGGCAGAACTTGAAACTGCCTCGATAAATATTAGGCCCAAACAGCCCAACTAGGCCCAATAACGGGCTTCGAATATATATACCGCAACCACTTGAAACCCTAACTCACTCCCTCTCATTCCAATCAGCGGCACTCCTCACTCACCGCACTCCCTCATCCTCTACCTCCCCCACCTCCTCTCTCATACGATGCAAATACCAGCGCGGAGATCGTGCTCCCTCCCCTCCCCCCACAAAGCCCCCTCCTCCCGTCACCTCTCCTCCCCACGGCACCCTTCCCTCCCTTGTCATCGGCGCGCGGGCGAAAGCACGCGGCGGTGGGCGGCTGCGGGGGTCGTGCGCGGGCCCCTTCCCGGCGGCAGCGTGGGCGGGGAGCGGGTGAGACCCTTTCTCCCTCGTGGGCATCGGCGTGGCGGGGCGGGCGGGAGCAGGGCCGGCGGTGGCGATGGTGCGGCTGCGGAGCAGGTGCCGCGCGTTGGCCTTCGCGTTCTTCCCCACCCCGGTCGCCGCCCCCACCCCGATCCGGCACCCCTACCCTCAGATCCGGTGACGAGCACGGGATCCGGGCGCCCGGCTCATGGATCTGGGCGAGCAACGGCGATGGCGGCGCCACGGCGCGGTAGATCCGGCCGGTGGAGGAGCCTGGCGGTGGCGCCGGCGCGCGACAGCCCGCCTCCACCACCCCCCCCTCTCTCTCGTCCGGCAGCGCTATGGGCGCGTGGCATGGTGCCCGCAGCGGCGCCCGTGTCTAGATCCAGGCCCGTTTAGAGCAGGATCTCGGCTTTTTGGTTTTTTTTTTCGATTAACCATGACGGGCAACAAACCGCCACGGTAAATGGCACATTTACGTGACCTTATTTCCGTGGCGGTTGGAAAAACCGCCACGGTTAATCAAATAAACTGCCATGGTTAATCTTTTCCGTAGTAGTGCTAGCAAGGCTCCTAACACACTGTATTTACACGTTTAGCTGGAGGTAGTTGAAAATAGGGATGAAAATTTTGGAGGTAGGAGTTTAAAAGCATTTTGTGTTGTTTTGTGGGAGCGGGAGATTTGGTGGGAAGGAAATGGGAGTTTAGAGGGCTAGCTCCCACTAATCGATTCTATGGGTAAGGGTGAAACCGTGGGAGGGGATTGTGTTTTTAATATAAAATAAATATATCGTCCCAATCCACATTAGGACTAAAAATAAATTTCTGTACTGTAGTTCCTCACTGAAAACCTCCAAACCAAATAGGGGATATTAATTCTCTGTTCAACTACTACGCTTCTTATTTTTTCTCCACAAACAAAAAAAAAAAAGAATTAAGACTATAAGTCAAATCTCTACAACATAAAAAAGAGCAAAGAGGAGACATTTTTTGATGCGACATTCGCTTTGAGTCTGCCCAACCGCCACCCCATGCGAACCCGAATGGAGAAAAGGAAACGAATCGTCCATGCGACCTGATATAGGAAGGAATTAACGAGGCAATAAAGGAAGGAATTAACTACGCAATAAAGGAAAGAATTAACCTGCAATAAAGGAAGGAAAATGAAACGAATCGCATATGCGACCGGATAAAGGAAAAGAATTAACCACACAATAAAGGAAATAATTAACCACACAATAAAGAAAAAGAATTAACCATGCACGTTGGTTGTTGCGATAAAAAAATAGGAAGGAAACCGTGACTCAGCTCTTCCACCCGTCCGTAAATAGAAGGAGAAAATCTAGGAGGAAAAAAAAATTCCCATGGCGCCCATTCTCCTCTCGATCGAAGGGGAAGGAAAATCGCGGACCCCGCCTACCGTGCTTTTTCCTTTTTTGAGCTTCGTGAGAGAAAATAGGAAACTAAAATTAAAAAGATCCGCATGCACCCCTGCACCCTTCCCCATGCCCAAGCGAATTTAGAAGGTGCGATCAATCACGCCCTCCCCAAATACACGCAAAATTTGGACGGTGTGATCCTCTCCACCCATGCGAATTTGGAAGGTGCGATCAATCACGCCGTCCCCACCCGCACGCAAATTTGGAAGGTGCGATCCTCTCCATCCATGCGAATTTGGGAGGTGCGATCAATCACGCCCTCCCACGCCCATGCAAATTAGGAAGGTGCGATAAATCACGCCTTCCCCACCTGTACGCAAATTTAGAAGGTGCGGTCTCTCCGGACTCCCCACCCGCACACAAATTTGGAAGGTGCGATCTCGATTCCACCTCACCGCAACTAAAATCTCTCAAATAAAACATTTGGAACCCGCCCATACGTGAAAGAGAAGACCCGCCCCGCCGCCCCACCGCCTCAACCCTATGCGATCTCCCCTCCCGTCGCGTCGCCGCCGCCGCCGCTGTCTCCACAATGTCTGGCGTCGCCGTCCTCGTTGTTTGTCCCCATGTCGCCGCCCTCGTCTCCTCGCCGCTCGACGCGTTGTGCACCCAATCCGCTGTCGTTAAGGCCGTGGAGGTAATTTATTGATTTATCCGTTGCTCGGGTCATCGTAGTTTGGTCGCCGTGGCTTTGCCGTGGGTACAAAAAGGCCGCCATTGCTGGTTGTGGATGTTGCCGCCGTGTTCCCGCTGTTGAGAGGGTGTCGGCAATGTGTGTCTTCCATTATGCATGCTACCTGTCATCTATAGTTTCTAAATATGCGCCGTCATGTGAAGACTGCTACTGCATCTCTAAATTTTCATGTTGTGAACTATGCGTGTCTCCGCAAATCTCTAAATTTTTATGTTGTGAACTACGTGCACCGCAAACCTCCATATTCTCATAGTTTGTTCAGAGTTTTCCTACATCTTTGAATATGCATAATGTGATCATATATGGTTCATTTAAGATTTTGTCCGTGCAGCCTTGCCGAAATTTAGAATCCAAGGTAGAAATCAGTCCTTCATTTCTTCCTTTTTTTAGAGTCCACTTCTTATTTGTTCACTACCGATCTACCGTTATCAACATCAGTCCTGATCCATCAAGTTTTGAAGGTATCCAAGTAGGACATTTTAAGCCTATTGAGCTTGACATTGAGTAGTCCTTCAATTTCCGCTATGAAGAAGTAGTCTGTGAACTTCTCGCTTTTCGAGGCCGGACATACATGCTACTATAGCTGCTACTATTTTATTTGTATAATTTATATTCAATGAACCTTGCTACTTTTTTACGAAAAATACTATCTTGGAGAAAACCTATGTAGAGATTTGGATACATGTTTGAAAAAACTATGCCCTTGATTTGGAGACAAGGCTTCTTGGTTTGTCGAACCAGACTTTTTTACACCATCACACCAAGTCGCCTAGACAGTCCATTTAATTTTACAAGACTAATGGTCAAATATGCATACACAGGTCCTTGAAAATATTATTTAGGCGAATTACTTAAGAAGCCCATAAAATAGAGTTTTCAAACCAGCGATATCCATGATTGACTGTGTTACTTTCAGAAAAAACTTATTTAGATTAAATGTCACTTTAATATCATTGTTTAATTTTATAGTATTGTCATTTTATCATGCGATCCATGTGTTTTTATATAAAATTTAGTTATCCCGTAGCCACGCGACGGGCGTTTGACTAGTTGTCACCTTAATTTTCTTCATTAACTTTCACCACTAATTTTCTTGTCTTTTTGCATGTAATTACCAAACGCATCCTCTAGATACACAATCATGGTCCTAACTTATAAGTTTCCGGTTCCTAGACCTATTTGTTTATTGCCATATATGCCCAGTCAAGTCTGCTGTCCAATTCGTTAGTGGGCTCCTGGTCAATTGGTCGTCCACAACCATACGACGTTACTGGGTAGCACATTCTGATTTGGCCGTCCACATCGTGCTCGTGCGTGCTCCTCACGATTCATGATGCATGCATGCTACAACAGCGCAGGGTGATTCGGGTGAATCATTCACCGGAGGCTGATCATGAATCGTCCACAAAACGTTTTGAGTCATCCACAAAACGTTGAAAGACCGATAAGAACGGACCGGCGCTCAGACCTACCATTCACTCATTTTTCACCAATGGTTTATATTATACTAGTGCAGGAACGGGTTATAGTCCGGGTTGGGAAACCCGTTTAGTCCTGGTTTCCCAACCGGGATTACCAATCCAGGACTAAAGGCCCCCGCCCTTTAGTCCCGGTTCCGGCAACCCACTAGTGCAGGGCTGGGCTATAATCTCGGTCGGAAACCCCCACATTTAGTCCCGGTTTCTCAACCGGGATTGTTCATCCGGGGCTAAAGGTCCCCCCTTAGTTTCGGTTACGGCAACCGGGATTGAAAGTGGCCCTTTAGTCTCAGTTTCCAATACCAACCGGGACTAAATGGCCCCCCGTGCATTGCCTCGGGGCAACACGTTCAGCCCGGTTGGTGTTTCCAACCGGTACTAAAGAGTTTCTTTTTCCTTTTTCTTTTATGGTTTCATTTCAATTCAATTCCTTTTTGTTTCATTTTAGCTATTCGTATGTGAATTCTACGCTACTAATATCGCCTGTTCGAAAGCATTTTACATAAATAACACACTGAAATGTATGAAACTATATACATACAAAACAGAGGATGCTTAGTCAATTAATTTGCATGCATGAAATAATAAGTATGAAACTATATATACACAAAAGCTTGTATTCTGTCCTTGGGATTGCATTATATTCCATCCTAGTGTTCAGTCGTCGTAGTGGTATGACTACTAGGTAATAGCTCTTTATTGTCATAGTAGTACTAGCCATTGGGAGCTATGACCTCATCCATAAGAAATCCGCATAGTGACTCCTGAAGTGCTTTGATCTGGTCCACTCTCAGGACCTTTTCCTTTCTCCATATCCTCTGCAATTCGAATGAAAGGAAAAGTATAAATATGTATGATTATATATATCAAGGCAATAATGGTAACAATTAAATATATTGTGTATATTTTCTTTACGTACTTCTAGGTTCTCTTCTGGAGTTTTCTTGGAGCACTGCATCAGGAACTCACAGACGTAGTATCCGCATAAGTTGTTCCTAGTTCCTTGCTGCAGACACCACTTTATGAGAAAAAAGATTCATGATCAAACAATGAAGTATGTTAATAATGATCGTATTGAACTAAAAAGATGCGGTGACCTAGCAAGCTAGCTGGTACTTACTGGGTATTGGGCTACTTGTAGAGGCACGTTCCATTCACGATCATAGAGATACTGTATGTATATAGAGTGTATCAATAAAATGGTATGCATTGGGTTACTGAGTATATCAATAAATGGAGTGTGAGGATAACTATATATATATATATATATATATATATATATATATATATATATATATATATATATATATATATATATATATGTATATATATATATATATATATATATATATATATATATATATATATATATATATGTATATATATATATATATATATATATGTATATATATATATATATATATATGTGTATATATATATATATATATATGTTTGCTTAAGGTGTGGTTAATAAAAATGTTAATTAGAATAAATAAAGTTAGTCTTGGAAATGATAAATAGTTACTCTACTCTAATTCTTTTTAGTACCTTGCTTTTTACTAGAAACTCCTTCGATGTTTTGGATATATTTGTCCTGCTTTCAAATTTGCTCTATACCTGACTTGTGATTGCACACACTTGATCTAAGTCTAGGTAATTGGGGGATATGATATGAGAAAGTCCGAGCATGCTATTTATCTTGTCCTAGTGAAACTATATCCGGAGATTTACTTTCAAAAATTTAAAATCTTTCATGATGAGCTCTTGTTTAGCGTAGAAGTGATAAATTTCTACCAAAGCCATATTTATAATTATTAGATTAGAAAAATATTCCATTACATATGCTATTTGCTTTGGGTTGAGTAGTTCAAGCTTTGTTTGTTACTGTGAGGAGTCCAGTCATAAAAAAGACAAGTTTCCATCCACACCACCTTCCACATACATATGCATTATTCCTACAATGGGAGTGATTGCAATACCATGCTTTTTCCACATATACATCCATATACTTGTTTCATTCCTATACTGAGTAAACCCTCCATTAAACCATAGGAAGCCCATGTTTATTTACTCCAAAAAGTACTTTTGTTGATATCTCTCAAAAAAGTTTATCGGTGGAAAGAGATTTGGGTTCTTTGCTAAAAAAATAAAGGGGAGATGAAAAATGGACAAGTGTCCTACGGGCGAGAAGAGCCTACCTCCCTAAGAAAAAAGAAAGAGAGTAAAAGAGGACAAGTGTCCAAATAAAAACAATGAGTACTTCGATGCCCGCCTCTCTAAAAAAAAAAATATGCAGCCCAAATGTTCTCTCAAAAGTTTCTAAGTTTCAAAATATATATATCTTTGTATGTATATCGCACTGGTGCATTCCCTATCTGAGAATGCACCACCCAGCCAAACGGGCGCGCCCGGTGCACCTAGTCGGGCCCCTAACGCGGCCAACCGACGCCGCCGGGGTGGGCGCGCGACGAGCGTCAGCGCGACTTGGCCCGAGCGGCGTGATTTCAAAACCGCCACCCCCGCTACGGACAAATCATTTCGTCCCCTCCATCCTGCCCGGCGAAAACCCCGTTTCCACTCCACGCTCGTGAGTTCCTCCGCAGCCGTTCCCCTCAGCGGCGCAGTTCTTCTTCCCGACGCCCGCCCGCCGTTGTCCCGCCGCCCGGTCCTTCCCCCGTCGGCCCGGCGGTTCCGCCCATGACCATCCTTCCCCTCATCTGCCCATCCTTCACCCGCGCTGCTCGTCGCCATTCGCCGCCCCGAAAATCAACTCCTCGTTCCGGCTCGCCTGGCGGTTTCGGGGCGCAGCGGTTCTCCGACGCCCAGCCGTTCTTCTCGCCCTTGGCCGGTCTTCTCCCATTACGGCCGAGGCGAGAACATTCTTGGCAGCGGCGATGCTTCCCTCATCGGCCCCTCGTTCACCCGGCGCTGCATCCGGATTTGCGGTGCTCGCTTAGCGATCGTCGCGCGATCGCGGTGAGTCGCGTCGTCACGGAAGCGGTGCCATCGGGGGAGGTATGGCTGACCATTTTTTGCGCCAATGCTCCTGCATTTTGTGGCCTCCATTTCGTTATTGATTTTTTTTCTAATGCGGTTTGTTTTGGTGGCCTAGGTTTTCGATTGGTGTGGCGCTGGATCTGATTTCGTGTTTGCTAAGCGCGCAGTTCTTGGATTGGTTGGTCTTTACGTGTTGATTTAGGGTTCCAGAAGACATGATTTAGGGTTGGCGAATTCAATCGTATGTTCAACTTTGCAATTTCCATATGAACTGCTTCTATAGTTGTAACTACGGGTGTGGATCTGTAGTGCTTGTCTAGTAGCAATTGGGTTATTTTGTCGGTTGTAATTCATGATTACGTTGACTTGTTTGCCTTGTTTTTCTAACCATATTATCACCCCCTGTTGAGACGTTGAAATATGAATTGTGTGAATTAAACTTCTTTTATCAATTGCAACCGGGTATTTGTTTTAGTTGCAATTGGTCCGCAATTTCATTTCAATTCAACCGTCATCTTAGGTGTTTTGTATTCGGATGTGTCCAACTAGCTTATTATCCTAAATGCAACCGGTAGGTTGTTCTAGTTGCAATTGGTTGACATCTTAATCTTTAAATCAACTTCCCATGATTTTTTTTTCCCTGTTGGAGCAATTCTCTATGTATGCATGTACATTACTATCCCCTCGCAACTGGTAGGATCCTGGGTTTGCTTTATTTGTTTACTACTGTGCAGTAGTAATTTTGATTGCTTCATTTGTTTTAGCTTTTTTTTAGGGTATCCCCTCGCGGTTCGATGTGTGTAACTAGGTTATTATACTAGTTGTAAATGGCCGATTGTTGTAGTTGCAATTGGATCACTTTGTATTTGATATTTACTTGTGCATGTCCTACTAGTTGTAAATGGCTAGTTGTTCTATTTTGCAATTGGATGCCTGTCTAATGATATTTACTTGTGCATGTCCTTTATCCGAATCGCTTTCTTATGTTGTAACTCGCTCGGGTCCTTTTATCCGAATCGCTTTATCTCAATTTTTAACAAAAATCGTTGTTTATTTTTTGTTGCAATTGGGGTCTTGACTGTATTCACAATCCTCGCACATTTTAATCCATGTGTATGCCATCCGAAAATAGGCTATTACATCGAGTTGTAAATGCCCCATTATTTGTGTTGCAATTGGGGGTGCTTTGATCGTGATATTTTAACTTTTGTGATTGTGGTTTATGGTTGGTGACCATATTTGTAGGCCTGTGCATGACATGTATTAATGGCTTAATGTTTTTAGTTGCAATTTGGTTGAGGATGTAACCATCTTTTTTGATGTGTATGTTTTTTGAATTATTTGCGCCCTTGCAATGACTACCGGGGTTCCGAGGGCGATGGTGGCATCGCGTCGTTAAGCCCGTTTTTGTCGCGAAGGAACCCGGGAGGCGTAAAGCAAAAAATCTGGGGATGGAGAGGAAGAAGAGACTGAGGCTGCCCGATACGGGAAGGGAGGAACGTGGGCGATCTGATCCGAGTTTGTTCCTAGCAATTACGATCTTTGAGAACGGTCTTGATTCTTGGCGATGGTGTCGATCGCGGAAGCACCGCCGCCGGGGATAGGAAGAGGCGCCGCAAGGATCCTGCTTGTTGGTCAACGCAAGCGGCCTCACGCATGCCGGTGCTCTCCTACACAAATTCAGAAACTTTGTGCTGCTTTGCCTGATGAACTCAAAAAACAAGCAACAGCTTTGGGTTTTGGAGGAATTTTCAAAATGAAAGTGGACTCTATGGACTTGAAACTGCTCAGCCGGCTTATGCTTATGCTCAATCCAGATACTATGAAATTAGAGGTTGGTGGTGATCAGTTTATCGATGTCAACGAGCACAGCGTTTGGTGTATGTTTATGTTGCCCAAAGTTGGTGGTGACCCACCGTTATGTCCGATGCCGATGCTCATTCTAACGAACTTCGGACAAAGAAATGTGTCCCGATTCGCACGCGGTATCGAAATTTCAGTAAAAAGGTGTTTGTGCTAGACTGGGCGTAAGAGGCTTACCGGGAATTTGGCACTCAGGGCATTCTTCATGCTTGTATTCCAATCCTCGCTTTTACGCATACCTGACTCTCCAAAGCCAGGCTTCAGGATGTGGCATACACTGAAGATTTGGAGAATATCGGGAAGATTAACAGGTGCAAAGCTGTTGTTGATAATCTTTGCAAATCGCATGATTGTATAGGAAGGAGTACTCCAAGAAGGGATATGATTCACCTCTCAATGGTCGTGGGCATCTTTCTCGACGGTAAGCATTTCGAAATGACAAGAGCATTTTTTCCCTTTTTTAGCTTCCCCTTCCCTGCTGTTGTATATGTGTATTAGTTTTTGTTGCAACTGGTTCATGTTATCTGTTGCAAATTGGCTTGTTTTGTTTTTTTGATTCCATTTTTGCCCTTTCATATGTGCGCGGATGTTATATGTCGACCACTTGCAGCATGGGTTAGATATAAATGCACGGACTTTGCCCCTCATGTTCTCGTGATTGGCGGCAAAGAAATCGGTCATTTGCTCGGTTGGATCTAAAAGGAGACGTCGGTCGGGTGTTGTTAAGTATGGCAACCTTAGGGTAAGCTTTTCGATAATCTTTTTCTTCCCTTTGTGTAACTTGTTTTAATTTGTTTATAAACTTTTTTGCAGCTGAAAAGTATCACTGGCACATGTTATGTCCCTGTTGCTGTTGCTCCAGCTGTACCTGCCATACCTCTTCCCTCGCTTCGGTCCTCGGGGAAACTTCTTCCTGGCGTGGGTACTTCATCCGAGATTGGCGGCATTCCGATGGTCCTCCAAAGATCCTCGTTTCTACATCATTATCCTAGCCTTAGTGCTTTTGGGCCGAATATTGTTGATGCATTTGGAAGAAATAAGGGATCACAAGCACCGGATATATTGAAGGCTTTTGATGAGAGTACCTCCAAGGCGCAATCGTATGTGAGCGAGGCTTCTAGGTTGATGACTATGGCCAATGATCTGATGCAAAACGCTCATCAAGAGTGCTTCAAATGAATCTGAAAGTTTGTTTTCTGATCGCCAAGCTAAGAGGGAAGCTAGGAATGAGAATAGGAGGGGGAGGCAGAAGGAGAAGAAGCAGAAGAAAGGAGCAGGTATTTTTTTGTCGCGGTTTCCCATGTATTTCATATTTGCAATTAGCAGCCCCCATGTTGTAATTGCCCATTGTCTTTTTGTTGCAATTGGTCTGTTAACTCTAAAATATCATGATACAAACAAAGCGTTCATTAGGTGCTGAAAAATCTGGCCTTCAAGGAAATTTGGATGGAGGGAATGGAGATGGCAAAGGTGGTCCCCAAGGTTCATTTTTTTTCTGCATATCCTGTTTATAAGTTGCAATTATGGCACCATCCGTTTGCAATTGCATCTGTTTTTGAGTTGCAATTGGTATGCTAACTTTACAATATCATGAATGAAACATGCGGGTTCATCAGTCTTTGATGATGGTCGCCAAGGAGGGACACCTCCTCAAAATGAAACCGAGGAACCTCGCCACCAAGGAAATTTGGGTGGAGGGAATGGAGATCGGGAAGCCGGTGCCCAAGGTACATTTTTCCCCGCAAAAAGCTTTTTTGTATGTTGCGCTTAGGGCACCATCCGTGTTGCAATTTCCCTCTCAGATTTGTGCCGCAATTGGTCCGGCCGACTACTAAGAAACCACGAAAAGCAAATGGGTCATCGGTGTTGATGATCGTCAAGTCGAGACACCTCCTTTAAATCAAACCAAGAAAAACCGGCCCGCCGGGGAAATTTGGGTGCGGGGAATGGTGATCGGGAAGCCGGGTGCCAAAGGTACATTTTTCCCGCAAAACCTTCTCTTATGTTGCAATTAAGGCACCATCTCACATTGTTGCAATTGGCTCTCAGTATTTGTGGTGCAATTTGTCTCGCGATTTTAAAATATCATGACATAAAAACGGGACCTTCATCAAGTGATGATGGTCGCGACGGAGGGACACCTCCTTTAAATCAAATCAAGAAACCGGACCAGCGGGTCACCAACTTCGTCCCCAAGGAATTTTGGAAGGACCAAATGGACATGGAGAAGACGTTGCATTGGATCTATCACCACCGGGTAGTTTTTTGTTGCAAAATTTTTTTTTTCAGCCCTTTCCCATGTTTTCCAATTGCCACCACTAGCTTTTGTCGCAATTAACATTATCTCGTGTTGTATCTCTCACTCTTTTTCTTTTCTTTTCTAGGGTATTTTGGGCGTGATCTTGTATTTGATGATAATGACCTGTTTTTGTGTACCTTTTAATTGCCTTTCTTTTTGTCAACCCTTTTCCATGTTTGCAATTACCACTGTTGTATCTTTGTTGTAATTTGATTTTTTTAAGTTTTAACCGGTGTTTGATCTGTGGCCGTAATTATCGATATGATGACCTACATTCGCGGATGGAGATTTCGATGCTAGAAATTCTGATCGAGAAGTAGATCACGAAGTTGGTCGACAAGGAGATTCGGATGGAGACCAAGGCGCTGCACATGGCCTCAAATCTGGACTAGGAGAGGATCAAGGTGTTTTACATGGAGAAGGAGATAAGGACGATTGGTCGACAAGGAGTTTTGGATGGAGACCAAGGTGCTAAAATTTGATTTTGCAAAGGACCTATATATTTTTTAGCCATCCTTTGGATGTGCATTTGTGTTGCAATTACCTCTCCACTGTGTTGCAATTTGTGTATGTCATATGTGTGTTGCAATTATCTATGTCATATCTGGCCGCAATTTTTAGCCATTAGTGTTGTAATTAGAATGATATTTGAGTTGCAATTACTCGCGATTATGTAAACTTTACATTGTTGTAATGCTTTTTCGGATCTAGGAGTGTCTCGACAAGAAGAATCGGCAATCAATTCAAGCGGCGCCGCCTCATGTTTCCCCACATCAACGAGCGGCGCATCCTCTCCTCCATCGTCCACTAGCAACGCGTTGATCAAGGTACAATGTTGCATTTTTTCAATCTCTTTTGATTCTGCAACACGCAATAGAACTTGGCATTGGTTGAATCCGTATATGAACTTAGTGCCGTAGGCACTTTAGTGAATGTAAGACATTCGCTTTAAGGCCGAGTGGGCGGTAGGCCCGAGGCCGTGGAGCAAAACACATAGCGCCCGGGCTGCCTTGGCGTAATGTAATTAGGCTTTAAGGCCGAAAATGTTGGGCCTCGGGCCGTGGAGCAAAAGAGATAGCGCCGGAGGCGCCTTAGCGAATGTAATTCGCTTTAAGGCCGAGTGAGCCGGTAGGCCCTCGAGGCCGTGGAGCAAAGACATCGCAGGGACCCCGCGATACAAGACTTCATAGTACGCAAAAGCGGGGACCTGCGATACAAGGCACGTAGTACGTAATGACATTACTAGGATCCCTATATGCACCTAGCGCCGGGCGCATTAGCTTAATGTAAGCCATTAAATCCGAGGCCGAGGAGCCGAAGGTAGCGAGGCCGAGAGGGCCGGTAGGCCCTCGAGGCCGAAGCAGGACTTGGAGCAAAGACATCGTGGGGACCTGTGATACAAGACCTCATAGTACAAAAGCAGGGACCCTGCGATACAAGGCGTAATTGAAAATACATAGTTCAGATAAAACAATACTCATGTTGCAATTACAGTGCTTCTGGTGTTGTAACTAGAAAGCAGTTTTAGTTGCAATTAGGTTTTATTTTATTTTTGCATTGTCCATTACTTTTTATACTTGTAACCGGTGTTTTCATCTCTGTTGCAATTTCTTATCCGATGTTCTAAGGATCTCCACATGCACAATCTGATGCCTATTTTTTTTCGGATGTCCAAGGTGCTCGACAAGAAGAATCGGCAAGGTTCCTGAACCGACGTTCCTTCCAGTTGTCACCGTATCATCCTAAAGACCACTGAGTCAAGCGACACTCATAGAAAGTAATTCTTCCATTTTTGTTTTTAGCTATTCATGTTGCAACTAGCACCATATCTGTGTTGCAATTTTACTTTTTTGTTGTAGTGTTATGTTGTAATTTTTTCTTACCCCTCTGACTTTTTAGGTGAGGGGACTTCTGCAAAAGATGTTCCATTTGGAATCCCACTTAATGTTCACTTTGGACGTCAAAGGAGCCCCCCATCCTCCTCTTTGGATACAGATGAAGTTAACTCGCCGGTCCAAAATTCCCCTTCATCCAGCTCTCAAGAGGCTACGAGTAATTACCTGATGAGTTGGTTTCTCTTTTTTTTATGTATCCATTTTTTTTTGCAATGCTAATTTTTGATATACCTTGCAACACCACCTCATTTGCGGAGGCAACATGCACCAGGACTGGATGTATTAATCAGCACTCTAACATCTCACGTGCAATTGGGTGGCGATGGCCTCAATGACAACGACCAAGACACTAGTGTGTTAGATCAGGCAAGAGAACAGGTTCCTCCTGCTGCTGTAAGTTTTTTGTTCTTTTTCCATGGTGTTGCAATTCATGTAGCATTTCCTTATGCAATTGTAATCACTAAATGGTTGCAAATTGTATTTTTACAGATTGAAACTGGTGTGTTAGATCAGGCAAGAGAACAGGTCCCTCCCTGCTGCTGTAAGTTTTTTTTGTTCTTTTTTGATGATGTTAATTCATGTAGCATTCCTTATGCATTTGCAATCACTAAATGGTTGCAAATTGTATTTTTACAGATTGAAACTGGTGTGTTAGATCAGTCAAGACAAGAGGTTCCTCCCCGCTACTGTAAAGTTTTTTTGTGGTTTCCATGCTGTTGCAATTCATTTAGCATTCATTATGCAATTGCAATCACTAAATGGTTGCAAATTGTATTTTTATAGGTTGGAACCAGCAAAGTCTTCGATGTACCCAACCAAGCGGCGTCCCCGCCAATTGTAAGCTATTTATATTCTTATACTTTTTTTTGGTTAGTTTCCATATCTAGCCTCTTCTTTTCGGAAAATTTTGTTGCAACTCACTTTGTTTTTTCTTGTTTTCTAAATAGGTTTCAACTTACCAAAGAACTACGAGGGGTGCTAGCACCGTTTGGTCGCTTCAAAAGCATCGATTTTTGAGAGTAGATCGAGCAAGCCCGATGACCCTCCTCCAAATGAAGAAGAAGAGAGTTCAAAAGTCACCTCCTAAAAGGCTCCTCGCGAAGGCACCCGCCAAGAAGAAAGGAGGAAAGGGTGCCAATACCGTGAGGGATTTTGGATGGATTTTGAAGGAGGAGTTAGCGCAACGTAAGAAAAACGAGCAATGGTTGGATTCGATGAAAGAGGAAGTGAAAAAGAGATTAATCGGTGAAGATGAGCGTCGGTGCCGTGGTCGGAGGATAGCTTTGCTACTTGCCCCTTTCCGTAAGACCCTCTTGAAGACTTCATCACCGCTCTCAATGCACGCCAATCGAAGTTGAGTGATGAAGAGAAGGAAATCGGATCACGTGGACTTCAATCATTACCAAAGGGTGATCTTCGGATATGTGGGAGATCGGTTGAAGAAAAAAAGCCAAGAAAGTACATATCACCTTTCAAGATTAAAACCAAAGGGCAAAAGTACCTCTGTCAAAGGCTCTTGCTATGAGGAACAAGATTGCTTCTTCCGATGAATTGAAAGAGTAATTACCCTCCTATATCTCAAGCAAAACTTCATATATTAGTGTTGCAATTAGCTTTTTTCCCGCCATTTTTATCCACTTTTTTTATATATATATCTGGCTGTCCTTTTTTTTTTTCTTGACAACAACTTTTTTTTTCCCGGGCATCCATGCGGGATGATTCCCGCTTGAGTTAAGTAGTTTTGCACGTTATATCGGCAATGATCTACTCACTACCTTTGCCGACAACGTGGAAGGCGATTCTTCTCTTCTTCGATTTCAATCGTCTTTTTTGTCTTCATTTTGATGACATATTTCACAAGTCGATTCTATTGGATACGTGGCTTTTCCTCACCATCGGGCGTCTATGTGAGTTTTTTTTCTTTTCTGAACATGTTGTTGCAATTACTTTTGTTATGATGTTGCAACCAACTATTTTTGTCATTATTTGCATCACCGCTTTTATAAATCTTTTGCATTTTTCCCCATCCAGGTTTGTGTTAAAGGGGTGTCACGAAAGTGTCTTTGAAGCGGATGGCATAACTGAGACTGAAGCATTCCACGTCTTACGCACACATATCGAGACCGAAGTTGAGCATTATACTGAGACTTCCATAAGGCCAAGCTGGTTAGTATCCGATTATCTCACTCTCTCACCTCTATTGTTGCAACTGTAATAAACCTAGTCCTGTTTTTTTGTTGCAATTGGTGTCTCCTTAATGTTGCAAATGGATACTTAACCAGGGTTGCAATTTTGCCATTATTGATCGTTCTTGTGTTGAAAGTGTTCACTTTTCAATGAATCATGTATCAACAATTTTGCTTTGTAGATTTTCATCCCTATGTGTGATGGTGGTCACTATTTTCTGTATTGCATCAACCGCATTCATGAACGCATCGATATCCTTGATTCCATTGACTATGTGTGGGTGATAAGAGACCCTACAATTCGTCATGACCCAATTAAAGCGATGTTGCCATTCTTAAGTCTTTGCATTCCGGAAGATTTGCCCGCAACATTCCCCTCGATTTTGGCTCGTGGCCTACGGGATTTCCTAAAGTCCCAAGACAAGCGAGGGGCAAAATGAATGTATGTTCTTCGTCTGGAAATACATGGAATATTATGATGGCGAAATCTTGCACACCGACATCAATCTGTAAGTTATTTTTCCTTTTTTCCGACGTTCAAAATTCTATATTATCTCCTTTTCTCTTGTTTTTCAACAGTCTGAAAGGTTTTCTCATTTTTTTTTGTGTGTGAGCAGTTCAAGGGCTTTATATACAGGCTAGAGCTGATGCACTACTTGGTTTTCCACATGCTCAACCCGCCGGCCGTGCTACCCGATGCTCTTGATGTCTATAGGGTTGGCGGAAGGAAGCCCGATTGGAAAGAGCCCGGAATGATGAAGTTTAGGACTCTTGTTTTTTTTTTCTTTTTCTAGAGTAGCAAGTTTCTCAAACTATGTGTCACAAGTTGCAAGTCCTTAAACACTCGTGTTGCAACCGGTTTAGAAATCTCTTGTAATTTGATACTCCCCGGTGAGATCCAAGTGTTTCACGATATATGTTACCAGATCAATACTTGTTGGTGGCCTAGGTCAAATATATATGTATGTTGCAATGCCCTTGTTTTTTTGCAAACAGGTTGCAATCTTGTTATTTTCGTTGTTGCAATTCTCGCCCACTCCAATGTTGCAAATAGTGTTTGCATGATTCTAATTTTTGTGTAAATTGCGGTGTTGCAACTTTATACTGTATGTTGTTGCAAATAGTAATTTAGCGGCTCATTGCATGTGCTACCATTGGGCCATTTTGTAATCTGCTTTTTACCGTGGTTGCAATTGTGTCACTTACGTTGTTGCAATTGGACATGCTACATCGTTGCAAATGGTACGCCCCCTCGACCTTGTGTGTTTAACCAACTATGGGTCATCTCACCTTTTTTTTTGTTGCAAATTGCTAGTTGTCGGGTTGCGGTTGTGTGTTTCCAACTAGCTAATCGTGGTTGCAAACCGTGGTTTGCAATCGTGGTTGCAAATTGCTAGTTGCTTTGAGATTAGTGTATAAACCGTGGTGTTGCAACCGGAGACACTATGTATGTTGTTGCAAATAGTAATTTAGAAGCTTCGTGGCTCTGCTACCGTGGGCCATGTTGTAATTTGGTTTTCATAAGGTTGCAATTATGTCACTTACGGTGTTGCAATTGGACACAATCCATTGGTGCAAATGGTACCTCCCCAAAATTTTGTGTGTCCCAACCGTGGGTCATCTCACTTTGTTGCAAATTGCCGTTTTCCCCCGGTTTGCAATTATGTTACTTCTAGTGTTGCAAATGGCATGCCCCCACCCCTTTGTTCCAACTTGGTTGTCGTTAACTTTTTTGCAAATTTTGGGTATATCAGGTTGCTATTGCCGCACTCCTGGATACAATCTTTTTTGTTCCAACACAATAAGATGTTGCAAATGGATATCAATCATTGTTGCAACTCTGTCAACTTCGATGTTGCAATTTGGTGTGTAAACAGGTGTGCAGTGTTTGTCAGCATTCTCATTACACATGTATACTTACTGGCAACATTCACATTATTATATCCATTTTCCGTAAAACAAAGAACTAGCAAACATGTAAACATTTATAAGGGCATAGTGATGTAATAACTTATAACTTGTACAGTACATAAAGGTGAATAACCCGTCCCAAGTATATTGTAATAACTTATAACTAGCAACTAGCTAACATGCTACTTGCATTTGCAACTAGCAAACATGTTCTTAACCCCTCTCTCCGTCAATCGACCTCTTGTCGCAAATTGCTCCTCTCTCGCCTCTTGCACCTCTCCCACCATGCCCTCTTGTTGATGGTGTCGCAGAATGTCATCTTGATTGCCTTCTTCATGTACAGCCCTCACTGCCTTCGGCCTCCCTCTTTTCCTTGGTTCGCTCTAATGTGGGTTGGCTTCTTTCTTGTTCAGCCGGCCCTCCGACGCCTTGCTTCAATTCGGGTTCGCGTGGACAAGTTGTTGTGTAGTGTGTGCCCTTTCGCCACATGAGCTGCATATTCTTCTACCATAGGACTCTTTGGCATAGGTGCTGAGCGGGTTACCTCCTTGATGAGTCTCAACTTCATGTTTCCTCTTCTTTGTGTTTGTTGATCTTCCTTTCGTCCGGGTCACAGGTGGCTCAACCAACAAGACATCATTATGCAACAAATAAGTTGATGACGCCGCGTTTCCACCGCCAGCGACCCTTCACTTGTGTTATCGCTGATCCGGTGGGTCGATGGTCCACCGCCAGCGTCTCATCACCGCGTTGTCTTCATTTTCTCGGGTTTGTTGTTGATGGTCCAAAGGTGGGCGCCGTATCTTCGTGGCTCCCCGAACATTTCAATGCCCGGTAATATCCGATCAAGTTGTGCGTGGTAACTCCTC
The DNA here is from genome assembly GCA_015847255.1 of Hyparrhenia diplandra. Classification (NCBI taxonomy): domain Eukaryota; kingdom Viridiplantae; phylum Streptophyta; class Magnoliopsida; order Poales; family Poaceae; genus Hyparrhenia; species Hyparrhenia diplandra. The sequence continues at coordinate 287,734 of JADLZK010010225.1, read as the reverse complement.
ACAAAGCTTCGGTCGGACCTACTTGCAGCCCTCCCCACCTTCATCAACTTTGGCATCGATTTCAACATCCGGGCCTGTTCCTGGCTTGCAGCAGCACCAATTCGGACGCCATCATGTCTGTCCTAGGGAACTTGTTGCATTGCATCACGAGTATATCTCTTGAAGATATACTTTTCGTGTATGTTCCCCGACTGCGGGTGGGTGAATGCCCTTATGATATGCATGCAGAACAGCCCTGCAATTATTTTGAAAATCAAAACACGGATGCTCATGTCGGTATGTTGCAATCGGATTATGTAACAAGTTGCAACCGTGTGCCAACCACGCTTGCAATTGCGTAAAAAACAACACCCATGTTTTTGCAAAACACACGATCCCGCTGTGTAGCAACCACTTAACAGTTTTAGATGCAAATTTGGTGTAATTTGTTTGCAATGCCAGTCTAGGAAACAATAATGTAACTCTACTTGCATTTTTTCGAGATAAACAATATCATGTTGCAATTACAATGTTTCGTTTGTTGTAACTAGAGAGCGCTTTTAATTGCAATTAGGTTTAATTTCTTTGCAATTGCCGCTTTTTTTCATCATTGTGTAGCAACCACTTAACAGCTTTTCGGATGCAAATTTGTCCAAGATAGCATATCGGATGAACAACTAACAGCTTCCAAAAAAGCATATCGGATGAACTTTTTATTAAGATGAGCAATACCTGTGTTCCCATTGCTTGCATTCACATTTGTATTCCCACTCTCCTTGTTAGCAAATCACCTTGAATTCATGTTTTGCCCGTAAGAAGCTCCCTCCCCTTGTTCATGTTTCACTAACCAACGATTACCCTTTTCTCGAGTTTGGATCGTAGGCGAATGGTAAAAGCCGTCTTTGTTTCCTCGTATTGCCTTTTGTACACCCCGGTAGACACCCTTTGTGTATACTCTCGGGCAACTCGCTCATCGAATTTGGCCTTGCATGCTCGGCGTCATCGTAGCACGCAAACCATCGGGCCTCCTTGTTGCAATTAGGATGCGAGAGTGTTGTAACAAGGGAACAAGCATACTATTGCAATTCCCATAACATGATTTGTTTTATGGGTTTTTGTTTTATACCTGTGCATAGTGAGTCTCACCAAAGATCCATATGGTCGGCGTCTTTGCGGTGATTCCAAATTCTCTTGGCAAACATGTGCGGGCTTGTGCTTGGACCAACATAACCATCTTTTAAGACCCCGCTCGCTCTCCGATCTCTCGTGGTCGAAGTCATCCTTCCACAATATATGTTCTTGAAATAACATGATATCCACCTCTCCCTCTTCTCCCACAGGGCTTTTTATGGTCGGATTCTCCGCAATGCCACAATCATCAATCAATTTTTTCCATTCGCCTCAAATTGGGTTGGTCCCAAAGGATAATTCAGCAACGACTCAAACTTTTCTTGCAATTGCTTCTCCTTGTGATGTTTGAACAGCTCTTCCGGCTCAATCTTGAGGAACACCTTTGGAATCGCGATATTCATCGCCGGATCTTCATCCGATAAAGGGCGTAAAACAATACCATGTTGCAATCAATATCATCACGCGGTGTTGCAACGAGTAGACAATATTGTCGGCAAATGTATTTTGATAGCAAATGTATTGTATCTAGCAAACAGAAATAGAGTACTAGTGGCAAATTTTCGTGATAAACAAGCAATCACGCTGCAATTACTACCATCATGGTGTTGCAAACTGTGAAATAGTTTAAGATGCAATTTTTGGTGTATTTTTTTTCTAGATAAACAAATGTCATGTTGCAATCAATATCATCACGGTGTTGCAACCAGCGATGCTTTTGTCGAAAAATGTATTTTGACAAAGAAATGTATTGTATCTAGCAAACGAAAATAGAGTACTAGATGCAAATGTATTTTGACTCACCGCTTAGGATAACATGTGGTTCGACGCCACCCATGCAACTCTTGAACGTCTCGAATAGCCATATGAAGGATGCAGCGGATTCGTCACCAATGAGAGCTTGTCCAAATGTCACATTCTTCAGGTTATTGTTGGATCCAACAAACATAGCAAGTGGCATGTTCTTGATGTTGGTTTTGTGAGTCGTGATCGAAGGTCACGACGTCTCCAAAGTCTTTTGTACAATGCCCTCGGCTAGCATGACTCCACAAGATGTTTCTAACAACCCTTGTCTTTGGATCCGTATCCACATCCCAAAGAGAAATGGTCATTGTTCTCCTTACACTCTCGGAAGAATTTCAAGAGCTTGTTAAGATCATCATCTCTCGTCTTCCCTAGCCTTGGCCTCCTTCCCCGTGAAAATGTTGCAATTATGTTAAGTTACCTTTGCAATTACAATTAGAGAATGTTGCAATTCATTGAAAAGTAACACCATTCAGCACTTACATATTCCTCACATCCTTCTCTCTGCGGAACCCCACATATGGCGACCGCCATGCGCCTCGCCATCACATTCAACGCCGCGATGATGCGTAACACCGCTCCTTGTCAATATATGGAAGAGGTCGCATATTCCTTCCGCCATGTGCTTGTGGACGTGCATGAACCGCACCATCTTCGGAGATGGCTCCAACTTGTGGTTGTGGGCTATTTTCACAATGTCAAAGTACCCGGTATTTTTCCTTCATGTTCATCTTAACTTTGGATGTAGCTTGATAGCCACATCTTCTTGACCCCTTCTTAGTTTTCGGTTCCTCATCATCTTTTCTCGCCTGGACACTTGCCTCCCCTTGTTGCGCATATAAACTGCCGCTTATGGGTTGTTCTTGCAATCCCGACGACTGAACCTAGCAAGCCTTGCATATTCGACGTAAAATACGTAAGCTTCATCATTGGTGTATTGAACCGCTGCTTACTCTAGGCACAAACACCGGGCCGCACATATGAATCATGTCACGAAGAAAACATACACAACATTATTAGGACAGTTTGTTGCATCTTCACAACATCTTTTGGTAGTTTAGCAATCGAAAAACGTTTGCATTTTCATACTCGTTGCAATTACAGGTTCTCATACTCAAGGCAACCACCATTCATCTCGGATGCAAATCAGGTTTAATTTGTTTGCATTGCCAGTCTAGGAAACAAAAACAGAGGTCTAGCATTTTTGTTGTCGACAAAAACAACATTCACTCATGTTGCAATCACGCATCTCATATCAAGGCAACCACCATTCAGTTTTCGGTGTAAATCGTTTTTAATTTGTTTGATTGGCGCCTAGGACTCTAGGTAACAAAAAAAAGAACTCTACTTGCAATTTTTTTCACAAACAACACTCATGTTGCAATCACAGCTTCTCATCAATCGTTGCAACCACCATTCAGTTTTAGATGAAAACAGAGTTCTACTTGCTTTTTTCGCACAAACAAACACTCACTCATGTTGCAATCACGATTGCTTTCCGAAAGTGTAACTAGAAAGCGTTTTAATTGCAATTAGGTTTAATTTGTTTTCATTGCCAATCTAGAAAAAAATGTAAAAGTAGTTCTACTTGCTTTTTTTCCGCACAAACAAACACTCACTCATGTTGCAATCACGTGCTTCTAAAAAGTGTAACTAGAAAAGCAGTTTTAATTGTAATTAGGTTTAATTTGTTTTCATTGCCAATCTAGAAAACACAAAACAGAGTTCTACTTGCTTTTTTTTCGCACAAACAAACACTCGGTCATGTTGCAATTACTATCATCATTGTGTCGCAAACCACTTAACAGTTTAGATGCAAATTTGTCCATTATAGCATATCGATGAACGAAACGTAGATTTTGGGGGGGGGGGGGGGGGGGGGTGGGGGTATATGGAGTGCTGCGCATCAAAAGCCTGCTGTGCATCCGAGTCGCCATGTCCCCTGAGCCAATGCCACCGGCAAGCGGTGGGTTGTATGGTGGAGGGATCAGCACTCCGGCATGTCGCCATGTGCGTGGGACTCTGGAACCGCAGCCGTCGGTGTTGAGGGACGGCGCAGGGGCCCCTCGCTGGACTCCCAATGAGCTGCGCCGGTACTGTGGATCTCGGCCTGCGCCCTCCCGGCTTCGCCGCGATCGCGAATCGCTAGCTCGCGACAGACCCTCGAATTGGCCGCCCCAGGCTCGTTGCTGGACTCGCCCAAACCAGCTCGGTACTGTGGGATCTCGGCCTCGTCCTCCATCCACGCCCGCTATCGCGCAACACTTTCGGGCCGCGAATGCCTCGCCGCCATGACCACGCCGCCGCAGTGATCCGGCGGGATTGAGGCGCCCCATCGATCCCCCAAATGAGATTCGGTGGCCGGGTTGTGGAGGTGGTGTTGGGGCGAAGGTTGAGGTGGAGGCGGAGGCGGCGGCGAGCCGGAGGCGGAGGTGGCCATGAGCACGCTTGCGCCCGATCCCTAATGGATTGCAGGCGGTTCCATCGATCCCCCCAAATGTAGATTCTCGCGGGCGGGGGTGTGGAGGTGGTGTTGGGGCGAAGGTGGAGGCGGAGGCGGAGAGGCGGAGGCGGAGACAGAGACGCAGCGTCAAAGCGAGATCCGATTTCAAATTTCGAACGGAGGGGGTTGGGGCGACATGTCCCGGTCGGACACTTTTATTATGTCCAAAAGCTGAGAATCTATGTTGCAACCGTATTCTATAATGAGTTGCAATCGTATTGTAGTATGCGCTGCAAATAGGCGCCCGATGCGGATTAATCAGGCGCTGGCCGGGGAGGTGCGCCCACGCCAAGCACTAGGGGAGGTGCGACCCAGCGCTGGCAGCCCAGCGCAGCGGCGCTGGGGAGGGGAGGCGCGGCCCAGCTGCGGTTTGGGGCAGGGTGGGTGCATTCTGTACATAGAATGCACCCGGTGCATTTTAGGCCTGTTGTGTGTGTGTGTGTGTCTATATATATATATATATATATAGGACTGCGCTTATTTAGTTGCTGTACGCTCTAAATATTATTTAGAGCGCCGGCGATCCAACCGCAACTCCGACGAGCCGCCTCCGGAAGAGTAGATTTTTCTCCCACAACCGTAAGTCTTACTACTAGACTGATCCCACAACAGTAAAGTTTCAACCCTCAACCGTAAGTATTACTACCAGCAACCCTCCTGCGGCCGTAAATGATCCATCCCCAAGAGTAACTATTACTACTGGATGGACAACTAGCTGCATACATATGTCCCCAAGAGTAAGTATTACTACCGATGGTGCCTAAATTTTGCAACAGATGGTCTCCCACAACCGTAAAACCAGTGAGCACCTGATTCTTGTAACCGCAAAAGTACTGGCGCCATGCAAGTCAATCAGCAAGGTCAAATCATCTGGAATACCGGGTCAAGTCTAATCAGTCTTTCCATGAATACTGCCATGGTATTAGATTAAAATAGTAATGTTCCTAAATAGTAGTAATAGGAGACTAGGAGTAACAGGATCTCGTGTACTACAACTCAGGGTTGGAGTTTGATTATTTCTACACTCTGTTGATTATTTTTATTTTTGACAAAAAGTAGATAGTTCTTCAAATAATAGGTTTAGTAGTAGTTTCTGACTATTGCAAACCGTAATGCCCGAACTAAATTCAGGTAACCACATATAACAATAGTAGTAAATTCTTAAAGATCCAATAATGGGCGTCCATTACCAACCCAAGCTTCCTGCATGTGTCTACGTAGGAGTGCCTACAATTTAGGAAGGTAGTAATTTGATACCCAAAAGGAATGTAGTAATTTATTTCCCTTTAATGATCAATGAGGGCGCAAGAAATAGAAGTAAACTTTACTCCTGCATAATTGGTATGTGGACATCTCTTTCAGAATTAGTAATAAGATTCTAAATTCTTTCTCCTCTCCCTTTCTCTGAATTAGTAGTGAAAATTTTCTCTGAATTAGGAGTAAGATTTTTGTCTAAACTTTCTCCCATTTTCTCACTGAATTGTTAGTAAGATTCTTTTGTATTTTTTCATCCAATTGAAAGAAAGATTATTTACAACTTTTTTTTTTCCATTGCAACCGTACATCCATACAGTTAAAATACACAAGTACTCTACAATATTCTTTTTCTCCCTTGCAATTGATAGTCACTGACAGCAAGATACTACCAAAATCAACATGCCACCTTCACTACACAACACTAGTGATGCTACGACCAGAATTTGTGCCTGATGCGCTTCTTTGCAGGCTGATCCACCTCCTGGTCCCCATCCTCGTCATCTGCCTTGGCTTTCTTCATGCCGACATTGTTCTCCTACAACATAAGTGGATCACCGAATCAGAGAAATATACTTCAGGTAGCAGCAGCTGGCAGAAACACATGACAATGCCCAGCAAGGGATGGGAGGGTAAAGCAGAGAAGAGAAGAGAAGATGGGATGAGCCTTGAGCTCCGCTGCCTTTTCATGTGAGGCTTCTCTTGATCAAGAAAAATGAACAACAAAAGAACATGAATGATGAGCTCCGTCGGTGCATGGGAGGAGCGCGCTGGACGCCGTTTGGGACTGCAGGAGGCGTCGAAGCCAAAAACATGCCGCCGCTTGACGTATATAAGGGCAATGGCGTGTTAATGCTGACGAAAATTAGGTGCAGATTTCGTGCAGCTGGTTGTCCATCTGGTAGTAAAACTTACGTTTAGGGATGGATCAGTTACGTTTGGCGGCTAGCGGTCCTTGCTGCATGTCGAAACCTGGTAGTAATAGTTACTCTTTCTAGCAAAATGGACATAGCTGGTAGTAATAATTACTTTTTCTGATGGAAATGTCTATGGGTGCAGGATGTTGGTAGTAATTCTTACTCCTGTGAATGGGAAAATTACTACCGCTGGGTGGACGCCGGAAGTGGGCGGCGCCCATGGCTCTAAATTATATTTAGAGCATATCATCCTAAATAGCAGTTATATATATATATATATATATATATATATATATATATATATATATATATATATATATATAAACATGCAAGTTACTTCAATTGTAGAAAGAATCGCTACAGACACCAGCAGCTGAGGAGAGATTTCTCGAGAGCTTCCCGGTGTAATTGTTGGTGTAATTCTTCGAACATAACATGTATAACACCATAGCCTCCGAAGTAATGATGAGGTCTAACTCTGACAATAATCATCTCCTCCCTCCTCTTACACGCTTCCATGTACCACTGGTTTAAGTTATTCATTTGTGTACCCAGTGATGGCTAGTCCTTTTTGCCGACTAGGCTCCTGCCCCACTTATAGGTCCGGAATCATGATCGGCTTCCTGCATCGGTGCATTCCCGCGGAGTTGTGCCGTTGTCATACCTGCGTCGGCCAGGAATAGTCTGAGCTGCTCCGGATCGATTTGACCACCGTACATTGCTAAAAGCGCATCATCAATAAGCGGGGCATCACCTTGTGGTGGTGGGAGATCATTATGAATAACTAGCGGTGGGAGAAATTGCTTAGATTGCATCCCAAGCTATGGAACATCTTTCGCTACTCTTCCCTTTCTTCTGATATGACTCATAACTTTTACGAGAGAGCTATTATAGTCCGACAATTCGCGAGGGGCTTACGTGCCGAGCGGTCCTCCCGTGGCTCCCTTTGGTTGACTTTTTTTCCTTAGTTCTTGTTGAGCCATGTACAACGGTTTTGCTGGGTTTCTCTTAAGTTCCTCCCTCTTGGCATTGGTTTACTTACCGCTAGCTTTCTTCTTGGGCAGGGGCCGATGGGGGTGGTGGCCTCTTAGTCCGCCTCCTCTATGGCCGAGGAGAGGGAGACCACCTTGTAGGTGATGGAGATGGAGTTGGAGATGGAGATGCACCCGTGACATGGACCGCATCATCATCATCAAAACCACCATCATGATGCGAGCAGCATTACTCGACGATCCCGGGATGGAAAAACTGGACTCGGGTTTGGTGACCCTGTGGAGTGAAAAAACGAAAGTGGGAGTAAATTGTTGTTACGCCGAGAAGCTAATTAATAATTGAGAATGAATATTGAAAAAAAAAGAGGTTGTTGAGGAGGAGGCGACGGTACCCTAGCCGCCACATCGCGGTGGAATAATGATGTAGCGCTTGTGCCACAAAATAGTTCCATGCTCTACTTCTCCTTGGGTCTTCTCCCCATCACCTCCAAGTAATGTCAAGAGGCACTCCCCTATGGGCACTCGATAACTCTATCCACACCGACTCTATAATATCCGGTGGAATTTCACTCCCATGGATAGTTGTTGTCTTGTTATTAGGGTCTATAGGAGAAACAACAACGTCGCGCCACCGTGGACGTGCTACCCCCATGGGAATGTGCAGCTCACACGCCGTAAAAGGTGTAGTGATGTCATCTACGGGGAAGTGCTGCAATGTATCATCTTGTTGTGTAGCGTAGCTCGCTGGAAGCGATGCTACTTCTTCTTTGAGGGGCTAACTCCCCTGCTCGGTGTTGACCGCCCTTGGCTACTCAACCGTAGCGCCACTTGCCGTTTGACCTCCTCTTGAATCATCGCATCCATTCTTCGTTCTCGCTCCTCGCGATTGAAGCACCGCCTCCTCTAGCTCATGGAGCCACTCTGCCTCCCTCATCCTTCCTTCGGGCTGTGGCTTCGTAGGTATCGGCGCCCCGAGGGAAGCCATGCCACCACGGAATCAATCCTTTGCCTTGCGTTTGTCCGGGGTGTTCACGAAGTCCGAGGGCGACGTCACCATCGCTTCTCTTAGTTGGGCACAAAGGCACCACCGGTAGAAGCATCTATAATCTCGATATGTCTATTTACCGCGGTTGAGAGTGCCCCACCATAAACCGGTTGCCCGGTCTCTTGGTCCAAAGCTGATCCCCATGCACAAAAAAAACCAATTCTTCGAGCGCTCGGGCCAATCAAGTGACATTGGAGCGATCCCTCCGCAAGCATGTCTTGTTCCATTTTTCCCACTTGGGAATGCCAGTCCTATATAGCCACCCGATCCCAATCTATGATGGTATACCTTTTTTTGCACATTCTCCTGGTTCCTTCTCACCGTTCCTCACCCTCTTCGGGTCTTGTACCTAGCAAAGTCCGCCAGCCGCCCCTCAACTTTTTATAATGGTTGTTCTCGCTGAAATCTGAGTTAGATTCTTCTTGACAAATTCTATGTATAGCTTCTTCTTCCAGGTTTGGAATTGTGTGGCCATCTTCTTGGGAGCCCAGCTTTTTAACTAAGTCTATTGTATCTTTGTCGGATTAACCGGTAGACTGAAATGTGCAATGACTTGATCCCAAAGAAGGTCCTTCTCTCAAGAGAAAACAAAATCGATATGAGGAGCATCCTTCTTCTTCCATTCATGGACGCCGATCGAGAGTCTGTTCCTAACAAATGTTCCCACGCTGGTGTACAAATTTCGTTGCATACGCTTTTGGCTCCAACGTTTCGCGGTTTTAGGATCAACTCTTGAGATTGGGTAGTGACCCTCGTATGGTTTAGTCACGCCATACTTTTTAATGCTTCTTCATCAAGGTCGTTGATCCGTAGGGCTATGTATGATAGAAACACAATTGAATTAATGGAATGATTTTAAATTTCATACATATAAGAGATGCAATAAGATTGTTAATACAATATATACCTCGCCATCATTTTCTTACACATGATTTTCTTGCTCGTGGTTTTCTACTAGATCCTCTTGGAAAACTAAATATTGAGAGTGTTGATAATTTTAACGCCACTACTAAGAATGGAGTTAATCTCATTCCTAGCATATGCCACTTGAATCCTCGAGATAATATATATAGAGATATCCGCAGCGCCAATGCATAAAATACCATTGTAGCATTTCACCGAGTAATCCGTATCGTTATTTATATTTTACCAATTGAAGGGATGGCATTAGGAAAATGATAACCACTTGCATGTTGTTAATGGAGAGTAAAATCCAATCTATCTACTCATAAATGGGATAAGTCACAGGATAAATGTATATGATAAATGATAAAGGCCAAGTCATAGATAACAATATTCACTCGAGAGTGTTCCATAAGGCAATACTAGCATGGTATAGGTAGAAACGTAGAAATATTCTTAAGTTATTCTTAATCATATGTTAATGCATACTAAGATTAGTGCAATTACACCTAGCAATCATGGCAAGAGAGCTTCATATCTACACATAGTGGATGTTGACGTTTCTTAACGCCGCAGGCGAATCCGCAAGCGCATGTAATTGTCGCTGTAGCTTTCACCCTGATATATTCGTGGTATCGTATTTTCCATGAGGGACGGCCGCGCAGGGGCTTTCTCTCGATAGCGCCTACCCAAGGCAAGGTTATGTTCTAAGAGTGGTGAGGTATCTCTATGGGCTTAAGTTTCCGTGCGGGGATTTTCGAGCTTGTTAACTACTCACTTCGGGCCCGCAATCGCCCAAAACCGGGATGGAGACCGGCAATTGCACTCGCGCCACACCCAACGGGGGGATTACAAAGGACGGACAAGGTCGTTACAACCCAAACCGCCTACCCCCTCAACCGTGGGATGCGCCACAAAAGATAGGCTACCACTAGTCCAAACACCACGCTTGCACCGATGATTGCTACTCTAGGGTGAATTCAAGGCTTACCCGCCCCCCGGGTCCTTCCACTAGAGCACCGCCAAAAAGATGACTATCAATCCCGTAAGATTGTAAATAACTAAGATAATATGCTTGAAAAGTAATAGGCGAAAAGATAATCACAAACTTCTTACCAAAGCGTAAGTAGATTGTAGAGGTACAAGCGAGGTGGGGGTACCGACAAGTCCGCAGACTGGCCCCTCCTAGGAACCGCGGTACACCGAGGGCGGACCGACAACTCCGTGTAGAAGGAATCAAGTTTCCTTCTAGCCTTTCCTCTCTCACTCTCTAGAATTAGAATAGGGGTAGAGATAGAAGACTCTCTCTCTTGCTCACTTGTGCTTGTAGCTCCTTATGATGAGTGGTAGAAAGAGCTCTACTAAGAGAGGGAGAGCTCTTTACCTTTGGAATTGGTGTGTACAATGGAGGGAGATGGCCTATATTTATACTAGAGAGGGGGAGAGGCCATCTCTACACTTGGAAACATTTCCTACCGCCTTCTATGCATGCAACCGACGCTGGGAAGTCGGCAAGGAATTTCCTTGTGAGCTGCGTTGAAAACCGACGAAGAACCGCCGTAAAGGCGCCGAACCGAGCCAAACCGACGGATATGCGCCGCCTCGCCATTTCGAAGGAAAATCGAGTCGGTGGGGCCAAAACCGCAGGTTCGGCCCGACCCAACAACAGCGCACAGGAGCTGAACAGCGCAAAGGCCTCGGCGCTCAGGTCCAGCCCGCCCGCCACCCCCCTAGCGGGCCGGTTGGACGGCGCCCACGCGATCCCGCGCGTGGGACTCGGCCTGGCGGCGTGGGCGTGGCGGCCCGTTCGTCCGTTTAAGCGCCCGGCAGCGTCGCAAGGGTGTCCAGCGTGGGGGCGGCCCGCCTTGTTGTGGCGTCGCTTTGGCTGAAAGATAGCCCGGTCCCCTTGATGGGGAACGGCGCCCGAGGCCGCTAGCGGGGCCACGCCGTCGAGCGGGTTTGCCCCTGCCTCTTTGCGCCCGGCGAGCCGACGCTCGGGCCCGCTGGCTGCCCCGCTCTTCTTTGTGATCCTTTGTGGCTTGCCGCACGTGTCGGCCCGTTTGATTGGCCATGCGTGCATGGGCACTGCTCACGTGGGCGTCTAGGCATCATTTCATGTGATTTTTATTTGTACAATATCTTTTCCATCCGGATCCAAATATATCAAGTAATATATCTATTTCGACAAAATGTGATGAGCTCTCCGTGATGGTGTACTCTGTTTTGCCATATATGATACTTTTTCTTGACGATAATTTAAGAATTCCTGCATCGCATTTGAAAATACCAAAACTCGTGGAATGAATTAGTTTCAAGCCCTATCACTAAGTTTGGTAGTCAAAAGTGAATGTTTTATGCAGGTGTTGACGGTGTTTTTATGTAGTTAATTACCGTCAACAAACTCCCCACACTTAGCCTTTTGCTCGCCCTCGAAAGTGAAAGCATAGGACTAAGGTGGTTCAATCTCCAAGATGTAGACCTGCATACAAGTTATTCCGGCCTTACCTCGCTTTGTGAGCATTCAAAAAGTGGCTACCAAGTTATCTTAGAATAATTGAGCAATGGAATAGCATGAAATTCTATCTTCTCACTACTACTCATGCGCAAAGACTTGGTTGATTTATTTTATAAAAGAAAAAACAGCAAAGATTGCTCCATGGTTGATTCTCACAAAAAAGTCTCAAGTATGTGGTTTGTTTTCCTCACCAAAGTTCTCTCTTCTTTTTGTCACTCTCACTCATCCTAACATTTTGCGTTTTTTGTGGATCTTTTGAGTGGAGAGATGCATACTTACCTCTGATATATTGTCGTCAAACTCTGGATCGTTGGAAAGAGGTGCCATACTCCTAGATCGATATGTGCAAAAGTGTGTGGAAAATATTTTTGGTATTTTTGTGGTTACTCCTTGACTCATAATCTCTTTTTTTCTTTTTGTATGCTTTTGGAGAGATACAGGCTACTTTTTCTTCTATCTTTCTTCTTTCTCTTTTTTTTTTTTAGAGATGTGGGCTCTACTTGCCCTCTGACACGTGTCCATTTTTCATCTCTTTTTCTCTTCTTTTTTTTTCAGAGCCTGCATCCTCTTTTGCATGATACTTTTTATGATAACAGGAGATGATCATGTTGTAACGTGGATGGAGTATTTATTTTGTGGATGGTAGGGGTGCATTGTGCGCAATTCTCATTGTGAGAATCGGTGTGTATATGTGGGTGTACGTGTTTTTCGATCTTGGGGGTATGAGCCTCTCTCAACGCTGCAGATCACGGAGCCTCGACAAAACTCAATACAGCAGAAGTAGCTATAGTGGATATTCATGTCATTATTCGGGCTTTGGTAGGATTTGTCTAAGTCAAACCAGAGCATGCTTTATTTGAATTTTGAAAAGTAAAACCAAGTCTTGTTGCATAAGAGAGTAAGCGCCAAGTCATTCTACCATATCACAAAGCTCAATTATTTAGATAAGCATGGGGTCCCTAATGTAGTTGCTCAACAAAGTGTGGTTTTTAGCGAGGAATAAAATGTATGCACATCATGTATCAATTGGTAGACTAGAGATGGAGTATTTGCCAACTTTGTTTTGACAATGATTTACATAGGCGAGGAGAGGTGAAATATGTCACAAGTCAAAGTGTAAAATGATACAATTTGTTTTATGCATCTTTGACTTGTGAGCCTCCCCACACTTATTTTTGTACCTATTTTTAATTTTCTTTTGCACAAGGACAAAAACAAGTGGAGATATATACAATAATAAAATAATAAAACTTTATTGAATTTAAGAACAAAAAAGAATCTTTTTTTTGTATGCCGATAATTCATAAATCATTTTTGAAATAAAAGTCTATTCTATCGAAATAAAAGTTTGGTTGAGATCGTGCAATGGTTCAAAGAAAAGTTTGAGGCGCTGACCATTTACCTTGTGTATTTTACCTCAAGGCGCCTTGGATTGTGATTGCACCATGTGACGAGGTATTGATGACTCAGATATGGTCCTTTCCACTTACTCCTCAACTTTCCTTCGCTAAATAGTTTCACCCCGAGTTGAATAAGAGTACCTTATCACCCCCGGTGAATTCTTTCATCTTTATGCGCCGATCATGCCATCTCTTCATGCGCTCTTTGTAGAGCTTTGAACTATGGTACGCCTTTTCTCGCCATTCTTCAAGTTCGAAATTTGCTTTTGTCGATTCTTTCCGGTGAGTTTGACGCCCATATTCCATCTCTTGATGGCCCAAAGGAGCTCGATGTTCCAACTCAACCGTAAGTGGCGTGTTTTGCCGTATACCGCCGATAGGGTGACATGCCGATGGGGGCTTTGTATGTCGTCCGATAAGCCCAAAGAGCATCGGGTAGCTTATTTTTCCAAAATCCTTCCCCATCTCGCTGACCGCCTTCTCGCAGATGTTCTTTATTTGCTTATTTGATGTTTCGCTTGCCCGCCCGGTTTATGGATGATAGGTAGCTATGTTGTGCTCTACGCGCCAAGTTCTTTCAAGAATGTTCTCAATGCTTTGTCCTTGAAGTGTGATCCTCCGTCACTTATTACCATACGAGGCATTCCAAAATGGGGAAAATCACTTCATGGAACATCTTTCGAGCATGTTTGGCGCCGCCAGACTCGCAGACGTAATGCTTCTACCCACTTCGACACATAATCCATCGCCACCAAGATATACTACCGCGAATCGCCATTTTGGGAATGGTCCCATGTAGTCAATGCCCCACACATCAAATATTTCTATTTGAAGGTTGTAGTGTAGGGGCATTGCGTCAGCGAAGCCGCTATACCTCCGCCCTTCGCGCAGCTATAGCATCTTCTCGATGAACTCCTTCGTTCGGTCGGGCGCATATTGTTGGCCGAGAAGAACCCGCGACCGCCAGATTTTGGCTTGAGTGCGGAATACTCCCGACGCGGGGCGGCATAAGGTGATGCATGGCATTTTTCTATGATTTGCATCCCTTCGCCTTTGGTACACATCTTCTTAGCAAGCCATCCGGCGCACACCCCGCATGCATATACGGGTTGTCCCAAAGGTGACGCCCGCTCAACTTGAGCTTTCCGGTCCTCCCCCAGGGGTACATAACCTCGAAACCATGAAGTTGACAATGTTTGCGCACCATGGGTTGGTGTCCGCCACCTTTAGTAGCATGTCGCCGCTGCAGTAATCATTGATTGGAAGTTCCCGCATGTTAGTTACCTCGATACGCGACAAATGATCCGCAACGGTATTCTCTACTCCCTTTTTATCTTTTTATTTCTAGATCGAATTCTTGGAGCAGAGAATCCAAATGGATCAAAACGAGGTTTCACGCCTTTCTTAGTGAGGAGATACTTAAGGGCAGCGTGGTCGGGTAAACGATTATCTTTGCACCCACTAAGTAAGAGCGAAATTTCTCGATAGCGAAGACTACCGCGAGGAGCTCTTTTTCCGTGGTAGCGTAGTTCAACCTGGGCTCTCGTTAGAGTCTTCCTAGCATATGCGATTGCATGTCGCTTATCCTTGGTTTGGCCTAGGACCGCACCAACGGCATAGTCGCTAGCATCGCATTATGATTTCAAACGGCAACGACCAATCCGGGGTTGGATGATCGGAGCCGTGATGAGTGCTTTCTTAAGGGTTTCAAAGCCGCATGCACTCATCCGCGAAGTCGAAAAGGTGCATCCTTAGCTAGCGTGTTCGTGAGGGGTCTAGAGATTTGTGAAAAATCTTTATGAACCTCCCCGTAGAACCCCTCGCATGACCTAGAAGCCGCGGATTCCTTTGACGCTCAATCGGGAGAGGTAGCTTTTTTTGATAACATCTATCTTAGCTTTGTCTACCTCAATCCCCTCTCGCATACTAAGTGTCCAAGAACGATGCCTTCCCTACCATGAAATGGCACTTTTCCCAATTGAGCACCGTGTCCTTTTCTTGGCATCGCTGCAAGACCGCCTAAATTCTTCGCATAACCGTCGAAAAGTCTTACCATAGATGGAGAAATCGCCCATGAAGACTTCCATGATCTCTTCAATCATGTCCGAGAAGATAGACATCATACACACCGAAAGAAGGTGCATTACACGCCCAAATGACATTCTACGATACGCATAGGTTCCGTATGGGCATGTGAATGTGGTCTTGCTTTGGTCATCGGGGTGGATCGATCCGGTGATAGCCGAATACCCGTCAAGGAAACAAAAGAAAGAATGTTTCGCCAACCGCTCCAACATTTCATCAATGAATGGAAGCGGGAAGTGATCTTTCTTAGTTGCCTTGTTAAGTTTTCTATAATCGATGCACATTCTCCACCCTCGCGATTTGTCTTTGTGGAATGAGCTCATTCTTTTGAGTTCTCAACGACCGCCATTCCTCCCTTTTTAGGGACCACTTGGACCGGGCTAACCTAATCGCTATGTGGTACGGGATAAATTATCTCGCATGAAGAAGTTTGAGAACTTCCTTCTTCACGACTTCACGATCGCGTTATTGAGCCTTCTCGGGGTTCACGGGATGGGGTAATCGAAGGGTCAATAGGTATGCGATGTGTGCAAAGTGTTGGGCTTACCCCTTTTAGGTCTTGCAAAGAATACCCAAAGACCCATCTATGCTTCTCTATGACGGGCGGCGAGTTGGGATGTCTCCCCGTCGCTAAGTTTATCACTAATGATAACCGGAGTTTGTGTGTCGCCGCTTAGGAAGACATGGCGAGGGGCTAGGGGGGGGGTTTAAGCTCAACCGAGGTCGAAGTCGCCTCTTCCTCTAGAGGAAGTTCTATGGTTTCCCCAGTCGCCCTCTTCTTCTATGAAGAATTGGGCATCAAGTTCTAGGTCCGCCTCGTGGTTATCATAGAGCATGACTCCCATGACCTCCTCGCATGTCATCATTGTGGAGAGGGTCTCGCCACCGAAGTTTTTAGCTCGTGTGACGAATCAAAAATGAATTTCTCCCCAACTTGACATCTAGATCCCCGGATTTTGATAGATCAAGAATCTTTTCCAAGGGATGCCCGATTAGGATGTCAAGATCTTGGATATCAAAAATATGAAAGTCCAAAGAAAATTTGACATCCTTATGTTTGAAGAATTTGGTCATGTATAATCTCTCTAAGATTCTAAGGTGGTTCGAGGTGCCGTGCGCAATGTCCGAAAGGTATGGGTTATGAAAGGCTCTTCTACGCAGGCATTGCGCATAGTTTTTGGACATGATGTTTACACCTATCGTAGGGTTATACATGACCTCCACCAAGTCCCTTTGATGTCTACAAAAGAGAGGAGTAGAGGGACAAGTTATTCAATTTCTTCGCACGATCCTTCCCCCCTCTTTTAACCACTCAGGATCATGATGGCCGCCAATTCCTTAATGGACTCCTTGAGAAAAAAGTTCGCCAAGGGGTTCCTTAGGATAGACATAGCTGGTGGTTTCTTCCAAAGATTCGTAGTTCGAGGCTTTTACCGAATTCTTCCGTAAGATCGATGCGCCTCGAAAAACCAGAGATCCGGACATGCGGTCTCTTCTTTCTTTGGTTTTGGTTCAAAGCAGGGTTTCTCTAGAGGTGTGTCGGGTTTGACTTTGGCCGAAGAGACCTCCTCTAGGATCTCGCTTTTTTAGGTTCTACATGGATGGGTTCTAGCGGGGGAGTATTCTCAAGAATACGGTTTAGGAGAGCTTCTCCTTCCTACCGGGTTTTATGTGAAAACGATCCTCCTGCTAGCTGTGTGTCAAGCAAGAGGGGCGCTTGCTCTATCCAAAACTAGCCAAAAATGCCGTAAAAAGCACATGGTTCGAGATGGACAGACCGGGCCGGATCCGTAAGAGTGGAATAACGGTCCCGTGCTGCACCTATGGTTTCACCCCTCTATTTGTCGGAAGTTGAGTACCTCTTGACGCAGGGCCGCATTCTCGATAAAGGATAGAACGCGGTGACGTAATCTATTCCGCAGCTTCTTCCCATTCTCCTTTTAACAACCCTACGCTTGGGCGTACCATTGTTTCGGGCTTTTTCGGTGAGAGAGAACGGAAAATGCTTCCACCGCTAGTTGTATCGCGTGCCATGCCCGCGAATTGTCGCATGCAATGTAGAGTCGCTCAAACTCCCTTAGGTGATGGTATGGGTTTTCATATTCCAAGCCCGAAAAGGCTTGGGCCTCGAACCATGGCTATAAAAGCTAGGGCGAGCTCATAACTGCCGTGATTGGCTTCAAGATTGGCGTGGTTCTAAAAAGCTCGCCCTTAGGAGCGAAAGGGTTTGAAGGGTAGGTTGCTCCATGGGTAAAAAGAAAATGTTTTTGTATTTTTCTTGAGACTACAAGGCACACGGGTCAACTAGGTCCGAAATACAACTACGACAACCGTCCCCCAACGGGCGCCAGAAAGCTTGTTGACGCGCTTAACGTCAAAGAAGAATCCGAAGCCGCATGTAATTGTCGCTGTAGCTTTCACCCCATATATTCGTGGTATCGTATTTTCCACGTGGACGGTCAAGGAGGGCTTTCTCGATAGCGCCTACCCAAGGCAAGGTTATGTTCTAAGAGTGGTGAGGTATCTCTATGGGCTTAAGTTTCCGGCGAGGGATTTTCCGAGCTTGTTAACTACTCACTTTCGCACCGGCAATCGCCCAAACCGATGGAGACCGCAATTGCATCGCGCCACACCCGAACGTGGGGATTACAAAGGGACGGACAAGGTCAAACCCAACCCCGCCTACCCCTCAACCGTGGGATGCGCCACAAAAGATAGGCTACCACTAGTCCGCACACCACGCTTGCACCGATGATTGCTACTCTAGGGTGAATTCAAGGCTTACCCGGCCCCCTGTGGTCCTTCCACTAGAGCACCGCCAAAAGATGACTATCAATCCCGTAAGATTGTAAATGACTAAGATAATATGCTTGAAAAGTAATAGGCGAAAAGATAATCACAAACTTCTTACCAAAGCATAAGTAGATTGTAGAGGTACAAGCGAGGTGGGTACCTACAAGTCCGGCACTCCGTCCTCCTAGGAACCGCGGTACACCGAGGGCGGACCGACAACTCCGTGTAGAAGGAATCAAGTTTCCTTCTAGCCTTTCCTCTCACTCTATAGAATTAGAATAGGGGTAGAGATAGAAGACTCTCTCTCTTGCTCACTTGTGCTTGTAGCTCCTTATGATGAGTGGTAGAAGAGCTCTACTAAGAGAGGGAGAGCTCTTTACCTTTGGAATTGGTGTACAATGGAGGGAGATGGCCTATATTTTATACTAGAGAGGGGGAGAGGCCATCTCTACACTTGGAAACATTTCCTACCGCCTCTCTTGGCATGCAACCCGTATTTGGGAAGTCGGCAAAAGTTTCCTTGTGGTGTGTTGAAAACCGGCGAACCGGGCCAGAAGGCGTCGAGGCCGGAGCCAAACCGGACGGATATGCGTTATACGCCATTTTTGGAAGGTAAATCGTGTCGGTGGAGCCAACTAGGCGGGTTCGGCCAATTAACCGCGTGGGAGCTGAACCACGCAACCGACCTCGGCTCCGGTCGAAGCCGCCCGCGTGCCCCCGCTAGGGGCGGTTGGACAGCGCTTTTGTCTTGGCGCCACCGCGATCCCGCGGAGGCGGGACTCGGCTTTCAGCGACTGGTTCGCTTAGTCCGTTTGAAAAGCGCCCGGCCAGCCGCGCTTCGTCCGTGTGGGGCGCGGCCACGTCGCTGGCGGCTGGGGTGCTGGCGGCCTCGCCCCTCTCCCCCCAGGGGGGGGCAGCGCCAGCGGCTTGGGCCCGCCTCGGCGGGTTTGCCCCGCCGCGGTAGCGGGGAGATGCATGGGTGGGGCCCGGCTGCCGCTTCGCGCAGATCCTTTGTGGCTTGCCACGTGTCGGGCCAATGACAGTCGCGCATGGGCCTTTGCTCACGTGGACGTCTAGGCATCATTTCATGTGATTTTTATTTGTATGATATCTTTTCCATCCGAGTCCAAATATATCAAGTAATATATCTATTTCGATCAGCGTGATGAGCTCTCCGTGATGGTGTACTCTGTTTTGCCATATATGATACTTTTTCTTGACGATAATTTAAGAATTCCTGCATCGCATTTGAAAATACCAAAACTTCGTGGAATGAATTAGTTTCAAGCCCTATCACTAAGTTTGGTAGTCAAAAGTGAATGTTTTATGCAGTGTTGACGGTGTTTTTATGTAGTTAATTACCGGTCAACGAAGGACATTACTAAGGAAGATCAAGAACGAGCAAGTCTACTTTGTCAATAAGGCCCTACTAGCCCTACATTTGGGGAGTGGACTAGAAAGGACTCAACGGGAGTAAATACTTACAAAGGGCAAGTAATTGACTACTAATACATTTAAGATTTCATTAAGTATGCACAAATCAAGTAGTGGTTGTTGGAATTTTGCAACCATAGAAAGTATGTTGACAAATTTGTAATTTTAAACTGATTTTACACAAGGATTCACAATGAATTTACATTGATTTCGTCCATGTAAACCACGTAACCAATTTGTAAATTGAAACAGATCCATCAACCCATTTGCCTATTACAATTTTGTTCATCAATCTCAACTATCTCATGCAAATCACAAGGGGCGAAATCATTCTAGAAAATTCGTACAAAATATGGGCAAAACGAAAACATTCAAAGAACATGTGCACAAGCAAAAATCATTCAAATCCAATGAATCACGGATCCGCATTGGGGACCACGAGACAACATCGAACCATCAAAGTCGCCATCGGTGTTGGGAAGGCGTGCTCCCCGGTGTTATAGGAGGAAACGAGATGTCGCGGCCGAATCTACAGGGCCGCCGGTGGTACCTAGATCCGCCACCTTAGAACCATCTCTAGCAACACCGCCTCCTACATGGATTTTTGAATGTTGGAGAGGGGCGCCGGCCACATCATGGTTGGAGGGGCGGGCTGGCCGGAGCCGGGAGTGGTGCGCCGCATCCGGCCATGAGTAGACCACCGCCGCTCTTTGCCTCCATGAGGCCGCCGTGTGTTGATGATGTCGGGGGGCGCCGTCCCCGTGGTGCCCTAATGGGAAGTGGCGTGGAGGGTCCAAGGAGGAGCACAAGTGGAAGCTATCGCCACCGCCTCGGCTCGGATCCAAATGGGGAGAGTGAAGTAAAATGAGTTCATTTATATATGGTGTCCAAACTTTTTACGGTTGTAATACAATTATGGACGAGACTCTTATGGTTCTTGGGATTTGGACTCCGACTATTTGGTTGATGAGTCACAATTTACTATCGTGGGCCGAAAATAGAATTCAAATAAAATGGTGGGAAATGAAATATTTTGAATTGTCAAACAAATTAACTTGGCGGCGGACACCTTAAATAGTGCTTGCCTCTATTAATTTATTAACGTGGGTAGGTGTCTTAGTACCGCTACCTCCATTAATAGATTAATGGAGGCGATGTTTCTAGTGACCACCTCTCGTTAAGATTATTAATGAGAGGGTCGCCTTAACACGTGCATCAATAGGATTCGGAGGCGGTCTAGGCGCCCACCGCCGGAAAAGCACGATGTTGGTATACCTTATAGCATAAAATATAGAGGTTTTTAAAATGAAAATAAGGGCTTAAAATGAATATCAACATAGTATAGGGCTTGACTAACATGATTCCACTAGTTTTGGTGATTTATATATTTTTCGAGGATTAAAACAGAAAATGCCCAAGAGTTTGCAAGCCTTACGACATAAAGACATGTCCGTGTGGACGTAACCCAACGTGGAACCTACACTAGAACATTCCGTAAGAGACCGTGAGAGCACCGAAGGAGGCGGGGCCCACCTCGCGGAGCCAGCGGCGCTTCGACAGTAGTAGCACGGCGGCCGCCTGTGGGGCCCCCCCACGACCTCCCATTCAAGGTCGGTTCAGCACCGCCTATGAGGAGCAATCTAGTCCATCCATCAAGGTCGGTTTGATCCAAGGGTCGCCGTGGCATCCTCTCGGGGCTATATAACAAGACCCCTCGACCCATTCGGTGAAACCTAATTCATTCTACTCCATACTCGGTCCATCATCAAGACCCCAAGTCAAGATCCTAAGCCCTAGTTCCACCATAATTAGAGCAATAGCTATCTAGGTTAGCTCTAGAGGAAGTCAAGTATTGTCTTGGATTCCTGATAGTCAAGAAGTAGGGGGAGCGAAGCTTCACGTGGCTTCTCTTTGTATCTCATTTGTAAGTATTTGTTAGAATACAATTGCCATGACTTTATTCTATTTAATGATTATATTCTTAGTTATATGCTTCTATGCTTATTATGATTATATATTTAGTTTAGTATGTTTGCCTTTATATTCAAGCATGGAGTCGTATAGCGCCCCTTAGATGTACACTATGTGGGTGGTCGACAATGTGTAAACGTGGTGTTTATACAACGTTTGCTGCGACATCACCCTATATTCGGGATGTGTGGTAGATCGTGGATGTGATACTCCCATTGAGTGCTTTGGAGTCCACCCCTAATGTAGGGCTAGTTGAACTTTGTTACTATGGTTGGTTGGTTTTGTTCCTAATCTTCCTTAGTAATATTCACCATGTGTAGATATAATGCTTCCATGCGATGATGACTAGGTGTATTGCACTAATTGTAGTATGCATTCACATATAAGTAGGAGTAACTTAGGGATATTCCATCCACCTCACCTATACTATGGTATTTAGCCTTTTATGATACTAGCTAGTGGCATATGATGATCTTTGACTTGGATGATGTTATTATCATTATTATTATCTTATTATCTTTATTATGTGACTTACCTCGTTTGAGTTTAGTATGATGCATATGGTTTACTCTACATTACACCACTTTGCAAGTGAATCAATATTAAAACATCAACCTACCCATAGCCACCCCTTTCTTTTCGGTAGAATATAAATACGATACCGGATAGAATCCTGTGGTGAGATGCTACAATAGGGTAATTCTATCCGTAAACTTTGCGGTCGATACGACTATATTATTGCAAGAGTTTCAAGTGTCATTATAAGAATATCCGTTCACGCATTTCTTTTAGCATTGTGAGCTAGGGTGACGGACTAGTTTAAGTAGGCAATGCTAGAATGTGTGGTACGACTTTTGTGCCTATCGTGGTGAGATTAACTCCACCATTGATAATGTTGCAAAGTCATAAACCATAACTAACTACGCCTAACTTTATTAACTTCCCACTCTAACTTTTGTTGGAATGTGAGATTAACTCCACATCCAAGCTGACTTATTAGATAGATACCATTTATACATTTCTAGCGCCGTCCCTAGATGTGGATCGTGTTAGAGATGTCAACAAGCATTTCTCGGCGCCGTTCTTTGGAAGAAAGGGTGCTAGCCAAACCTAAGCACACATACATGGATAGATTGATATCACTTGCATCACGTAATGTATCGAGGACCCATTATCAACTACTCAAATTCTTACCCTTGTTTGTCTACTTGTCTTTGATTTTATGCGGGGTAAAAATATTCATTGGAGTACTTTCGTCCAAAGAGCAATATTGAAAATCAAATTATTAATCAAGAGGGCAAGAATTCAAGCTTAGAACAACCCTTACACCTTTTTGATTTGGACTTGATCAACTTAGGCAAAGCCTATTGCCTATTTTCGAGGCCATGGCCAACAAGACACTTCGTGAATTTTCAGCTCTCAACTACGACCAATGTTCGCCTTGGACCGGATGTTGCAATTGGGGATCATGACTTTGAGCTTAAGCCCGGGCTCATTAATATGGTACAAGCTAGCCGGTTCTATGGAAAGGCACATGAGGATGCTAGTGCTCATCTCCAACACTTTTGGAGATTTGCGGTACTATCATCATTAAAGGAGTACCAAGAGATGCAATCCTACCCGTCTTTTCCCATTCTCACTATTGGGAAGGGCGAAGCGATGGTTCTACGCTACAAAAGATAAAAATACCACCGGTCACTCGTTTCTTCGCCTTCCTTGCAAAGTTCTTTCCTATAGGCAAGACCAATGCCTTACGGGGAAGATTGCAAACTTTCAACAACAACAAGATGAGTCTCGTCCCGGAAGCATGGGAACGCTTTCAAGATAATATCTCGAGAATGCCCGCACCATGGGATGGAAAATTGGTTACTTATGCGGACCTTTTATCATGGGCTCACTACAAGTGCTCGTGAAACCATGGATCTTTGCGGCGGGAGGTGCTTTCCTATCACTCACACTCACAAAAGCTACTGAACTTGTGGAGAAAAATAGCTTCAAACCCAGAGTTGGAATGAGGAGCGACAACCCCGCAAGAGGTCGGGAGGAATGCACTCACCGAAGGAGGTAGACATGTTGTGCGCCAAGATGGACCTAATAATGAAGAAACTTGAGGAGAAAGCTCACGAGAAGAAAGAAGTCATGCAAATTTTAGACTCGGCATGACATGTGAAGAATGCGGCAACAATGGCCACTCGGGCAATAATTGCCCGAGAGATTGAAGAGGATATGAACTACATCAATAATAACAACTATCGTCCTCAACAAAATCAAGGTTGGAACCAAAGGCAAAGACCAAACTACCAAGGTAACTATTTAGGTAACTATCAAGGTAATTTTAATAATTTTAACCAGCCTTCTTTAAGAGATCTTGTTTTAAATCAAGGAAAAACTATGGAAAACTTGTCTAAGAAGTTAACTACTAATGATAAAATGCTAGAAACAATAAACAATAGAATGGATAGTTTTTTTTCTCTGCGATTAAAACCAACATAGTTTCAACAAAATGATAGAATCTCAAATTTCTCACCGGCAATTTACGTTCCACTAACCACATCGGGTAAAACTCCGGGCGGTAGGAAGAATTAGAATCTGTAAATCTTGTAGACATTTTTAATGCGGATCGCTACTTTTCGGAGAAATTGGAGAGCCACCGGTTTGGATGACTCCTACCACCAAAGAAGGAAGATCCGGGAGGCCAGGTCATCACCATCCATATTGGACCACACGTATTTGAGAATGCACTATGTGACTTCGGCTCAAGCATCAACATTTTACCTCGGGTAATTTATGAGAAAGTTAATGGTAATCCATTGTTATATACAACCATGTGCTTGCGGCTTGCGGATCGATCGCTATGCTATCCACAAGGCATACTCCAAGATGTTTTACGTACAAGTTGGAAAATCATATGTGCCGGCCGATTTCGCGTGTCGAGGCAGGGGGGAGTGAAAAGGCACCAATCATATTGGGTTGACCTTTCTTGAGCACGGCTAGAGCAATCATCTATGCCCGGAGCGCAAAAGATATGTTTCAACATCAAGGGAAGAAAAAAGAAGTATTTAGTTTCAAGAACAAGACACTCACCTCTCCTGCTCATCCATAAAACACCATATAGTTGTGAGATGCCACGAGAACCTACATTCAAGATCACCAAGAAAAACAAAAAAAAGAACAAGAAGGCTCGGCTGTGAAGGTAATGATGATCAACAAGATAGGTTCGAGAATGATCATCTACTCAAATCACCAATCTTGACTAAGATGGAAGATCCGGGCATCCCAACAATATCATGCACTATAAAATGTTTGACCTTCAATAATACATATTGTGATACGAGGATCCGGCATCAACATCATGGCCAAGGTAACATATAAACTATTATTCAAGATATGCCCTTGTATCCTACATATGTGCAAAATGCGGATGGCGGACCAATCATGCCGATTTCGAAGGAATTGCGAAAAGACGTGCGTGAAAAATTAATGATCATTATGTCCTCACCGACTTTTTAGTCATGGACATGGGAAAAGAGTTGGACCCACCACTAGTGTTGGGAAGACCATTCCTCAATACTACACGGCGCCATCATCTACATAAGAACGAGGAGAAATTCACTTCCGGTTCCCCACGAGAAAAGGTGCAGTATATTTCAATAGTTATACTACTTATGAAAAAGAAGAATGTGTCAACACGCCAGATGCCCCGGAAGAAGAAACAATTAAAGATTCAAGGAGAAGAATAGGTAGAAGGACCTAGAGAAGAAAAGTCGTCCACCTCAACAAGCGAAGATTGTAAAATTTCAGAAATCAAGGTAGAGGGAAAAAGAAACAATAAACCCAAGACAAAAGATATGCAAAGTCACTAGAACCTCCCCCAAACAAGAAGTGGATAAAGAAAAAGACAACTCCCGGCACATCATCGGGAGAAACATCGATCAAATCATCGAGCCACCAATTGTGACTACTTGGCGTACCTTGGGAGTAATGAGCGAAAACAAGAGAGTCTTGTTCGGAGGACTTTAAATCCCCTAACCTTCGCCAAAAGGTAATTCGATAAGTTATCCATATTTACTTCTCAAAGCATTGCATATTTACTTTCACCATTGCATAGCATATTTCCTTTCTCCAAATTGCATTAGAAAAGACAAATAAAAATATTTAGTGTTTTGCATGTTTAAAAAGCTTGAAAGCCCCATGTGAGTAAATCTAAGGCTTAACACCCTCGGAGATACTTACTTGTGGTGGCGCAAAAAATAAAATAAAAATGCATCACCTATCTTCTTTTTACATACAAATAAAGAAAATCCAAAAATATCTTTTTTCGCTAAAAAGATCCCAAAGACAAAAAGCAATGTGGCTAAGCTCTAACGCTTAATCAAGTTCCACTAGCTTTGTTGTCTATTTGAGTTTAGCAGATTTCAAAGGAGAAGAGACATGATGAGCCGATGCCATCGTCACCATCTACCTCAACTCCCATATCATCAACCCGACATTCTAATCTAGCTTGGGGAGAGCACCCCGATTATCCCGATAAGTATCTCTACTACTACTATTATTAGCAAGATATTTGGTTTGCTTAAGTTTGCTTTGGTTTGTTTAGAGTGAGTCTATATAATCTTTAAAAGAGTCTTTATTATAGTATAAATAAAATGATCAAGAGAGAGTGTACACCTTTTTACGCTTTTGCTCAATTAAAAAAGAACTTAGATAATAAAGGAGATGATGAATAGTTGCTCCGTCGTAATATCTTTTAAGTACCTAGCTTTCAAGCTTAATTTCTCTCGAAGCTTAAATGTAAAAGCTGCTTTGACTTGAGATTTACCCTAAACCTGAATTACGTGGATTGCAAATGCTTGCTCTAGAGTCTAGGTAATTAACGGATATGATATATGAAAGTTTTGAGCTGCTATTTCTCTTGCTCCTAGTGATACTAGATTTCTGGAGATTTATCTTTTAAAAATTATGAAAATATACATGATAAGTTCCGTATGACAGAGTGTTGAAAAATCCTTCCACAGCCATATATACACGCTCTATAGATTAGGAAAACCCCTTTTATATGTAGGTCGCTTGTTTTGCATTGAGTTCGTTCAACCTTTGTCGACCCTTAGAAACTTGTCATGCTGATGTACATTCCATTCATCCACCATCTACATTCCATTCCACTAGACTCCACTCATATAGATATCTTTGCTTCTACCCCGGAAGTGCGCATCCGTTATACACATCCATTATATACCCACCAAATATGTTCCACTCCTATCCCGGGAGAAGAACAATCAAAAATATTTCATTCAATCAACAATCTCATAAAGCTCACATTTACTCTTGTTTATCTCTCAAAAGTCTATTACAAAAAGAGACTTGGGTTGTTAGTTAAAAAAAAAAAAGAGAGAGAGAGAGGGGGGATGAAAAACGGACAAGTGTCCTATGGGCGAGTAGAGCCTACCTCCCTAAAAAGAAAAAAAAAGAGAATAAAGGAGAGTTAAAAAATGGACAAGTGTCCATTTGAAAACAATGGGTACTTAGATGCCCGCCTCTCCATAAAAAGAAATGCAACCCAAAGTTATCTCAAGTGTTTTCAAGTTTCAAAAAGAGAGATGACTTTTTCGGGGAGCTAGAGCGAGAATTAGACTTTTTCTCATCACATTCATTCCATTCACACCTACCATCATATTCATTCCATCATGCACATGCATCGGTCGACTCGTGACTTTGGATCCATTGTTTGAACTTATAATATATGCTTAGTAAGTAGATTTAGTTTTCTCACCACCTATGAACTCCACATATGAGCTTTAGATATAAGGTGAGAGAGAGAAGAAGGCATAGTGTCCCTCTTGCCTTAGTCCAAAAATACCACATACTATGAGAGAAAGGCAAGATAATCTTATTGCCTTAGTGAGGATCCACCGGTACCACATATGAGAGACTTGAAAGGGTCATCTTGAAGGAACTTTGAGTTTTATTTTGAAAATCGGTAAAAACTCCAGGAATGATGGTTGAACAAAAGAGTTTGAGACCTAGTGCTTGACTTGATTGTTCTATCTTTCAATTACCCAAGATCACAAGAAAAAAGGCTATAAGCTCCATGATTAAAGGTAATATGGGTAAGTTAAAAGGTTAAAGTTGTTTATTCGTTTCCTGAGATGAAATTTTGTTTGAAAGCATGTGTACTTTTGAGGTGTGAAAGCGTTGCGGCAACTCCCGATCCAACAACATGGTCTTGCTAGGGACTAGCAAGAGGTAAGCTTGGGGAGCTTGTTGGTATACCTTATAGCATAAAATATAGAGGTTTTTAAAACAAAAATAAGGGCTTAAAATGAATATCAACATAGTATAGGGGCTTGACTAACATGATTCCACTAGTTTTGGTGATTTATATATTTTTTATAGATTAAATAGAAAATGCCCAAGAGTTTGCAAGCCTTACGACATAAAAGACATGTTTGTGGCGTAACCCAACGTGGAACCTACACTAGAACATTCCGAGAAGAGACCGAGAGAGCACCGGAAGGAGGCCGGGGCCCACCGGCGAGCCCCGGGCGGCGGCGGCAGTAGCGGCGGCGGCCGCCCCTATGGGGCCCCCCGACCTCCCATTCAAGGTCGGTTCAGCACCGCCTATGAGGAGCAATCTAGTCCATCCATCAAGGTCGGTTTGATCCAAGGGCAAGTCGTGCATCCTCTCGGGGCTATATAACAAGACCCCACGACCCCTCGTGAAACCCTAATTCATTCTACTCCATACTCGGTCCATCATCAAAACCCCAAGTCAAGATCCTAAGCCCTAGTTCCACCATAATTAGAGCAATAGCTATCTAGGTTAGCTCTAGAGGAAGTCAAGTATTGTCTTGGATTCCTGATAGTCAAGAAGTAGCGGGAGCGAAGCTTCACGTGGCTTCTCTCTTGTATCTCATTTGTAAGTATTTGTTAGAATACAATTGCCATGACTTTATTCTATTTAATGATTATATTCTTAGTTATATGCTTCTATGCTTATTATGATTATATATTTAGTTTAGTATGTTTGCCTTTATATTCAAGCATGGAGTCGTATAGCGCCCCCTTAGATGTACACTATGTGGGTGGTCAACAATGTGTAAACGTGGTGTTTATACAACGTTTGCATGCGACATCACCCTATATTACGGGATGTGTGGTAGATCGTGGATGTGATACTCCCATTGAGTCCTTTGGAGTCCACCCCCTAATGTAGGGCTAGTTGAACTTTGTTACTATGGTTGGTTGGTTTTGTTCCTAATCTTCCTTAGTAATATTCACCATGTGTAGATATAATGCTTCCATGCGATGATGACTAGGTGTATTGCACTAATTGTAGTATGCATTGACATATAAGTAGGAGTAACTTAGGGATATTCCATCCACCTCACCTATACTATGGTATTTAGCCTTTTATGATACTAGCTAGTGGCATATGATGATCTTTGACTTGGATGATGTTATTATCATTATTATTATCTTATTATCTTTATTATGTGACTTACCTCGTTTGAGTTTAGTATGATGCATATGGTTTACTCTACATTACACCACCGTAAGTGAATCAATATTAAATCATCAACCTACCCATAGCCACCCCTTTCTTTTCGGTAGAATATAAATACGCGATACCTAGATAGAATCCTGGTGAGATGCTACAATAGGGTAATTCTATCGTGGCGCTTTGCGGATCGATACCAAAATTATATTATTGCAAGAGTTTCAAGTGTCATTATAAGAATATCCGTTCACGCATTTCTTTTAGCGTTGTGAGCTAGGGTGACAGGACTAGTTTCGTAGGCAATGCTAGAATGTGTGGTACAGCTTTTGTGCCTATCGTGGTGAGATTAACTTCACCATTGATAATGTTGCAAAGTCATAAACCATAACTAACTACGTCTAACTTTATTAACTTCCCACTCTAACTTTTTTTGGAATGTGAGATTAACTCCACATCCAAGGCGACTTATTAGATAGATACCATTTATACATTTCTAGCGCCCTAGATGTGGATCGTGTTAGAGATGTCAACACACCTAACATTGGCGCCGCCTCCGGTAACAAAAAATGACCGCCTGGGAAAACCGGCACAGTAGTAGTGACATCAGCCAAAATCACTATCAAAACCATTCTGAACTATTTAAGAGAGGTAATTTATTTAGTTTCGAAAGTTAAGCGGGTAAATTATCTAGTAATCTAGTTTGAGTGTGTTTTTTTACATTCAGCGACAAGATTATTGGGGCAAAATCAGACTTTACTCTAACTCTAAAAACAAAAATATGCAAACTATGGTGTTAAGAATGTACCTAACATGACACTTATACCATTGACCTCTAAATTATGTTCTTTCTGCCCAAAACACATCGAACCTAAATTTATGCACGTCACATTGAAAAATAATTTAGAAATTAACAGTATTATTTTTCGCATAAACATTTCTTAAACTAATGGTAAAAGTTAGAATCGCAAACTTTCTTGTACTTCCTTTGTTACAAATTATAAGACGTTTTGACTTTTTCGATACATTGTTTCGACTATATCAAGAAAATCCAAAAGGTCTATCTAGAAAAATTATACGTTCATATCTAAGTGCATATATGCACAGATAAAGACTTTTTTAGGGAATGAACAGATGAAGTCTAAAAGAAGCATACAACAAGTTGCCGTCAATCTAGTCATCGTAGCTAGTTGCAGAACAGCGGTCAATCATGGCAGCGCACAGAATGATTAGGCAGAGCGCACTAACACTACGGCGGAGGAACTTTCCATTCCATAAAAAGGAATCACGCAACCTGGCCATCTGCGCATTTCAGCGATTGTATCTCTCTGCCATAATCAGCCAAAGAAACCAAGCTTTACGCCGCCACGCAATAACCGAAGACCATCACCGGCCGGTCATGCAGCTCCTACTCTTAATAACAACCAGACGTCTGCTGCAGCTGCTCATCCTGATCTCCGCCATGGCGGAAACCGGTGCAACCGCGGCCTTGTACCTTGTACCATGGCCTGACGGCGAGAGAGCTCTTGTGGCTTTCAAGGCGAAGATCTCCGGCCACTCCGGCGTGTTGGACTTCGTGGAACCGAGCACCAGCTGCTGCAGCTGGGAGGCGTCACCTGCAGCAAGAGGCACCGGTGGAGGGTGGTCGCTCTAGACCTCGGCTCCCGGGGGCTCGCCCGGCACCATCTCCCCATATCGGTAACCTCACTTTCCTGCGCTTACTCAACCTGAGCTACAACAGCCTTCGGGCGAGATCCCCGACAGCATCGGCTCCCTCAAAAGCGCCTCCGGCGCCTTTACGGGGCGAGAACACGCTCACCGGTGTCATTCAAGCAACATCGGCCGCTGCATCGGCCTCCGTGATATGAGAATCTATGACAACAATGGGCTGCAGGGGAAGCATCCCAGCTGAGATTGGCAACATGCCGGCGCTCTCGGTTCTAGCTCGGACAACAACAGCATTCACCGAACCATCCCGTCGTCTCTTGGGAACCTTTCCCGGCTGGCCGTCCTATCTTTGGCATTCAACTATCTTGAGGGACCAATCCCTGCAGGCATCGACAACAATCCATATCTCAAATGGCTTCAGCTCTCTACTAACAATCTCTACGGTTTGCTCCCTCCTTCCACCCGCATACAACCTATCATCGGTTTATTACCTTGTTGTGGCAAATAACAAGCTGCATGGCCGTCTACCAACCGACACGGGGAAAATCCTTCCGAGCATCCGGACATTTGCGGTTTCAAATAACCGATTTATTGGACCTCTTCCGCCATCGCTAACCAATCTCTCCAACCTCCGTTCTTTTTACATTTGCATTCAATAGTTTTATCGAATTGTTCATTCGGATTGGGCGGTTGCAAAATCTTGAAGTGTTTGCTTTGTGGGTGGTAACATCTTAGAAGCAAACAACGAGGAAGAGTGGGAATTTATTGGTTCTTTTGGCGAATTGTAGCAGACATGAAACTGTCCTTTGCATGGAACAGGTTTTGCGGGAAAACTACCGGACTCCTTGGTTAATCTGTCTACTAATCTCCAAATTGCTTCAGATTTCCAACAAAGGCATATCCGATGTCATCCCATCGGATATTGGAAATTTGGCAGGTCTTGAGATACTTGATTTTGAAGAAAACTTACTCACTTTGGGGTCATTCCTAAAAGCATCGGGGAAGCTTACGATTGCAGCAGCTAGCCATCAATTCAAACTACCTCTCGGGACATCTACCATCCTCCATCGGAAACCTTTCTAGCCTACTTCAACTTTATGCGGGGCGACAACGGCTTAGAGGGGCCAATTCCACCAAGCATTGGAAAATTGAGCAAACTTTTAGCCCTAGCTCGCCAAATAACAACCTCATCGGATTGATTTCTTACGAAATTATGGAGCTGCCATCGATCTCAATGGTTCTTGATCTGTCCAACAACATCTTTGGAGGGGACCACTCCCATTAGAAGTCGGTAGTTTGGTACATCTCGAACAGCTCATCCTGTCGGGGAAACAAATTGTCGGTGAGATACCCGATACTTTTGGCAAATCTGTAGGGTCATGGAAATCCTCTTAATGGATGGCAATTCATTCCAAGGAAGCATACATGCTACGTTCAAGAACATGGCGAGGCTTGACTGTACTTAATTTGACGGACAACAAACCGAATGGAAGCATCCCCGCAACACAGGTACCCTTACCAACCTACAACAATTGTGTCTTGGCCACAACAATTTCTCTGGAACAATCCCAGAGCTTTTAGGTAATTCAACATCACTGCTGCACCTAGATCTGTCTTACAACAATTTGCAAGGTGAAGTACCAAAAGAAGGGGTTTTCAGAAATCTAACTAGACTATCAATTGTTGGTAACAATGCATTATGCGGTGGAATACCCCAGCTCCATCTACCAAAATGCCCAAGCTTTAGTGCAAGAAAGAATAAGAAAGGCATACCCAAAACTCTTAGAATAACAATCCCAACGATAGGAAGTCTCCTCCTCTTACTTTTTCTGGTTTGGGCTGGATTTCACCATAGAAAGTCCAAGACAACACCGAAGAAAGATTTGCCACCACAATTTGCAGAGATAGAGATTCCAATAGTTCCGCATACAATGATATCTTGAAAGGAACAAATGGATTTTTAACAAGCAAATGTGCTTGGAAAGGGAAGATATGGTACGGTATACAAGGGCACACTAGAAAATCAAGCAATTGTCGTTGCCGTCAAGGTGTTCAATGTTCAGCAATCGGGGTCCTACAAAAGCTTCCGGGTTGAATGTGAGGCACTAAGAACGGTGAGGCACCCGATGCCTTCTAAAAGATCATTACATGTTGTTCTAGCATCAACCACCAAGGTCAAGACTTGAGCACTAGTCTTTGAGTTCATGGCTAATGGCAGCTTAGATAGATGGATCCACTCAAATTTAGAAGGCCAAAATGGAGCACTCAGCTTGTCACGAGAGGTTGGATATCACTTTGTGGACATTGTGGATGCTTTGGACTATCTTCACAACGGTTGCCGACCATCGATCATCCATTGCGATCTGAAGCCAAGTAACATTCTTCTCAATCAGGACATGAGAGCTCGTGTTGGAGATTTTGGCATTGCTAGAGTTCTAGATGAAGCAACAAGCAAACATTCTGTGAATTCCAATAGCACCATAGGAATAAGAGGTTCCATCGGATACATTGCTCCAGGTAACTCTAATATGTTGTTCTGTTCCCCATATGTGCTTCACATGATAGCATCCAATTATCCCAATGCCCATCAAATATTGTACATACATCTGTATGCTCATATTTCAATCCATTGCAGAATATGGAGAAGGTGTTGCGGTATCAACTTCTGGTGATGTGTTTAGTCTTGGCATCACTTTGATAGAGATATTCACAGGGAAGAGCCCAACAGATGATATGTTCAGAGATGGTATAAGCCTGCATATTATGCTGCGGCAGCTTTTCCTGACAAGGTTTTGGAGATAGCCGATTCTAACATGTGGCTGCATGATGAAGCAGACAATAGCAATGATTCAAGGCATGCAAGAATAACAAGGGAATGTTTATCAGGTGTCATTCAGCTTGGTGTCCTTTGCTCAATGCAATTGCCGACGGAGAGGTTGTCAATAAATGATGCTGCTGTAGAGATGCATGCGATCAGAGATAAGTATGTTAGTGCTCGCTCAACCATTATGTGATGTCAGATCGAATTAGACTCCACTACCTGTATCCTGACTATCATGTTTCTGAGTTTCTCTCAACGTACCATGCTCAACCATTATGTGATGTCAGATCGAATTAGGCACCACTACCTGTATCCTGACTATCATGTTTCTGAGTTTCTCTCAACGTACCATGCAGCTGTGGAAGTGAATAATGTATTTGTTTTCTTTTGGGAATGCTTTATTTGCTAATCATAGTACAAATATATACATATATACGGAAATTATTTCCTGCACTAAATAGCACCCAGGGTACTGATTATTATTCAGTACCCGAGCCCCTCCAGCGGCCGACCCTAGGACCGCAGCACCATCCGATCCCTCCTCCCACACTGGTTTTGACAGTCCGTGCACCTCCTTTGACTGTTTTTTTTTTTCACGCGAACAGTTTTTTTTTTTCATGCCATCTCCGTTTTTGCCGTTCTTCCATCTCTGTTTTTTTTTCACGCTGTAGTTTTTATTTTTTCATGCAGTATCTATTTTTTTCCAGAAATTTCGTCTCTGTTTTTTTTTTAAAAAAAAATTATTTTCGAGCCATCTCTAAATTTTTCCGTCATTTTCACGCGGGCAGGTTTTGCAACTGGTCCTTTTTGTTTTTTTGCACGAACAGGTTTTTAACCCACATAAACAGGTTTTGCAAATATCCAAAGTCATGTTTTTTGCGATTAGGATTTTTTTTTTTTTTTTTTTGTTCTGTGTGTTTTCCGTATTGACAACAGTGCATATTACAAGCAATGAATATGAACCAGTGATATTTGTGACTAAAAAACCGATAGCGTTAAAAGGTCAAAAAATACAAGTACTGATAAGATCATGATACAATGACTCGGGAAGGAAGATGGTTGAAAAAAAAAAAAAAAAAAAAAGGGAGAGGATGGCTCCAAGCAGGTTCTGTTTCTCAGTGGTGGCTGTTACAGCTCTTATTAGTACTTGTATAGAACTTGTTGATGTGATTGGTACCAACGATTTTGAAATCGTCTTTGCGCCAAATTTCCACGATGATTTGTGCCTGCAACTTAATTAGAATGGGGAACACAAGAACGTGAAACAATCTGATTTATTCTATACTTGATCTGCACATACTTGCTATGGATAGGAGCGCTTGGAGACTAGCAATCAATGTGCCCCCCGAACCGTGACCTTTGTTTCTTTTTCCGTTTACCCCTAACTCTACCTTACGTCTTGTGCCCTATTTTGTGTTTCCTGTGGGTTTCATCTCTAGCCTATCCCAACTAGCTTGGGACAAAAAGGCTATGTTATTGTTGTTGTTGATGATGATCTGCATATACTTACTTGTCTTTTACTGCCTGAAGACATTGCGGAGTGTAAAAAAAAAATCACTAAAAAGAGGCTAATCATTTTTTTTTGAGCAAGCGAACAAAAGAGTTCAACCAAGAAAGAAATGTGACCTATTGTATAGGCTACATAAACCATGACAAATTCACATGTTCCTTTGCTCCTGCTAATCGATTGAGCTCTTGAATGTTATAATGTCATGTTGCCATAGGAGCAACATTGAAAGGATGTGGGAAGCACCAGGCAATGGTCAAATAAATGTAATAGACAGATTTAAATAATAATCCACAACAATAGCCTCATCTGAACCATATTAAATCTGAATAACTCATCCTAACCATTAGAATAGGAAGATTAAGATGAAGGCATAATCTGTACAAGATGATTTTTTAGTCTGAGTGGATATAAAAAGCTCAATGGGGGATCCTACAATGCTAGGCAAGATTAAGATGAAGGCATAATTTGCATGTAAATAAGCTGCTAATCTGCCTCAGTGGGAAAGGATATATAGTTGCAAGGAAAAACAGCTTTGAATTTGCAGGTAGAAGAGCTTGCATAATTGACAGGTTTAGGCAAGTGGCATCTCAGGTTTAGTTCTAAATGAAGGCCATTTTTGCATTTATATGCGATAATCCTAATTAAAATGCATATATATTCTATAGGAAGAAACATCCAAAGCCAGCTGAACGTTTGAATGAACTTCGGTTTGCATCTAGAAAAATATATTATTCTGATTAACACTACTAGTTGTGAATCAGGAAAAAGGTTAGCAGTAACCAGGAAATTACAACAGGGTACTGACTCGTTACTCGCACCATCAAAGAAGGTAGATTGTTGGCATATATGTAAAAGAAATATACTGCATCCTTTTTTTCCAAAATAGGAAACTCTAGGAAGCACCACAACAGCATATATTCACTAAATAACCACTGCCATAAATTGTGCACCAAAAAATGACACACAAAAAAGAGCTAGCAGATAAGGTGAAACTAACCTGCAGCAGCATCGATGCCTTTGCATAGAGAAAACTGCTACTGACTAAAAGCAATCCATTATTGAAAGTTGCATGCAATTGATCAATTTACTAGGGGATGGGTTAACAGAGATACATAGTCCACTCCATCACTTTCAATCACAGTACATCCGGCTCCAGCAAGCCCATTGAGGGCATCTTTAAACCTCTGAAAAAGTATAAAAAAAAGTACAATTGTTACTAAAGAAGATTCATGATAGAACAGTCAGAAATCTGTTTGTACTGTTCAAGAACCCAACCTGCATGCATCGCAGTAAATGACGATTTGGTCAGCCCAGATGATGTGCCTGTCGGATCCGCGGCGGCAGGCGAGTGGGGGCTCAGCGGTCGGGGCGGCGTCTGCAACCTCGCAGCAGCCTGGCGGCGAACGCCAGCGACCGAGCCTCCCCTGCGCATCTCGCGGCTGCACAGGGCTGTCGGCCCTTGGCCGTGGCTACCAGCCATGCTCATCCGCTGCGGTGGCCGGACAGCGTGGGCGGCGGGTGGCGGCCAAACGGCGAATGCGGGGTGGCCGGGATGCGCGCGCTCCTCGCTAGCTGCTGTGATTACTGCGGCGGCGGCGGCGGCTGTGGGCTTGGTCGCGTTCCTCCGTCCTGTCTTTCGGCGCTGGTCCTCGTCGGCACCTCGCGTTAATGCGCCCCGCTCGATAAGCTCGACTTCGCGGCGCGCGGTGGCGCCGGTACTACCCTCGGTGCGCCGCACCACCGCGCTCGCCCGAGCCTCGGTTTTTGTGGCGAGGCGCGCCCAACTCAGCGGCGCTAGATGGGGGCATCCGTGCGCGCCGCCCCCTGCGCTATCGCGCGAGCTGTCAAGGGGCTCGAGCGATGGGGGGCGTGAAAGCATGGGCGTGCCCTTGGAGCTGCTCGTGTCGGCATGCCGTGGGCCGTCATCCTCTTGGCTGCGAGATGGCGGGCTACGGCTCGTGGGTTTGGGGAGCATAAAGAAGCCGTGCCGCGACAGCGTCTTGCGATCCAGGGCAATGTCATCCGGCACCGTTTACCTCCTTCGAGGCATCGATGTAGCCTCCCCACATTTAACCGTAGTAACATCCCTGTCCTCCTCCTTGTGAAAACCTAGCTCTAGTTATCTGGAGCTGGTGGTGGCTGCATCAACGACATCGCGTCCCTCTCGGGGCGCCACCGTGGAGGGGCCATCTCGCACCTCCCAAGTTTCCTTCTTGCAAGGTCCCCTTACACTCCATTTACAGTGGCACAAGCTTGCTTGCTGGATGGTGTCCGCTGCCGTGTCAACGCCCTACCGTCCTCCATGTTTCTTGATTGCATCTTCTCACCATATGCCGGGTTAGCAGGACCATGATCCCTTCTCTTGAATCAGTTCTCCAACCGTCCGGTCCTCCAACCCTAGAGGCTTCCTCCCCTCCGGGGCGTAGGTGGAAGGCGATTGGTCTCGGATGAACTCCATAGAGGATGTACTTCACGGTACGCCGCCACATCATCTTGACTCAGCGTCTTAAAGTCGCCTGTGGAATGGAGCTCGTCGGAGTTTTGTCTCTTGGTGGTGCAATATTCGGTGTTCATCGACTTGCCTCGAATTGGGAGTTGTAACTTGTGTACCCTCGCGGGACCCTCCAAGGGTCGTCCCTAAAGCTACTTCCAAATGATGTAATTTGCTACCCATTGTTGCCTGTTGGCACTGATCAATGAATATATATTCAGGACGGTGACTTTCAAAAAAAAAAAAAAAAAAAAAAAGTCGCCCCTTTTAATTTGGGTACTGGGCTGCCTGGTCAATTGGTCGTCCACAACCATAGGACGTTATTGGTTTTGCAGCATTCTGATTTGGCCGTCCACATCCTGCTCGTGCGTGCTCCTCATCACGAGTACGACATGAGTCTGCCAACTGGTGGGCGGGACCGGGGGAAATCCGGATGGCGGCACAGTGCTCTGCCATTGCTATTATTCCTATTCATCTCCGTCCCCGTGCGCCGTCGTCGGGCTGGTCGTTGGAGTGGTGCGTGTGTGCATATGCCATGCATGTGCATGTGCCGTCCCCAATTCAAATATATCCGAGTAACGTTTGCTCCGTGCGAACTAACGCTCCCACAAATTAAGCTCATGTGTGCCGACGGCTTGCTCTTCCGTCGGACTCTCGTACTACAGGAACACATGCAGTGGCCATACAAACTGCACGCAGCACGCCTTGAACCATTTGCTGACTTCCCTAGAGTCGTACCGGGCACAGCCGAACTAGGTGGTCAGTAGGGACTGGCAAGGAATAAAGATTGGTACACAAGACGTTGCTTGACAAGAGATTTGGATGAATTTTAGAACCTCTTTTGCCAAGTAACCCCTTTCCCCTCCTGTTTCACCGGCCACCAAAGCTGGAGGATCTTCATTAAAAAAAAAAAAAAAAAAAATCTGGAGTAGAATCTTCAACACACACAAAAAAAATCTGGAGTAGAATCCTCAACACAGGATCACAACACGGACAGGGATGGATTTATTTTTTTTGTGGAGTAGAATCTTCAACACACACTACACCACAACACCGAATCACCATCAGAACATCTGACGCTAAAAAATTTCTTTATCGATGGATGATCTGACGCTAAAGTTGGCTGAGAGATGATCTGACGCTAAATCGTCATTTAGCGATGTGTTGTCTGACGCTATAGGTAGCTAGGTTTTGGCGTTGAACTGTCTGGGACGCTAAAATTTTTGTACAGCGTCACCCTATCTGACGCCAAAAATAAATAGGCCCCACATGCCTTGAACATGAACACAAGCTTTTTTATTTTTAATCTGTAGTAAAAATTTCTAACAAGTTTTTTTCTCCCTCGTGCTAACTCCAAATGAGATGATTCTTTTTCTAGATTCTTTTGAAATCATGATCTACCAAAAAGGAGCTTTTGTTTGGATGTTAATTATTTTTCTCAATTTTATTGTATATGGCTTGTTTTTCATTCTTATGTATATACATAAAGCACATTTTGAAACAAACTTTAAAAAATGTCTTTTATACTCTAAACTTTGCCCACACGAAATTGGATACATAAATACTATTGTGTGCAAGTTTCAAAGTTTCTTAATTCAATTTACTATATCCATTGCTTATAAATTATACATCTCTAATTTAGTATAATATGAAACTATTTGAGGGATGTGTGGTTTATGACTTTTCAATTTGAAGTTGCACAATGATTTTTTTATATATGTGTGGTTTTATGACTTTTCCATTTGAAGTCATTAGGTACCGAATAATCTAAAAAAGATCTCATATTTTTAAATTTAAATTCTGAATTGTTCAAATAAACTCATATGGAAAAAAGGACCGAAACCAAACCTGTAGATATTGATGATTTTTACTACGTTTATGTTGACAACGTTTTCAATTGTAATCATTTTTTATGTATTATATAATTGAATACATTTGTAACACCAAAAGAAAAGAGAAAAAAGGAAAAAATAGTTTTGGACAAAGACGTCTTCATTTTAGCCCAAAATGGAAGATAGGCCCAATACCTCCTATAGGCCCAGCTGTTACTTCGGTTTATTCCAGCCGTCCATCTCTTGATCCGATGGTTGAGAACATTGCTTTCCTCCTCAACCCTAGTTATCACCACACGGATGGCAGAAACTCACCTATCTCTTCCCGGCGGCCTCCCTCTCTCTCGGTCTTCTCTCTCGCGGCCGCTCCTCTCTGTCGACGCGGCCGCTCCCTGACTCCTGCTGCTCCTCTATGGCGACATCCCACTCAGCTTGTCCTCGTGTAGCACTGAAGCCCCCTCCTCTTCCTCCTCGCGTCACGCGCCCTCGAACTAGGCAAGCTGTCGTGCCCTAGCTGGGCTTCGCTGGCCATACCGCCGACGCCCCCATTGCCGCCGATGGATGGGCGCACCACCGGGCTGTAGGCGAGGACTCAGCTGCGTGCCACACGGCCGCTGCTAGCCATGTTGCCGTCGAATCCCTGGCCGGGCTGACCATCCTCTGGCCAGATCCGGGCTCGGGCCTGCCCATGGCGAGATCAAAGGCTGCTACTGGAGGATATGGCGAAGGAGGGAGATCTCGAGCCCCCTGCCCCCGGCATCGTGCAGGACGCCCCTAGGCCACGACTGCATGCGTGGCCCCCTCACATTCGTCACTGCTTGAAAATAGCTTGGTGAGTTAGCTTTTGCTGCTAGTTGGATGCCAATTATGCATAGATGGTTTTGTTGCTTCATATATGTTGAGTTATAGATGTAGCAAATACAGCTTCTAGGATATTATTTACTCCGATTTGAATATCTTCTATGTTATAGTGCTAGCCCATCCATAATACCTTCTCTGCTAGTTAATTCTTCTCTGTTATAGTGGAAGCAGAGTATCTTTGATTTTTCAGAGGCACAAATTTAGTGCTAGGGAGGAGTATATTTGATTAATTCCTAATTTTGTCGGATCTAGTATGTGATGGATTCAGAGCAATACAGGTTGACAGAACGTATTGAATTGGAAAACTATGTTTTATGACAACTTGCAAAAGACAGGTCGTAGTTCTGCCTTGCTTCTGTAATAGCCATCTAGCGTCACCATTGTTTTTTCTTCACCTGCAAAGCTTGGACATAGTCCAATAGTCATGCATCTCTAGCTAGGAATAACTAGTCATGTCACAAACTGATGCTAAGTTGCGTAATTGTACAGGTTAAGGCAAAGAACACTAGCCGAAGCTTGGGCTACTATCCAGTTAAGGCAATGAACACTTGCAAAGAACCCTACTTGAATGGCAAGTGGTAAGCCAATAACAGTGAAGGTAAGCTAAATTGACTTGAAGGCAATGAACACTTGCTTCTGTAATAGCCATCTAGTGTTGGGCCTCAAAACAATGTCCACTACCTCTGAATAGAGTTTAGTTAAAAAAACCTTTAACTTCAGCTTAGCTGGTAGCGGTAGTGCAATACGGCTGTAGAGTAGTTGGCCCTTATTGCATGCTTGCCTTCCATATAGAGATGAAGGTGACCAAACTGCTACTATCAATTTACTATTTTTTGTCTCCATGAAATATGTTCTGCCTATGTAGATATGCTATTCCTTATGGAGATAGGAAGCTTTTTGACATGCCCTGCTTGTATGTCACAAGTTAGCTTTATTTTTCAGGAAGCGTTGTGCACCACTACTGTATATCACCAAGCCATGCATCTGTCTTCAAAGATCCGTGAATGAGAGATGCCCCTGAGAAGACAACTCCCCTGATCCATCCCCTAATTCTTTTGCCAATACCAATGACAACTCATGTTGTGTGACTATAATCGAAACTAATGTTAAATAACTGTAATCTCTCTTATTCATGAATTGGTGATTTGTGTATGCATTTAAGATCCATTCTTTGAT
This sequence comes from Hyparrhenia diplandra, assembly GCA_015847255.1. NCBI lineage: Eukaryota > Viridiplantae > Streptophyta > Magnoliopsida > Poales > Poaceae > Hyparrhenia > Hyparrhenia diplandra. The sequence goes on along the minus strand of JADLZK010010225.1, from coordinate 246,157 downwards.
CTGATCACTATTGCTATGTGGCTACAGTATGATTGCCAACCTTTAACCTCTATGGTTGCCAACCTGATTGGCAACTCATGTTCTTCTTTTGGAAGATTTTAATTTTTGTTCATGATTTTGATGTTTGCAGCATAAATCCATTGATTGATAGGTGCTTGGGTTGGAGGCCTATTGGAGTGTGAATAAGAGTTCTGATCTAAGTTCTGCTTTACAGGTAGGGATTTTTTGCTATTCCAACTAGTCATGTACAGGGTGGGGCACTCCGATAATCAACTTATTTTCATTTCGGTTTTTAAACTGTCAAAGTTGTACACCTCGAGAAAATTTGATAGAAGTTGTACATTTTGTGTGTCTGCAGTATTTCTGAATGTATCAACCTATTTAATTATGAATGTATCAACATATTGTGATATTTTTCATATTACATATATGAGTAATTGGCCCTATTCACTTACAAGAATTGTGAATGTGAACTAATTCTTAAGATAGCTTGTAGCTGTTCATGGTATTTGCTCAACAAAACTGTTATGCTACCCATCTCATATTGTTTCGGTCTGAAATGAAATTGCGTATTTCTTAATACTAGTATCATTAGTCCCATCTAATTAATTGTGTGTTCAGCGCTACTACAGGACTATGGTGTAATGGATGCCAATATGTATGAGCATTAATAAAAGAGATATAGCATAGGCAGTATTCCTTACCATTCCCATAGAAGCATGCATGTTCTTATTTGTAAAGGATGTGTTTACTGAACTGCACCAAATATGAATGAATATTCTTGAAAGTTTATTTCCCAATAGCAAATGTGATAGGCCTAGTTAGTTCCCTGTAAGTTTTTTAATGGAAATTATTGATGTTGTGGTTAACCCTACACATTAGTTTAGATCCAATTAGTTTTTTTTAAATGAAACATAACTTTAGTTGATCGTGCAATTTAGAGCACAAGCATCTGATGCTAACATATATGTGCACAAGACTAGTTAAGAAGCAAGGTTAACTAAAGCCATTAGTTACCTATCTAAATTATACTATCTTGTATAATGTTTGGGTTCCTCTGTAATTGTTTTAATTCATTTTAGGTCCAACAAAGCACTTTAATTAGGAGTATTTATCATCAACTATAATTAGCTTCTCACTGCTTGGCATTCTTTTGTAGCGCTATGCAGTAGCATCTGCTTCAAAAATACTTTAAAGTGGAAAAATGTGATGCACAAGCAAGCAGTTGCAGCCCTACGGAAGAAGTGCAGCCAAGCAGGTTGATTCTCTTGGTTAGGACAATTTTATATTAACAAAGCATAACTAGGAGCTGTTACGGTGCTTTTAAATTATTGTGTTCATTGGCTTTTCATAAGACCTTTTTTGTCGCTCATGCAGTTCAGATCAATGGAATTAGCAAGGGTAACAATATGAGGCCTAGCTTCAAGTTTTCCATAAGGTACCAAGCTGCCTACACATGATTTTTTGATCCATAAGGCCTTCAAGAGAGCTTGCTGCCCCCTAGGCTAGTATGAAGCCCGATCGGCAATTAACATGACTACTGCACCAAAAAATGATATCCTCTCTTGCTTTGCAAATGGACTATGTCATGTAGTATTTGTTTGCCCTGTTAGTGTATAGTTTTTTTGACAATAGCGAAACTGAAAGGCAAATGTTTTTGTTGGGCAAGTTACTACTTAGCTACCTTCTTTTTTGTGACATACCTAGCTACCCTTGTGCAACCCATTTTAGCTACTAGGGGCTGTTATGGTAGTTTTGACTTCCTAGAAATGATACAATGAAAGAAAACTAGAACACATGGGATTTTCATGAATATGTAATGGTCTCATTTAGCTAATGATATCAGCTTACAGGTGTACATATATTTAGTGAAATCTGCAACTGGATATTATTGCTTTTATGTGGTCTAACTAGGTTGAGCTAGTAGTGATATATATGTAACAACCCCAACTAGACAGTTGATTTATTTTTCTAGTTAGATCATCCATCTTGAGCAAGAGTTGAGGTCTTTTTAGTGAACTTATGTTTCTTTGTGTAGTGAAAGACCACGATGAGGAAGGAGTATGTGAAGGTGTCCTGCTGTCTCAATGGAAGCAGTATGTGGAGGCAAGCACTGCCTATTCCATGAAATCTTCAGGTTGTTCGCTGGCTAGATAACTCAAAGATGCTGTGGAGCAGCGCCGTGCCCATGGTATAGTCCTAAACCTGTTTTTCTATCAACATGTTTATATTTGGTTGATAACAAACTTGTATTGTACAGCCACTTTACATATTTTCTCTACTTGCCTAATTATATGGTTATATTTTTCAGGAAGTGCTGAGCACAAGTCTTTGGCTTGAGTTCCTAGAAAATGGTTCTCCACACATAACTTGATGGATGTGCTCTGTTGTTGGCAACCATTGATTTTGTTTTTTTAGTTTGTAGAAATGATTGTGTGCGCAAACCTTAGTATCTCAAACACAAACTACTAGCCTTTTGAGATGTGCATTCATGTAATCTTTTGGGGCCCGACCTTTGTTGGAGAATAAAACCGTGTGCAAGACAATGTATTGGTATATATGTATATGAGTTGATCTCCATGTGATGTATGTGTGTGTATCTTTATGTGATGGACCTTAAGTTTGAAGCTGGGTATCATTTGTGCTACTTTCTAATTGTTTTTTTTTTATTTTTGCATATTTATATAGTCTGTGGGACAATCTGACGCTATAAATGCTTTGTCTGTTGGATGATCTGACGCTATATGTATGCTAACAGAGTATTTGACGCTAAAGAAGAGCAATGGATGATCTGACGCTAAAAAAAATGCACAGCAACATACTGTCTGACGCTATAAGTCTGGTCTGACGCTAAAGAGTTTTAGCGTCAGGACTTTACAGCGTCAGCTCAAGTCTGACGCTATATGTTCTTAGAGTCAGATCATCTGACGCTATATGTGGCTTACAGCGTCAGACCATCCAAGGGTAATTGGGGTGTTGTGGTGTAGTGACAAAAAAAAAAAATCTCTGGAGTAGAATCTTCAACAAAGGATCACAACACGGACAGGGATTTTTTTTTTTTTTTTTTTCTTTAAGTCAAGTACTACTATCTGCTTCGGGCGTACAAACTCACACACCCCACGCACACCACACACTCACGCACACCACTAAGCACACCTACAGATCTATAACTACACACGGCAGAGAACCGTCGACGAAACCACTCAGAGCTTCGTAGACGATGGGCACGTCGTACTGACCATTGTGGCATCATGCGACGGGCGGTGAAAATTATTCAGGGAAGTCGCAAGCTTCGGGTGAGGCACCAGGCGTCGAAGCTGTGCTTCGAACGCGGGTGGGCAGGCTGTACTCCGACAGTCCTTGCCATCTGAGCTACGGCGCAGTCCTCAGGTCAGGGATGGATTTTGTGTCAAGAACCAACACAACTCCGCCACTTTAATGATCAACAGTTCCACCCCTACCATGGACTCCTTGACCAGGACCAAACCTTTTCAGCAGACAGTTGAATAGACTTGAGGCTTGAAGAGTCTTCTCTCCTTTATTGCTTGGTTTCCACATCTTCTTTTCCATTCCATAAGACCTATCATTTTCACAGTGATTTTTTTTTTTATTGCCACCAAAGAGCTCACACTAGAAGGGTAGGCCTGGTGCAGTTGGTTCAGCGCTAGCTCACCGAAGTGCCAGGTCGTGGGTTCAAGCAGCCACTCACGCAGTTTACTGTAGAGGCTAGGCATGTCTCGTGTAATTCCCTTCCCCAGACCCCACTCGTGTGGCAGCCTCAGCACTGGGTCTGCCCTTTTTGCCACCAAAGAGCTCACACTATGTCGGACTCTGCCTGCTGAAACTTTATCCCATCTTGCGTGGTTAGATTGCAGGGTTAGTCAAAAGGATTTGAACAAAGTCCTGGCGTTCTTAGTCAACAAGAATGGCTCATGAATGGCAGGTCTCTCAACATCTGTCACCGGCTGCACATGAACAGGGCAACCAACAGCTGCCTGAGCTAATAATGGAGCCAAATGTTGCAACTTTTGTTTAGCTCCAAAGCTTGGGCTTGGATCAGAACAAGAGAAACAAAGCATTTTACTCTCAGAACAAAGGAGAAACAGAGGACTAACAAGCATACTACAATATATTTTCACATATTTTATATACTACATGATCGGCATCATGTCTATTGCTTCTGCACATTGGAAAATTATACTGAAAGGGAAAGAACAGAAAGAAGAAATGACACTGGGTGGAGGTTGATGTGAACATCTTGCAGGGAATTTCGGGGCCATGTCGTAGTCTTGCTTTGGTGTATCATGTCATATTGCTCACAACCACAACTCGCCTTCTAAAACCTGATCCATCATTGGCATTTTTGTGCTTAATGGGATATTGCGCGAAGTTAGCTCGAAGGCAACACATTTAAAGATGGAAGAAGGTTCTGACGTCTGGGTGCAGCCTGTGTACTGTTTTCGCCAATCTGGGCATGTAATAAGTGTGGCAGCGTTGCTAGTTGTTAAATATGTTTTAAGTTCCGTTGGCGTTTTCGTCCGGTTAAACTATTTGAATGTTACGGTGAATTTTTGGTGCCGGTTGGGTGAAACCTCTGTGTTCATTCCATCTGGGCAGTATCTTAGGTTGGAACAGTTTTATTTTGGTTTACGAACTATTGTAATTTCGTTGCTCTCGAGTAATGAAATCTCGGTTAAACTATTTCGGTTCGTCCATGGTCAAAAAAGAAAAATTTTCAAGAAATGGATAGGATTTATCAGTTTTAGATTTCTAGGCTAAGTACTGATTGCCAACTCTTTGAAATGTAACACTATTGCACACTTTATGGGGGATATTATATACTGATATATCCTCCCTTTGGGGCTATTTTTCAATACAACTGCTTTTTATCTTCCAACAGTACACACTTTGAAATGCTTGACACAACATAGATGAATTTACATTTATCCATCGACTATTTCTTCAGTTGTATGTGCATCAGAAGGTGAGAACGAAGGTGGTTTGTGGAGAGCCAAGGACGTCATGCATTTCTGGCCTGAACTGGGGAGAAGTTTGCAGGCAACCAAATGCAACTTTGACAAGCAAAGAGATTTCTTTCTTCTCCACCATTGTTGATGATGATAAGCGTTGGTCCAACATATCCTCTATTGCAAGTTCATCATGATGCTGTTCCATGGAAGCAATGGATTGTAGCTCTCTGGGATATCTCCCCGTCACAATCTCAAAGACAACGACACCAAATCTGTAGACATCACATTTTGTTGTCACCACTGATGTGTAAGAAAGCTGCATCAAAATAAAGCACGACAACAATCAAACATAGTGACGAACCAAAAGCGAAATATTTCATATATGCAAATGGTTGCAAGAATATATTTGTTATACGCAAGAAAAGCTAACTAATCACATACCAGGTGCTATATAGCCATATGTTCCTGCTAGTTCCCACCAATTGGATGAATCAGGTTTGAGCATCCTTGCTATTAAAATCTGAAACATAAGCCTTGAAAGCTTCATCTAGCAAGATGTTGTTGCTTGTTATATCACGATGGATTATCGGTGGGTTGCATTCATGGTGCAAGTAGAAGATAGCTTGAGCCACATCTCTTGCAATTTCAACTCGCTTCTGCCAGTCCAACTCCTTTGCAAGATCCTCAGTTTTCAAGATAATATGAAGGTTTCCTCTCTCAATGTAATCATACACCAAAAATTTGTACCTTGGATGGGAGCAAAATCCATATAGCTTGATGATGCTTCTATGTTGTATCTTTGTCAGCACTTCAATTTCAATGAGGAATCTCTTCTCGTCACTAATCCCTTCTTCATTTGGGTGAAGCTTTTCACCGCAACTAATCTCCCTCCTTGAAGCTGTCAACATCACCAAGTTCCCGAGTTCTGCAGGTAGCTTGCCATTGAGTTTGTTGTTGCTTACATCCAACAAAATTTGTTGCCCTCCTAGACTACCAATAGTTGTTGGTAGATGTCCACTCAAATTGTTGTCGTTAATCCTTAAGGATATTAGCTTAGTACAATTCCCGAGCTCTTGTGGAATTGAGCCGCTCAACTTATTTGCAGATATATCAAGGTATTGTAAATTTTGCATCCGACCAAATTCAAGTGGTATATTACCTAAAATTTTGTTCTGCGATAAGTTGAGCATGTACAGGTTTTCAAGATTGCTTAATTCTGCTAGTATCTTTTGCCCGGTCGGGTTGTTGGCGTGTACTGTAAGTATCTCTAATTTTTCAAGGTTTGAAAGCTCGAGGCAACTTCCGGTTATCATGTTTTCTTCCATAGAAAAAAATGGTCAAATTGATGCTTGAAGCCTAGGTTTTGGACTAATACCGAAAAAAAGTTGTTTTACGTCCAATTTTGCTTGAACAAGTCGTGGGTAGGGCCTGAAAGATGATATATCTCCTATCATTTTGTTGGAACTAAGGACAAGAAACTTCAGGCTCCTACATATTTCAAGGCTTCTAGGAATTGGTCCTGTGAACATGTTGTTCCTAACGTCGAACCTTTGAAGATTCCTGCCTTTGCATACTTCAGAGGGCAGTTCCCTGACAGAGAGTTGTTTCCCAATGCGATCTCTGTTAAGTATGTCAAATTAGCGAATTCTCGTGGCAAAGGACCTGAAAGATGTTCAACAAAAGATATAGGACTCCTATGCTTGTGACATTCGTGAAAGTTCTGGAATGGAGCCTGAAATTTTGTTTTCTCCTAAAGACAAGGTATGAAGATCCACCAAAGCGCCAATCTCTGCAGGGATGGATCCGACGAACTGGATTCTATAGAGGACAAGAGAGTTTAGTGTAGTAGAGCCACTTAGAAGGTTTATACTCAAATCTAGTTGGCTTAGTTGTTTTTTTAGAAAAGGAAATATATTAATATCTCAGCCTCTGCATCGACCGATGCATATAGCTATTCCTTATTACACAACATTTCAAACTCACACAAAATCAAACCCAAGGCACGTACACCAAAGTTTCTCGACCTAGTGAACTCATCAAAATATAAAATTGGTACACACGTCCTCTAGCTGCCAGTCAGAACACCTCTTCGCGCCGAAAATAGCCGCCACAATGCGGCCGTCTGCCGCCAAGTCACGCAGGTCCTCTCGGATAACTCAACTGCTGGAGATCACCTCCCACGCCGGTCTCTACCAATTTCATGGGGGCCTCCCAGGCTTGGCCTCATCGCCAAATTCATGGTCCACTGCCAACAGATGCGAGGTCGTCGAATTGCCATGCCAACGGCCTCCTTCTAACCGCCTTCCTCCGTCATTGACACCACAATCTTGAATCCACAACTAGGTCTCTATCTTCGCCGCTCGCGCGGTGGCCACCACAAAGAGATAGATAGAAAGCACCATCTTCCAAAACGAAGCCTCCAAGGAGGATAACGACGCCACCGATGCCACCGCCGTCCCGACCCGGAAGATCCGTGCTTTCACCCAATAAAGATAAGCCACACAAAGGGAAGAGGCCCAAACGATAATGCTTCCAAGGAAGAAAAACGATGTCCGAGACGTCGTCATCATCGCCCAAGAGGGCAAAACTTTCGCCATGGAACCTCAACCCCGTGCATAGCATTGGCCACGATTTGTCTTACGTACCAGCCACCGCCTGTCCGACCGAGCCACCGTGCGTCGTCAATGCCGGCAGCCTATCGATAGTTCAGACCACCGCCACCGGTAATGACACCGGCCGCCACCGCCGACGACCGTGTCGCCGCTGGGGCCACGCGACGCATGCTCCCACCAATCGCGTGTGTCGCCCGGCCCATCTCCATCCTCATTAGGCTGCCAGCCAACGGCCACATGCCGCGGGCAGCCCCACCCTACGAGGCGACCCACCGCCCCGTGCCATGGCACCGCCGCCGCCGCCCATTGCGCAGGCGTTACCTCCAAAGATGGACGCCGCAGCGCGAGATCGGGCATCCGGGCAACAGTGTCGCCGCCACCGCTAGGGCCTTGGAGAAGGGAGCGGGGATGGAGAAGCCGGCGCCACCCGCATCGCCCACTCTATGGCGGATCCGCGCATAGGTAGCACCACGGCCCAAGCCACTAAAGAGCGGATCCATGGGAACACGCGAGAGATCCAACCGGAGGTCGGGATCCACCCGACCGATGCCGCCCCGCCCCAGGCACATTGCCCTTGCCACGGGAGGGCCGGATCCGGTGTGAGGGACTCGACGCCGGTGCCGGCGACCCGGCATCGCGACCCAACCGGCCCCGTGCACCACTCCCGCCCGGCCGCGCTGGCTGCCGCCAGGCGCGCCTCGTAGCGTCATCTCCGAGCGATCTCCCTCGCGCCAAATCGCGGTGCCCCTCCGGCGTCCTCCACACACCATCTCGCGCCCGCACCTTTCGGCGGCGCCATCCGCCCACTAGGCTCCTCCCCACGAAGTTGGCCGTGACCCTCTGGGCGAGTGCCTCGCCGCCACCCTCTGAGGGAGCCGCGCTGGCCTCCCAAAGGCTCCCTCCGGCAGCGGCGGAAGGGAATGGTGGTGGTGGCTTTGCGGGATGGCTGCTAGGGTTCGCCCCGTGTCGCCATCGTGCGGAGGGCGAATCTCGTGTGGAATGGGCCCCGACAGTTATTACCCCGTAAAGCCGGGAGGATGTTTGGTTTGGTCAAGTTGCTAAGGCTTTTAGGTATTCGACCACTTAAAAAATTGTGGCCTAGGTCCAAAATTTCTAGATCGGGCATGGTTCCCGAGCTCCTCGGGGATTGGTCCAAAGGAGTAAGTTATATTCGGTGGAAAGGAAAAGCAATGTCGTCGGGTTCCCAAGGGATGCGGGGATATGGCTCGTGAGGTTCTTTGGGCGTAAATCCCAGCTGGCCGAGCCGACCCATGTTGCCCAACTCGGATGGTATGTTTCCATGGAGCCAGTTCTTGGCAAGATCGAGGTAGGAGAGCTCTGGTAGGGAGGTGATGGCCAAAGCGGGATCTCTTCACGGAGGCTATCGTAGATGAGGTCATTGTGTGTGAGGAATGAGAGCGCTGAGAAGTTGAGCTCACCGAGGTAGCCCTCGAGGCCGGCGTTTGGCAGGGAGATCTCGGTCACCGCAAAGGGCGCGACGGCGGCCCGCGTGCACGGCGGCGCATGCCACGCCCGTCCAGTTGCTGCTGCACGGGCTCGTCCTGTGCTGCCAGGAGTCCAGTGCAGGTGACGAGTTCCGCATGGTGGACTTCTAGTGGATGAGGGCCGCTATCTGGGACCCGAGATGCACGCCGCCATGATAGTGCCTTGCTGCGTCCACGTGCAGGAAGAAAAGGCACCAACAGAGCAACAAGCAGAGTATTATTAGGTCTATCGTGATCGCCATATATGGTTTTCTTTGTTCCTTTCTTTTGCTAGTAACAGCTAGCTTCTTAAGATGTCATTTGGTATTTGGATCTAGGTGTGCTGCTGCATGACACCTCAACTTAATTAGTACATATACAACCGTGCTAGAGAGTGTATGTATAGGATGCATATACAGTGTTTGTCAGCTAAGCTCCGTGTAGTGGCCAGGTCAATTGGAAAAAGTAGCTAGTCTCAGGGCTCGTTCGTTTTGGCAGGATTGGCCTGGATTGCAGCCCAATCCAGGTGGATTGATGAGGCCCGATTCCAATCCAGATATGGTGGCAAAAGTGCGTTCGGTTGGGCCTGGCCTGGAACCAAATCAGACCTGGCTTGGATTCGCCCCCGTGCTACACGGCCTGGAACGGAGTCCGGCCCCTTGGCCCCGGAACGAAGTCGGACGAGAAGCGAAGTGAACGCGCGGAGACCGGGTGAGGCAACGGCGCGGCGACGCAGCGCAGCCACCACTGCGACGGCAACGGCGAGGGTCAACGCTTCCTCTCCGACGTTCACGCTCGCCGCCGCCTTCTCACCGGTAAATCGCCGCGTCCTTCCCCTCGCGTCTAGGCCTAGGGTACTTGGTTCTTGAGACTGTGGGCTAGGTGATTCAATCAGCGGTGGCGAGATCCGGCCTCCGGTCACTGGCAGTTGCGACATCAGGTTCGTCATAGGGGATGTAGAGGGAGATGGGTTCCTGTCGCGAGATCAGTCGTGAGATCCGGTCGCTGGCTTGTGCGCTTCCATCTGAACAACTAGTCTCCACCGATTCCCTTCCTGTTCCCCTTCTGGAGGAGCAAAACTGATGCAGCTCGTCCTAGAAGTGTCAATGGATCCATGGATGCGCCATGGACCAGTTCCAGTAGCATCCGGCCACGCCCACGCACAGGCCACAGGTAGATGCAGAGTGTTGTGGCAGGCATGTGTTGTGGCAGGCATGGTAGATGGGATTTATACGGCATTGGTGGCTTGGTCTATGATATTAGAAAGATTACTGTTTTTGTGCATTTCCTTGGAGGAAAACAGGGACGATTGCACCAAAATATGTCCTTGGTGATAGGTATTTTCTGGATCTTTGTTTATTGCAAAAGCAATGAAATAGCATTGTGTTTGAGAGAGATTCCTTACAACATTTTCTTTGAGAGGTATTCCTTGTAACATTGGCTCTGTCATCAAATATAGCAATTTGTTTGAGACTGAATTGATGCTTTTTCTCTAGTTTTAGATTGACACTTACATTAGAAATTAATATTATTGTTTATTTTGCAGCATCGATGCAAGGCAATGGGCAAGGTCAGTTTTTTCAATTTTATTCTTATACATAGTTGCATAGTCTGATGATTGTTGCCTGCTGGTTTTTTTGCCTTATAAATAATAGTGTGTGACCCTGTGGACAGTGATATCCTATTAGATGAATGCTACTAGTTGTACCAGGTCGAGACCATTGTTGTCGAATACCCTTGTGCACTTTTTCTTTCCATAAATTCCAGTTTGTGTAAATTACACTTTGTAGATGTGTTATCTGGTCAGCAGTTCTAGCCCGTAGCATGTGCTCCCACCAAATTGTAATGTGCCACCAGTTATTTTTTGTTGTTGCAGGTATATGGAACTTTTTTTTTTTGGTTGCAGTAGCAGCCATAGAAAGAACCGACTCTTATTTTGCACTTTTGCTTTCCAAATTGTGTCCCAATTCTTATCGGCATAGGTGGTTGTGAGTTGCACTTTGTAAGCTGAACTAGTGTGTGCTGAATCTCCATGCAATGGTATCTGCTGTGCACTTGCTGTTTGGCTTGGCTTGGATTAGTCTGACACATGCTTTAGATTGAGCAGAAGCACTGTGCACTATGTAAGCTGATCATTCAGGTTGAAACGTTGTTTGGTTTGGCTTGGACTAGTCTGACACATGCTTTAGATTGAACAGAAGCATTTGAATGGCTGCAAACTTAGGACTAGTACTGATTGTCTGCACTCTCTCTCTCTCTCTCTCTCTCTCTCTCTATACCAAAAGTGTGACTAATTGTTTTACTTATTCCCTTGTGAATACAGGTGCCGAGGGGTTAGTGTACCCAGATGTTCATGCACAAGGACAATAGAGGGATACAGGAGCAGAACTTCTGACAACAGCATCACAAGATGTTCGCATCCCCTTCTACGTTCACGCTCCTCGGCAGAACTTCTGACAACAACATCAGTTGTCTTCTGACACTTCTGTGGTATTAATTTTACTTGTGCTATTGACTGTTCCATTGCTCATTTTGTTGAATAAGCATCTACCAAACACTACTTGTTGTTTTTTGTTTCAGGAGGCTCAAGGTCGAAGCTACTAGGCGGCATAGGAGGACATGGTCGAAAGTACAAGAAGAGGATTTATCGTTCTATTTCATCGTCATCATCACAAGCTCTATTGAATTTTGCGATTAAACCTTTTTAGTTTTGTTTAGTTGTTTCTTTGGGTATTATTGTAATTTAAGTTTTGAATCTAGGAACCATTTTCATGTTTAGAAACATTTTAGAAACATGATATAATGACATTTGGGCACTGAGTGGTCAGGTCATAATGCGCTTTAATTTGAGCCACTGTTTGTGAGGTCGTGAATGGTTTTGCTTTGCATGTATAATGTAAAGTTCTCCAAGCTTGGTAATACTAATTTTAGGATTATATGTGAGCTAGAGTGTCCGGTAGCATGCAAGGAAGGAGCCCTGGATTCATTTCAGGTTGAAACGAACAACAAATTCAGCCCACCAGGATTGGTTTTGGAAGGAAATTGAACCCAGGCCTGGAATGAGTGACACAAGTGGATCCACTGGTTCTAGGCCTGTATTGATTCCGGCTCAGGATTGGTTCAGCTAGAACCGAACAAGGCCTCAATCTGGTAAGATTACGTGAAGATGGCCAAACTCGTTCTGTCTACAAAGTAAATGATCAATACTAACTAGCATTTGGCTGCAACATTTTCTTACACACACAGCAGAGTATATTATATTGTGCATATAAAGCGCAACAAAATAGCTTTTAGTTCGCCAAGGGTTGAAAACGGACGCGTGAGAATAAATCTGTTAAGATTACGTGAAGGTGGCCATACTAGATAGATCTATCTAGAAGGTAATAATTGACAGTCAGGGAAAAAATAGCGACAAAAAAAAAAAAAAAAAAAAAAAAAGAGAAAAAAAGCATGTTAGGGCACTCGGGCACTCACAATGCGGACTCTACATAGAGTCTAATACTATTTATTACCCGAAAGGTATTATAGACTTGGAGTCTAAATAAGACTAAGAGTCTTAGTTTTTCTCCCTCTCTCTTCCATAAATATCTTTGTCACATCATCAGCGCACATCAGCAAAAGTGCAATAAAAATGAAGGTAATACATAGGCTTAGACTCTATGGTAGAGTCTCTATTGTGAGTGCCCTTAACCAACTCATCCCCTACGGCCATGCAAGTCATAAGTCACATTGCATACCACTAAACCTTAAAGCTCTGCTCAAAAAAAAAAAAAAAAGCTAAACCATAAAGTCACTTATGCTGATATATTTCTTTATATTCACTGTTAACCGACTCATCCCCTACGGCCATGCAAGTCATAAGTCACATTGCTTACCACTAAACCTTAAAGCTCTGCTAAAAAAAAAAAAGAAGCTAAACCATAAAGTCACTTATGCTGATATATTTCTTTATATTCACTATTAACCAACTCATCCCCTACGGCCATGCAAGTCATAAGTCATACTGCTTACCACTACACCTTAACGTCACTCATGCTGATATATTTCTTTATATTCACTTTAGTTAATATTGTAATGCATATCTGAGACCCTAAATGAGTTCAAATGAAAAAAGTTGAAACTAGAAAGTTTCATATCTGAGACCCTAAATGAGTTCAAATGAAAAAAAAAGTTGAAACTAGAAAGTTTTATAACGCTTCGAGCACTATAACTTTGCTTTAGATTGTTCCTCCATCGGAGGTCATTTGAAAATTTAAATAAATATGAATTTCAAAATATTACTCTTAAAATAGAAGGCCCTAAATGTTTTAAGGTCATCAACTACAAAGTTGCATATCACTTTGAGTGATATAACATTAGTTTAGGTCATTTCTCTACCCGAGGTACTTTGAAAGTTTCAAAAAGAGTAAATTTTGAAAATATAAAAATTTAAGACAGAACTCTTTGGCACTAAACGATTTCAAATAAAAAGTAGTCAAGTATCAAGGTAAAGATCCATTTGATTATTACAACTTTAATTTACATTATTTCTCCATTCAAGGTCATTTAAAAATATAAAATATTAAATTTCAAATTATGAAAACTTAAAGCATAATTTTTGGGCCTTAAATTATTTTAAATGAAAAGTTCATCAACTACAAAGTTATAATTCAATTTGAGTACTACTACTTTGATATAAAGTTTGTCTTTATCTAACTTTATCTAGAAAAGTTATGAATTTTATAGTGTTGTACCTATTTTTAGAGACATGTCAAATTGCCAACTGCCTCTAGAAATCAATTTTAGAGGTGTCTGGAATTTCTAGCCACCTTGAAAAATGCCTTCATTTCTGGTTGGAAAGTTTAGTCGCCTCTGCTAACCGCCTCTAAAAATATAGGGCATTCTAGAGGCGGCTGGAAAGTTCAGTCGCCTATAAAAATCGATTTCTAAAGTAGGACCGGCTCGAAAACCATTTGAAAATGCATATTTTGATAGAGCTGTTTCTACCAAATTATAAAGGGAGTCGTCTCTAAAAATAGTTTTTGCATAATGCTTGATGGTAGGAGTTTAAAAACCTTTTGTTTGTTTTTTATGGGAGTGGGAGATTTGGTGGGAGTACAAAGGGTCAAATCCCACTAATCACTTTGCTGGGAGAGTTGGGAATTGGATATGGATTATGCTTTTAATGAAAGATAATGCATCGTCCACTCCATCATGACTTGTCTTGTAATTCCTAACTCAAAACTCCTCCGAATGGGGTATATTACTTCTCCTTTTTAACTGCCCCTCTTATTTCACTCCACCAACCAAACATGCAATTGAAAGTAGTAGTCAATTTCTTACTTTAATTCTTCCGTTCAACTCTTACCACTAATTCCCATGTCTCTTTTCATGTAATTGCTAAACACATCATGTTAATTCCTTTTGGCCATAGGCACACACTATCATGACCTAACATAGATCTTGTTCGGCATGGCTCTAGTCCACTTCGGTTCCTTGCTACAGTGCATGGAGAAGCCGGCGAAGCTAGTGAAGCAAAAAATAGTAGCTTTCACCAAGATAGCTGAAAAATGGCTTCTGATTGGAATGCATAGAGAAGCTAGAGCTAGAGCTAGAGCCATTCGAACACTGCCAAAATGGGGCCTTAAATTTCCGGTTCATGTACCTATTTGTCTATTTTCATATATCCCATTTCGGTTCCGTCGCGGCGTATGCTTTAGGCTGGACACCAAACCGGTTGCCCAATCCATTAATGGGCTCCCTGGTCAATTGGTCCGTTGGTCGTCCACAACCAATATGCTGACCTTGTTGGGTAGCATTCTGATTTGGCTGTCCACATCGACATCGTGCCGTGCGTGCTCCTCAGGAGTCATGGGTCATCATGCGTGCTACAACAGTGCGCGGTGAATCATCACAATCACCATCAAATCTCTGAGCACTGACTACAGATGGGGAGATCGAGTGCTTTACTTTTAGACTCTGAGCAATGACTGCAGATGGGGAGGTATTTACCTTTACCCAGTGGATTACACATAATTGGTCAGTCAGGATGATATGCAAACTCAGATAATAAACTTGAAAATCATGCATCAAGAGTTTTGAGAACATAGAAGAGCGTGCAAAAATCAAAACGTGGTGAGTTCCTGGCAACCGGGTGTTTTAGAAATATGGTTGAATGGAAGCATTTACAATATGGTTATGCATTTACAATATGGTTAACTATATTTACAATGTCTTATAATTATATTTACAATGATTTCTTTACTGTGATTTTCTAGACAGGGTGACGTAATATGGGAATAACACAACTTCTATTTTTATGGATTGTAGATCTTAGAGAAATGTATGCCAAATTGTTCACAAAAAAATATAAATTATTTCTATGGATTGCATATATGAGAGAAAACAAATTATGACAAATCTCAGAGACACAACATACCAAAACGAATTAAGCCTAGCTAATTTAGTTGCTACCAAAGCTAGTTGTCAGCTGCAAGCTACTGACACTAATCATCGATCGAGGCACACGGCTCCTCAGGCGCCGTCCATGGCGGCAGCAACGGTGGTATTGTCGGAGAACGGTGCCGTCGGCCATCACGAGGTTAGCATCAACGGCGTTATCGTGGCATGACGACTGTGCCGTCGTCGATGGCGATGGTGGTGAAGGGCAACGGCAAGCAGCATATCACGAGGAAGCAGAGGAGGCAAGCGGTGAGGTCGATGGACAAAGTATTGGATGCCCATCGACGACAAGGAGGCCGTCGAGGACAGGCGGCGCCCGCTCCTGTTCGGACGTACATCCGGCCTTGGTGCGTACGTGTTTTCTTCAAGCTTTGCCATAGAGCCATGTGTGCTGGCTGCGTGAGGCGTGAGGCTCAGGCAACCCGCCGCTGAGCGTGTGCCACCTAGCTTTTCGCCCATCCATCTGCCTCTGCCTCTGCTCTCCTGCTTGACGGCGAGAGGCCACGGATGTGCAAGATATACGGTGACTGCGGCTTGCCTCATGTGGCCATTGAACAGGAGAGGAGAGAGGGGCGGTAGGGATTGGACTTGGAGGACCGCTGCTACCGGCGCCGGAGGCAACGGATGGATGAAGAGCAACAGCGACGGCCCGAGATCGTGGTGTACCTCTCGGCAACAAGACAATAACGACTAGTAACTACATAGAAGAACCAACTGGAGATTGCCACCAACTGTCGAATTCTGCCTGCTGTTGTTGAAACTTCATCCAAGGATACGTGGCTAGATTGCAGAGTTAGTCGCAAGGATTTTAACAAACTCCTGTTGTTCTGAGCCAACAAGAATGGCTCCAGATTGGGAGGTCCCTCAACATCAGCCACCTGCTACATAGGAACAGCGCAACCAACGGCTGCCTGAGCTGATAATGGAGCCAAGTGTTGCAACTTTTCTCTAGCTCCAAAGCTTGGGCTTGGGTCAAACCAAGAGAAACAAAGCATTTTACTCTCACAACATTGGAAAAACAGAGGACGAACAAGCTCACTGGCTGCCTGCATTTTATTCAAGGCTCAGCATATACAACAATGTGTTTTCAAATATTTAGAGACTGCATCATGACTGGTATCATGTCTATTGCTTCGTACGCATTGGTAAATTATACTGAAAGGGAAAGAAGAGAGAGAAAATGGTAATGGGTCGAAGTTGATGTAAGCATCTTGCAGGGAATTTCCGGGTCCATGTCGTAATCCTGATTTGGGGTATCATGCCATATAGCTCACAACCACGACTCACATTCTAAAACCTGATCCATCATAGGCATTTCTGTGCTTATTGGGATATTGCACTAAGTTAGGTGGAAGCAGACACATTTACAAAGGCTTAATGATATGCCAACAACATCAAGAATTTGATAGGATTTATCAGTTTTCCATTTCTAAGCTGAGTACAGATTGTCAACTCTTTCAAATGTAACACTATTGCACCCTCCCATTTATATGGGAGATATTATATGCTGATATATCCTCCCTTTGGGGCTATTATTCAATGCAAGTACTTTTATATCTTCCAACAGTACACACTTTGAAATGCTTGACACAACACAGATGAATTTACACTTATCCATCGATTATTTCTTCAGGTGTATGTGCATGAGAAGGCGAGACACAGAAGGTGGTTTGTGGAGAGCCAATTTCTGATAGGCGTCCCGCATTTCTGGCCTGAACTGAGGAGAAGTTTGTAGGCAAGCAAATGCAACCGACAAGCAAAGAGATTTCTTCCTTCTCCACCATTGTTGGCGATGACAAGCGTTGGTCCAACATATCCTCTATTGCAAGTTCATGATGCTGTTCCATGGAAGGAATGGACTGTAGCTCTCTTGGGTATCTCCCCATCACAATCTCGGTATAGCGACACCAAAACTATAGACATCACATTTTGTTGTTACCAGCGATGTGTAAGAAAACTCTGCATCAAAATGAAGCACTTGAGTCAATAATCAAACATAGTGATGAACCAAAAGTGAAATATTTCATATTTGCAAATGGTAACATGAATATATTTGCTATATCCAAGAAAAAAAGCTAATGACCACATACCGGGTGCTATATAGCCATATGTTCCTGCTAGTTCGCTCCAATTGGATGAATCAGGTTTGAGCATCCTTTTGCTATTCCAAAATCTGAAACATAAGCCTTGAAAGCACCGTCCAACAAGATGTTGTTGCTTGTTATATCACGATGGATTATCGGTGGGTTGCATTCATGGTGCAAGTAGTAGATAGCTTGAGCCACATCTCTTGCAATGGCAACTCGCTTCTGCCAGTCCAACTCCTTTGCAAGATCCTCAGTTTCCAAGATAATATGAAGGTTTCCTTTCTCAATGTAATCATACACTAAAAATTTGTACCTTGGATGGGAGCAAAATCCATACAGCTTGACGATGCTTCTATGCCGTATCTTTGTCAGCACTTCAATTTCACTAAGGAATCTCTTCTCATCACTAATCCCTTCTTCAATTGGGTGAAGTTTTTTTCACGCAACTATTCTACCTCCTTGAAGTTGTGCCTTGTAGATCGTACCAAACCCCCGATCCAATGATGTACCTATCACTGAAATTTTCTGTTACCCTAATGATGTCCTCAAATACAAGTGTCCCATCAAAATTCCATACTGATAGAACATCTCTTGTATATGTAACTGTTGTAATTTGTTGTCTTTTCCTTTTGCGAAGGATCATAGCTAACACAACAATTGAGAGAATAATAATTATGCACACTGGGATAGAAGCAACTAGGACCAAGTGGTGAATTCTAGCTTTGTGATATTCCTTCATTGGAGTTGAAGAGCAAGTGGGCAGGCCTAAGATATTACCACAGAGACCTTTGTTGTGGAGGAACCATTTTGCTGAGGCATTGTGGAATAGTTGTCCTTTTGGAAGAGGCCCATCCAGGTTGTTGTATGACACATCAAGTGTTGACAGACTAGCCATTCTACCAATGGAGGAAGGAATGCTTCCACTGAATTGATTATGGGAAAGGTTTAGGACCTCCAACATCACCAAGTTCCCGAGTTCCACAGGTAGCTTGCCTGTGAGTTTGTTGTTGCTTGCATCCAATAACAGCTGTAGTCCTCCTAGACTACCAATAGTCGTTGGCAGAGGTCCACTGAAGTTGTTGTTGTTAATCCTTACAGATATTAGCATAGTACAGCTCCCAAGCTCTTGTGGAATTGAGCCACTCAACTTATTCGCAGATATATCAAGGTATTGTAACTTTTTCAACTGACCAAATTTAGGTGGTATATTACCCGAAATTTTGTTCTGCGATAAGTTGAGTATGTACAAGTTGGCAAGATTGCATAATTCTGGTGGTATACTTCCAGTTAGGTTGTTGGCATGTATTGTGAGTAACTCTAGTTTTGCAAGGTTTGAAAGCTCAGGAGGCAAGCTTCCGGTTATCATGTTTTCTTCCATAGCAAAAAATGTCAGATTGATGTTTGAAGCCCAGGTTTTGGACAAATACCCGGAAAAATTGTTTCTGCCCAATTTTGCTTTGACAAGTCGTGGGTATGGCCCGAAAGATGATATATCTCTGTCATATTGTTGGAACTAAGGCCAAGAATCTCCAGTCTCCTACATGTTTGAAGGCTTGTAGGAATTAGGCCAGTGAACATGTTGTTGCTAACGTCGAATATTTGAAGATTCCCTCCTTTGCATACATCAGAGGGCGTTTCCACGACAGAGTTGTTTGCTAAAATGATGGTTGTTAAGTATGTCAAATTAGCGAATTCTCGTGGTAAAGGACCCGACAACTTGTTCATGAAGAGATATAGGAATCTTATGCTCGTGAGGTTCGTGAAAGTTGTTGGAATGGAGCCTGAAATCTTGTTTTCGGATAGAACCAAGCTGTCGAGATCCACCAAAGCACCAATCTCTACAGGGATGGATCGGACAAGCTGGTTTTCACTGAGGTCAAGGTCCTTTAGCATAGTAAGGTTCCCCAAGCTCGGAGGAATAGAGCCGCTTAGCAGGTTAGTATACAAAGCTAGCTCGCTTAGATTGGAAAGCAAACAAATCTCGTGTGGAATAAACCCAGACAGATTGTTACCGTGAAGGTGGAGGATATTTAGTTTGGTCAAGTTGCCGAGGCTTTTAGGTATCTGACCGCATAAAAAGTTGGTGCCTAGGTCCAAAATTTCTAGATCGGGGTGGTTCCTGATGAGCTCCTCGGGGATTGGCCCGGTGAGCAGGTTTTGTCCGGTGGAGAGAGCAACTAGTGTCGTTAGGTTCCCAAGGGATGCAGGGATACGACCTGTGAAGTTGTTGCAGCAGAGTCCCAGGTCGCTAAGGCTTGCCATGTTGCCCAACTCAGATGGTATGTTTCCATTGAGCCAATTGATTCCGAGATCGAGGTAGGAGAGTGCAGGTAGGGAAGTGATGGTCAGCGGGATCTCTCCACGGAGGCTATTGTTGGAGAGGTCAATATGTGTGAGGAATGTGAGTGCCAAGAAGTTGAGCTCACCAAGGTAGCCTTCGAGGCCGGCGTTTGGCAGGGAGATCTCGATCACCGCATGGGGCGCGCGGCGGCCACGGTGCACGGCGCCGCCGCGCCACGCCCGTCCAGTTGCTGCTGCACGGGTTCGTCTCCGGCTGCCACGAGTCCAGCGCCCGGCGACGAGTTCCGCAGGGCGGACTTCCACTGGAGGAGGGCCGCTATCTGGGAACCGAGATGCACGCCTCCATGCCCTGCTGCGTCCGCGTGCATGAAGAGAAGGCACGAACGGAGCAACACGAGTATTATTAGTTCTATCATCGCCATTTGTGCGTGGTTTTCTTCCTTTCTTTTGTTATTATAACAGTTTTGGGAAGGTGGCATGTATAGGTATTTGGGGCTACGGTGTCCTGCATGACCTGAACGTAGTACGTATTCAGCTTTGCTGGAGAGTGATGATGTGTATATAGTGTTTGTCAGGTAAGCTACGTGTAGTGGCCTGGTCAAATATATTGGGTTGAACCCGGTGGAAATTTACGAAAAAGTAGCTAGTCTGAATATGTTAAGATTACGTGAAGATGGCCAAACTCGATCTATCTAGAAAGTACGTCTCAAAAAAAAAAATCTATCTAGAAAGTAATTGATCAGTACTGACTAGCATTTGGCTGCAGAAATTTGTTAACACACAACGCATGTGTATATAGTGCATAAAGCGCAAGAAAGATGTTTCCTCCATTCCAAATTACAAGACGTTTTGACTTTTCTAAATGCATAGTTTTTTTTTTGGCTAGTGCTTAATTAGATATATATGTCTAGGTGCATAGTAAAAAGAGAAAAACAATGTATCTAGAAAAGTCAAAACGTCTTATAATTTGAAACAGAGGGAGTAACATTTAATTAGCTAAGGTCGAAAACGAACATGATAATATATCTCGTCCCGTAATGTTCTATTTTGAGAAAAATCCTTATTTGTCCTTGGGAATTGGCATAAATCTAAATCCTGCAACCGCCGGCTAAAAAACAATTCGCTTATATAGTTATATATCCCGGGAACGAGTGAGCTCGGCGGGTGCTTATCTTACATAGGGGCCGCGCGCGGCTGGGTCCAATTCAATCCCAAGGCGCGTCGCGACACGCGACCTGGTCTATTTCCATGTGCCTGCCTAAGAGCCAAGCCTACACTCTGCACCCAAGTCGGCACGGCACGGCACGGCAGTCGGCAGGGCATGCATGTGCTCGGCGGTTGCATTGGGGTGGGGCCCAACGTTTGGCCTCCCACAACTTAAGCAACAGTCGCTAGTTGTCTCTTCCATAGTTCCATAGTATGTTTTTAGTGCCAACGGATGCTCGGCCTGATGGTTGAGCACTCCGCCAGGCACGCTGTCGGCCTGGGTTTGATCCCCTACGGGGGCGAATCGTAGTGCCGGAGAAAAAAATTCCCCTCGCCTATCCTGCGTTTCCCAAAGCATAGGTATGCGGACTGGCCCACTCATAGGGTAACGGCCCCTGTGTGAGCGCGAAGTACGGGGTTCGGAGATTTTGGGTTCGGGAATTTTTCTCGACCTGCGTGAGAGGTCTTCTTCTTCAGCGTAAAGCTCCGGGGATGTCTAGCCACCGAAGGTTGAGTTTTTTTATTATGTTTTTAGTGTGCCCGGGTCAGTCAATGGCTCCACTAAGATATTTTTCTCTATTTTATTATTCATATATAACCAAAGACACGCACATTATTGTAGTCCTTTTTTTTCCAAATAATGCAAGCTAGATGATGGGAAATAATCAAGGCACAACTTTTAAACTGTTCATTAGCATCAACCGCGAGGGAACCTTCCCAATGTCAATATTGCCATTTGCCCACGCCCCTCACCCATCCCTTGAATCGCAGATACGATTACCGTATCCATATTGACCCGATTTGTGTTGTGGCTGAGGAAGGAACTGGTGGTGCTGGATCTTTAATTGGGAAATGGGGGTGTGATCTGTTGCTCATGGCGTCGATTGCAACTTGGTGTGTGGGTAGCACTAGGCAACGATGACAGCTGCGGCGGCATGAGATTGGGGATAAAAGTTTTAGCAAACGACATATACAAAAAGTTTCCCTTCTAGATATTTTCTACATTTATTCTCCATTTTGTATTTGCGAAAAATGCAAATGGGATGATGTGTATCCGTTCATCGAGAAGGCTCGATAATCAAAATAAAGGTGAAGGTGGGAGGTTCTATTTTGAAGAATAATAAGGAAGCAGAAAAGACCAGTCGGACTAAATAAAGGATGAACTTTGGAAATACCTCTACCAACACAGTTTGTCGAATCATATTTTGTACTGGATATATTCTCATATTTCTATTGTATTTATGAAATATGGGATAAACCTTTGAAATTCTTATTGTAGAAACCTTTCTAAAATAATAAATTACTCTCTACATTCTAAATTATAATGCATTTCTAAAGTAACATGTAGAGCTAGAACAAATCAAGAGAACATCTGGTATTTTTTTCTCGCTTATAGTTTTTTCGATAAAAATTACTTGTGCTACAGTTTCTCACTCATAAAACTCCCACACTAAACAAGGGATATTAATTCTCTCTTCAACACCCCTTCTAATTTCTCTCCACGAACCAAACAAAAGATTGAGACTCAAAAGTCAAATTCCCACATTGATTCTCTCCATCTGACTCAAAAGTCAAATTCCCGCATTGATTCTCTCCATCTACTCCAATTATTCATGTTTCTCGTAGCGTGATGTGCTCATCCAGGATGAACGAATTCCATCGTGTATTTTAACATACCTTATTTCTTCTCCCTCAAATTCGAATAACAGGTCATTTTAAATTTGTACTAAATCAAATTTCTCTCGGTCGACCAAGTATATAGAAAAGTACACAAGCATCTAGCCCACAACATTAAATTAGATTCATTAGATACACCATGCAATAAAATTTTGATGATGCATTTGTTCGAATATTGTTGCTGTCAAAGTTACAAATTTAAATTATATAACAACTCAAACAACGAAGAAAGCACATATAATAATATAATAATAATAATAATAAAGGAAAAATAGGAATGGGCCCACCAGTCCATCGTCACGCTCGACGCCCCGCTGGTCGCCGCAAGACTGAGGACCAACTGTCCAACTCCCCCACACATGGTGCGTGGTGGGCCCGCCTAGAAGACTTGGACTCGTTCAACATTCATTCCATTTGTTCGTACTAACTTAAGTTTTTTGTTTATATAATATCTACTGTATTTGTTTATTTCCATATAATATCCCATTTGTATGCTTAGAGGCCGGACATCCACCGTCCACATCGTGCTCGTTTGTTCTCCCCACGAGTCATGATGCATGTATTTGTTACTATTGGTTGTTCCTTTTATGTAATATCGACATAATTTTCTTTTGCTTGGATGGTCTAGCTACGGCTGTGCTACCTCCTTCGGCGCTCGTTAGATGCGCGTTGTATGTTTGTCTAAACACTTCTTCTTAATACAATGATACGCAAATCTTTTGCGTATTCGTGAAAAAAAATGACGCATGCATGCTACAACAGTGTCGTCAGCAGAACATTGCCAGACTGTGAGCACAACTGTACTGACTGCAAATGGTTTATGTATGTACACGTAATCTGAACAAGAGTATTTGAAAATTGATATATTTCTAGGTGTAATTTACTTAACATAATCATTCATGAAAATATATTTCTAGGAGCAATTCGTAAGCTACAGTGTCCCCGAGAGACTAGTTAGAAACAGTTTGCTAAGTGAATCACTCCTGAAGCAATAGGAGGCAAGATGAACGCAGCACACCTGAAAACATACGTAGGAGGGCTATGGTGGTCTTTTTTGTCTCGGACTTAACACCATTACAACGAAAAAGTAGCGGAAGTCTCAGATATGGAAGAAAAAAAAAGGAAATAGGTGGCAGAGAAAAAATTTAATTCTAGATGTCAAATAGAGAAGGAGAAGTTTTCTAACGTTAAATAGGGAATTTTCTCCGGTAGTAATGGACCGACGTGCGTTGCCCGGCTCCTAGTCAATTGGGTGATCCACAACCATACCACGCTTTTCGGTGGCAAGCATTCTGATGTGGCCGTCCACATCGTGCTAGTCCGGTCGGGCGTGCTCCTGACGAGTCAAGAGTCATGACGCATGCGGCATGCTACGACAGCGCCTAAGCTGTGAATCACAATCGCAATCACCGTAGGCTCTGAGTTGTCCATGAAACATTGCCTCTGAACTACTGTACTCTCTATCTGAGCACTGACTGCATGCAGATATGTTCCATCACTCTGTCTCTGCATGATGTCCTGCTCGTGGAGGCCAGACCGGGGAGGGCATGGTCCTCAGAGCGTCCGCGAGCCGTCGTGCACTCCGGCGGCTGTTTGAATTGCCTAAACCACACGGCACACACAAACTCGTCTGGCACAGCATGACGAAGTGGGCAAGGGGAAGCCCATGTCCGTGCAGAAGCTCTACTCCTTGGTGCGCCCAGGATTGGTTCTTTGCGCTTGATGTCACGCGGTCGCTGGTGTGGTGTCCTTCTACGGACTTATTTGGATGCAGTCGTATTCGCATCAATCTACAGTTTTGAGGTGGATTAGAGTGCAATTTAATTCAAGTTCCACTCCAATACACCCAATACACGTGAATTGATATGAATACAACTACATCCAAACAAAGCCGGCGGTGGTGCGCAAGATCGCCGTGCTGACGCCTGACGGTCCTGTTCCACGTGATCCAGCACCTCGGCTTCGGCATGAGGGTGACGTTTGAGCCGTGCAGTGTGAAGACCCCCAAGTTCGACAGGGGTTCCGCTTAAAATCAGGGAATTAGTTGGACATGAAGATTGTCCTGTTTATTTATTTTTGTTTGGGCTGCCTAGTTGCTGCTGAACTTCCCAGACTTGGGCCTAGCCCATTGCCTATATTGGATCCGCTCGGTGCTGGCCCAAGTCGTGGCTGCCGAGACCGAGTGCTCGTCCACACTTCACACTGACTCCGCTCCTGTGCTCTGTCCCTCTCTCCCGCTCCGAGCTCAGTCGCTCGCGATGGCTTTTTACGGCATGACAGGCTCCAAATCCTAGCGGTCGGCGCAAGATGACGGCGACCTGCGCCTACCGGCAGGCTCCCGAGTTTTGGCCTCCACGACCGCACACAGCCAAATTTTTATAAAGTTATTTGACTAAACAGCTGATCATAAAAAAAGAGAAAAATGAAACCCAAGCAGAGCCAGCTTCGCCCTTAAATATGGAGAGTGCACCTTGGGCTGCAGCCCTAAGTAGCAAGCCTAGGCCTAGCAGTAATACAAGAGGGATGAGGTTTCAAGTCATCCTACTACGATTGGTTCCGATCTGAACAAACCTGTAATTCCGCGGAAAAGTACCAGTTCCTCCCTCAAATGATGAGATATGCATTCGTTATGCTTTTTGTAAACGCAATAGAGATTTTTTTGTAGAGGTAGAAATTTCAAGGTAAACAATAGAACCCATGCGAGAAATCGCTTGTCCCATATCGCCCTTTTTTTGAACTCTGGAACCTTCATTACTTGTATGCTGAAGAGTAAGTTACCACAAATACATTAACGTCACTACTACAGGATTGATTTTGCGTGGTTTTCAGATTTTATTTTCCGTGGCGGGCATTTGAGAAACCGCCACGGAAAATACCTCAATTAACCATGGCGCTTTGTTATAATTTACCGTGGCGATTTTAATAACCGCCATGGAAAATCGATTCTTTCGTGGCGGTTTTATAAAAAAAACCGCCACGGTTAATGGTGCCCAACCACCAGCCCGAAGAGCCGAGAAAAAAGCCCAATACCAATCTGAATTCGAGTCGTATATATAGAGAGGGGGAGTCTTAGGGTTTCCCAAACTCGGCCGATCAATCACTCTCCTCTCTCTCTCGAACCATCTCTGTCCACCGGCCCTCTCTCTCCATTCTCAAAAAAAAAATCCCTCTCTCCCATGATGGCGGCGAGGTGGTGGCGCGTGGCTCCTCCCGGCGGTGGCCTCCTCCTCCCGGTGGGCGCATCTTCTCCCGGCGGATCCCGGCGGTGGCGAGCTCCTCCCGGCGGCGCGGCTTCTCCGGCGGCGCTGGCGCATCTGGGCCCCGGATCCGAGCGGTGGCGAGCTCTTCCCGGCGGATCCCATCGGTGCCGAGCTCCGCCCGGCGGCGCAAGCATCTCCGGCGGCGCAGCTCCTCCCGGCGGCGGCGGGCATCCCGCCCGTCGAAAGGTGGCGAGCTCTTCCGGCGGGATCCGTCGGTGCCCAAGCTCCGCCCGTGGCGGCGCAGCGCTCCTCCCGTGGCCGGATTACGACCCCGCTGCGGATCCTCCGGCCGGCCGCCGGATCCAGCGGCGGCGCATCGGGCCCCGAATCTCGGGCCCGTTTGGGCGGATCGGATTTTTATTTTTTTCTTTTTTTTCTTTAATTTTTTCTTTATTTTTTTATTTTTATTTTAGATTAACCGTGACGGTTTTGTTAAAAAAAACCGCCACGGTTAATATTTACCATGGTGGTTTTGGGCATCAAAATAACCGCCACGGTTAATCCGTCGATTTTCCGTGACCCTAGCCGCGCCGCCACGGAAAATGAAAAATGACCGCCGCCAGCGGAAGTTCAATTCAGTAGTAGTGCGTTCGAAGGGACAGAGTCACTAATTATCTCTTCCCCTTCAACACATTCGTACCCCAGATCAGTCAGTGCATGGGCCGCTGCATTACAAACTCGACTATTAAAAAAATACATTCAAAATGATTAAAATAGGAATGTACTAAAACCTCAACTCATCAACCAGATTGAATAGCAGGGCTCTTACTTTGAATGCTTAATCACTGATCGCCTTAAAAAATAAAGATGCGTAATAAAACTGATGATCCAAGAAAGAACGTTTTTAAGAGAGAGACAATGTGTACAACTTTACCATTATACATCCACACTGCACACGCAGTATGATGCCATGGATCACCAAACATTTTATTAATCAAGGGGCGACGAGGGTAACTTTTTTGCTTTGAGCAGTAAGGGGCTGCAGTAACTGGTGGTCATGTGTTACGGCTTGGTTGACCGATGGCAGCAATTTACAAGCAATTAACAGCGATTATATGCAGTCATACTTTCTGCAGAAGCAAAACAACCATGTCTACATCCCCCTCCCAACCCCCACCCCCGCGCACAAAAAAACTTCCAGAAGGAAGAAACAAAACTGAGGCAGATGCAGAAAAAAGGCACTAATAATGATATTATTCTCTTGATTTTATTATGAGAAAATTTACAATGGTTGGTAATAATATGGATCATCCATCTAGGGAAATCGAACAGTGCAAAAATAGAAGGTACCAAAGTGAAAGTACTTCGTCGAGGTATTTTCACTTCCTTGTGATGTGCCACCTCCACCTCCCAGTGCCGTGCTCACGGAGACTGCTTGCCCTCGTCGAGGTCATGGTCGACGCCACCACCGTCCGGGAGAAGGCACACCACGCAGGCACGCACCTTCGATCTGCCAGCAGCACAACTCCTTCGCCGGCCCATGTCCATGCAGCTCCTTAGCAAGCTAGTGTGGGTTTGATTGGTCCGCTACGAACTCGATTTGCCTAGCTAGGTGCTCAATTTGGTTTTCTGGATGGTTGATTTGGGCAGCGGCAAGCTTTATCCTGTGGTCAACGTCAAGCTCCAGAGCTTGCTTTTGGTTCGCTGAAGTGTGATAGAGGATACGTCGATGCCCCGGTCAGCACCTAGCACCCAGCTAGCCAACGACAAAGGCGGAAGCTCAGGGTGGCCTACTCGCCGTCGCCGCCACTGTCGTTGCAGCTGTGATAACGAGCAGCTGAAGGACAGCGCTACCATATCATGTTTTATCGGTCGGGGACTCAAGGAGGTGGACGCTCTGGATTTGGACAGTGCTGCTGGATTGCTAGTCAGAAGGATTTGGACAAAGTCGTGCGGTTATTAGCCAACATGAATGGCTCCAGATTGGCAGGTCCCTCAACATATGTCACCTGCTGAGGGCAACCAACGGCTGGATGAGCTGATAAGGGCTTCTCCGGGGGTCGACCCATATCATCCGACGTGGCGCAGGTGAACCGACCCATCATCACTGGAGCAGTCGACTCATCCGATGAGAGAGAATAAATCGATTCATCTGCGAAACTTGACTCACGTGGATTATATAGAAAGAGGGGCAGGACCGCTAGAGATGAGCAATAGCAAAGGAAAGTGCTTGTTATTTGGCAAAAATGGGTAGACACCACCTGCCATAGTTTTGTGGGAACTGCTCCAATACTCCTCCTTTTTTTTTTAAAAAAAAACACGAATCTTAAAGCAGTCAATTTAATAATTATTTAAATATTTGCATCGGCGGAGCCTACGGGACTGACCCGTCCAAACCCAGTCCATGCCCAGCCCAATGTAGTCCAGACCCCCTTTGCTCGGTTCCACCTTCCACGTTTCCTTGTACGCACTACGCAGTCGCAGGCAGAGGCGGTCGAGCTCTACATATGGACGTAATTGCCGCAACGGCGCAGCACGAGCATTGGTGTAGCAGCCGTTATCGACTCATCGTACAACGCCTGTTCTTCAGAACAGCAGCAGCCGAGGGTGGTCATCGCCTTCCAGCGGCTGAGTGTGGCGACGCCACAATGGCGAGCACACAGCACAGCGTTGCCAAATATCATGGAAACGAAAGGAACGAACGGGCACCGAACGATCTGCTACACATGATCCTGTGGCAGTACGAGCAACACGGAGGCGGAGCAACGACGGCGCCAGGGGTATGCCTATGCCAAGGCATACCCAAGATTTGGCCAAAAAAATTAATATGTATACATGTATTTATACAATTTTCTAGTATTTTATATGTATCCTGTTTCCAATATGGCTAATGGGCCAAATCTTGCTTCCTGCAGCCCACGATGCTAGGATGGGAACCACCGAACCCTGCCTGGCTCCGTCAGTTCGCTACTTCCCTCCCCATCTCCCGTCGAGTTCGCTATCCCGACATCACCCGCCGCCGCCAAGGGCACGGCGCCGCCTCCCAGCGCCCACCGGACACCTCCCCTTCTCCGCGCTCTGCAGCCCCGCCTGCTGGCTGCTGCGTGACGTGGCGTCGCCCTCGCCCGCGGCCGCTCGCCCCGCACTCGATTTGTCGAGGCAACAGCAACAAGGTGAGCACTGAGCAGAACACCCTAGATCCACTTTCAGTGATTCAGTGAACAAACGAATTTTTCTTTTTCTAATCTTGTGATTGTATTCTTTTTAATGTAGATGAGGAAGAAGAAGGGTGTCAGCATATTTGCATTGTGAGAGAAAGCTGCGAAGGCCAAAAAAAAAAACAACCTCTACATCCACACCAAATGCTCATTCTGTTGAGATTGAGAGTAATAAGAGCAATACACAGTTAGCACTGGTGCTAGTACAGAACGATGGTGAAGCTCCCCAACTTGTGCCACCTCAGAATGATGATGAAGCAAATGGTGGAGCTCCCCAGCCGGACAGAGGCCCCCAACTCCAATTTAAAAGTAATATTGGTTGTGGAGAAAGTCGTCGGCAAGTGCGTCCACGGTAGCAAAAAAATTTTGACCGTCGCGATCTTGATCGGTGGCCGGTAACGCGCTGACCTCGGGTCTGGGAAACAGGAGCACGCAGAGCAGAAACCGTACGTGTACAGGGAGACCGGTGTCCGCATCACGCATTCGCGGGCGACGCGCGTTGTCGATTCCTGGTTGGTGCCCTTCGGTTGGGCCCACCGGTGGTGTGAGCGCCTTTCCCGGCCCTTGGTCGAGTGGGCGACGTGCGTTGGCCTGCGCTGCGTTCTGGTGCTGTGACCCGGTCCTGTTTGCGGATTGGTTGAAAACCATGGGGTTGCAGCGACGGCGTGGGGGCGACGTGCGCCGGCCTGCGTTTCTCGATATCGTCTGCCCCGGCTCCCATCGATTCACCCCGCCGTTTTCACCCCCGACTCTCGTGCCGCGCCCCTCTCCCTCTCTTCCCGGCTCCCGGCACCCACGCCCATCCCGCTCCCGGCTTCGCCGCCCGCGCCGCCTCCGTGAAGCTGCCGGTCCTAGGCGGCTCCTAGGCTTGACCTCCGTGAAGCCGCCGCCGCCGCCGCGTGTGCAGGAGGAAGAGGAGCGCCCGCCGCCGCCGACATCACCGCGCGCGCAGGAGGAAGAGGAAGGTGAGTGACTGACATTGGAGTCCCGAGCCCAAGCCTTCTGTATCACGCCACCGCAACCACCTGGACTCCCTTGGTTCTGCCTTGACATCTTTGCTTCTTGCGCCGTCTAGCGTTTGAGATTAACCGGACCGATTGATGTGGTGCGGTGAGGCAGAGCTTACGGCTGCGCGGGCGAGATGCAGGAGGGTGCGGAGGGGTGCCTTGACGACGCCGCGGCACTGCGGCTCAAGGAGGTGGCCATGGCGGCGATCCTGGTGGCCGGTGTGCTCGGCGTCGGGCTGCCGCTGTCCGGGCGGAAGCGCCGCGCACTGCGCACGGACAGCGCCGCATTCCTGGCCGCTGCCGCCCGGCTTCCTTCCTCCGGCCTCAGGCATCCGCGCCGCACGCGGAACCACCCTCCAATCGCCGCCCTCTGTCCGGCTCAGAAGGCAATCCGGCGCCGCGACGTGGTCCAGGACGCACTCTGGCTGTCCGCACCCAACGAGAGGCAGGGGAGGACCTCGCCTGCCCTCGTGTTCTCCGTGCGCGCCGCTGCTGGGCTCCCACGGCCAGGGCCACCATGGCGTGCGATGCTGCTGTTGTAGGCATCCGCACCCCCTTCCTCATTCGGTGACTCATTCTTCTCGTCGAATCCCTTGCTGAGTGAAATTGAATCCCCATCCCATTTGTGCAGCCGCATCTGGTATTCCTGAATTTTTTGTGAACAATAGTGAGGTTGATTATAGTAATCCTTTATAAATGATTTTACTAAACTGCAGTAGTCTATTGAGTTTGTAAAA
Organism: Hyparrhenia diplandra; assembly: GCA_015847255.1. Lineage (NCBI taxonomy): Eukaryota > Viridiplantae > Streptophyta > Magnoliopsida > Poales > Poaceae > Hyparrhenia > Hyparrhenia diplandra. The sequence goes on along the minus strand of JADLZK010010225.1, from coordinate 215,217 downwards.
TGGTAATCACAAATACACATTGCTTTGCATTTTCATTAAGTACTTAACGATTGGTTTCTCTTCCCTATACAGGAATGTTTTGCCTTAGTCGATCTGGTGGCTTCAGGTTCAGTTACTACTGCACTTTATAGATAAGACAATAAATAGGACTTGCTCATGGGGTTTCTTAATGCATTTGCTCATGTCAGACAGTCAGAGTTAATGTCATACTCTCAATGCAAGCTCGAGTATGTTTATGTAGTGTTTTAATTAGCCATTTGTCCCTACCAAAAATAATGATTTGCTGTGCTGCTGATATCCCTTTTCCCATATGCACTAACTTGGTACTGTTCTAATGAATCATTTGCTCCTTAAGTGGATTAATAAAACTTGCCATGAGACGGTGGATATGTTTAGTTGAGCAGGGTTTGTCGGGATGTGCGATCCACAAAATTCTGGTGAGGGGTGTTTTATTGTTCCAATAAATCCTTTGTTCCTTAGGTGGATTAATAAAACGTGCAAATAGCTTTTGATTACATTAACAAGATATCAAATGGCTTTGCTTTTGTATCTTTCACGCAGAAGCAGGATGCAGAAATACATGGTCAGTACACTATTCAGTTGGACTGTTGGAGTACAGAAATCGATTTAAATTCCAAATGGGCCTTGATTTGATTTTTCTCAACCAGGTAATAAAAATATTATCTGAACCCTAAACCCCTAAATTGGGTAGAGTAGGCAGAGAAAAGGAACCACACATTGACAGATATGTTACCAAGTTTACATTGATTTTGTATTCTAGCTGTTTGCTTCATCTCTAACCTACTGTTTTTCTATGGAAATATCAAATCCTACATTTCAGTCTCTTGTAAGTATTTATGAATTGGCTATCTAATTAGGTACATCGGTCACACTGATATGGCAAAATGGAAACCAGACTCTTAGAAATAGGGAGAGTTAATATACTTTTTTTTTTTCCTATTTGTTTGACAATACAACTAAACTGCTTGTCGTTCTTTGTCAAAGAGAAACGCTGCACCCAAACCCTCTTAAACTCATTGGCTATATAATTACATGTGTATACATGTATTATGTCTACTAACCGATATCTTTCGAAGATTATCATGTGTACATTTGCACACCCTTGTCCTTTCTGCACATCAACTTTGTCTGGACTGTCGGCGCTTTGGGGGTGTTAGGCGAAGTAAGCTACACCAGCTGCTGCTGCTATTTTCTGCAAAGAAACACCCCTTGGTTGGACTTTTCCATCTTCTGGTTTGTTTAAGCTCCTACACAAATGGCAAGTTAGTTTGCATCCAATGCAATTTCCTTGGTGAGTTTTTAGCCATCCAATACATGTTTCTTGTGTTTTAGATGCTTGTGCATGATATGGATATGCTTGAGTACAGAGTGGTTCTATGTTTGAGAGGATTTTTTTTGGCAATTGATATGTGATGCAGCACTGATATTGACAATCCTTGCCAAATATATAGGGTGGTCTGTCAAATCTTAAGCGCCATTATGATGTGATGGAAATCTTGGCAGTTGCTTAGTGAGTTCCCCCAATTTGTTCAGTCTGCATTTGATCTTTTCAGGTGGATTGCAATCACTGGATTCATCAGAGGAGCTGCCATTGCTATTGGACTGCAGCATTTGAATGGCCTACTCGGGCTTATTCATCGCACAAGCAAAGACTGATGTTGTATCTGTCATCATCGCTGCCATCGTTGTATCGGCATCTTGTGCTTTTCATTTGTGAACGAGAACACAAAATGTGTCTTCAATAGAAATTTGCAACGAGAATTATTAAGAATAGTGTACCATCTTGTATAACATGTTTTGTTATCTTGGCTTATCTGTTGTAAGAAGTGATTATTTTTCCCGGACAAAGCATGTCATATTCATTCTTTGGTAACATTATTCTATTTTCCAAATATGATGGCCCATCGCATACAATCTAGAGACTATTGTGTGTATAATCTTGCCACGTTGTGTGTAGGAGTAGAACGAAGTACTGGCTCATTTCCGGATTATGTTTTTATAAAAATCCAAAACAGGGCTGCCAATACCCCTTCGTGCATGGGCGCGCGCCAAATCACTAGTTGTTGAAGAAATTGCATTTAGAGGGAATGATGAGAGTGAAGAGTCATTGAACAAAGGAAATTTTCTTGAGCTTTTAAATTGGCTTGCAGGAAATTTTGATGAGGTTGACAGGGTGGTTCTTGTGCATTTGGTATACCCAGCCACCAATTTCTGGCTCCGTCAGTGAGGCGGAGGCAGTGGCGCGCTCCCGGCGGCGGAACTGGTCCGCTCCTTGCCAGACCTCACGGAATGAAAACCAACGGGGACAAGGAGATTTGGATCTGGATCGGACTTGCCATGGCTGGGCTTGGACGGAATGGGTCCATGGGGAGCCCATATGAAAAATAATTACAAAAAAAATTTAATTAGTTAGATGGCTGCTTTGAGATCTGTGTAGTTTTTAAAAGAGGAGTACTGGAGCCGTACCCTCTAGTTTTGTTTATATTTATAATGGGACCCACATGGCTCATTTAAACGCGTGAATCGACTCATCTGAGATCTGACGTGGTTGTCTTTTTTTTTTTTGGATGCATCGACTCTCCACTACTGATGCTCTAAGAGCAACTCCAGCCCAGCCCCTCATTTTGAGCTCCTACCCTAAATTTTAGGGGTTTTGAGGAAAAAATCAACTCCAATGGAGCCCCTTAATGGGACCTTAAATTTTAAAAAACCCCAAATTTTAGTTTTAACCCCCCTAGACCTGGATCCCTCCTATTCCGTTTTTCCTTCCCATCGCCCGCCGCGGGAACGCCGCGCGCGCGCCGCCCCCGCGCCCGCCGGCGGCCTTTTTCTCGACCCCACGGTGGCCGCTCGCGCCCCTTTGTGCCCATAGGCGGCGGTGGAGAGCCCCATCGCGTCCCCGCGCGCCCGCGGACGATGGGCGGCTCTGCCGTCCTCGCCGGGCAGCTCCGCCGCGGACTGGGGGCGGCCAGCTCCACTGCGCCCGCGGCCGATGGCTCCGCCCGGCGGCGCGGCCCTCGCGGTTCGCGGCCACTCGCGACCCGGCGACCGCCTATTTACCCCGCCTGGTTCCCGTCACGGCCCCGCGAACTTGATCGGCTGCGCCTCGGCGGCGCCGGCTGTCCCAGCGCGACGCCGCCAGCGCGGGCGGCCCGACTTCGACTCGCGACCACGGCGAGGCACGGCCTCGCGGCTGCGGCTCCACCCGCCCCATGACGGCCTCGTCTCGCCCGGTAGCAACGGGCGGACGACGAGGCACCGGTGGCCTTGCGATGCACGGACCGCTCCCGGACTGCCGGCCCCATAGGGGCGCGACTCCCGCAGATCTCATGGCTGGGCGCTGCAGCGTGAAGACCCCCGCGGTCCCGGTTGAGGTGGCGGATCCATCCAAGAACCGCCCGGTTGGGAGCGGAGACGAGGCGTGGCAAGGGAGCACCTAGCGGCGGTCGCGGCCGAGCAAGGGCGGGTGCGGCCGTGTGGCGGGGGCGGCGGAGCCGGGCGCGCGCGGGCGCGGGCGGCGCCGGAACAGCACGACGGCGCGGGCGGGGACGGAAACAGGAGCGGCGCACGGGGAAAGGACGACCGGGGCTCTTCTCGACGACAGGTGGGGCCACTAGAGATAGGGTCTTGCCCTCCTTGTCCCACCGGAGTCTGGACTTAATTTGGGCCTCTATTTTTTTCATCCCGGCATGCAAATAAAAATTTAAGGGCTCGGTTTAAGGGCGCCACCGAGTTGCTCTAATGGAGCCAATCAAGTTGCAATTTTTCTCTAACTCCAAAACTTGGGCTTGGATCAAAACAAGAGAAACAAGACATTGGAGAAACAGAGGACGAACAAGTTCACGGCTGCCTGCATTTTATTCAAGAATCGGCACATACAACAACGTGTTTTCACATATTTATAGACTACATGACGGACATCATGTCTATTGCTTCCGTGCGCATTGGTAAATTATAATTGAAAGGGAAAGAACAGAAAGAGAAAATGACACTTGGGTTGAAGTTGATGTGAGCATCTTGTAGGGAATTTCAGGGGCCATGTCATAATCATGCTTTTTGGGTATCATGTCATATAGCTCACAACCACTACTCACCTTCTAAAACCTTATCCATCATGGGCATTTTTGTGCTTATTGGGATACAAAGACGAAGCTAGGTGGAAGGAGACACATTTACAAAGGCTTTATGATATGCCGACAGCATATTTATCGCCCTACGTTCTAAGCTAATTACTGATTATCAACTCTTTGAAATGTACCCCTCACATTTATATGCGAGATATTAATTATAAACTGAAATATCCTCCCATGGGCTATTATTCAATACAGGGTGCTTTTATATCATCCAGCATGCGAAGACGTTGAAATCTCATGTTTGGTTTTGGAAATTGATGACACACTTGTTATGCTAATCCTTTGCTCTAAGTGTGACTTGAGAGATAGGATTGCATGGATGACGTGGAGCATGATGATCATGAACATGGACGATGATGATGGACATGATGGATCGTCAAGCTCGGTTGTCGGTTTGGAAGGAACCCGGAGATCAAGGCAAAGGTATAACTTGATAGGGTTTTCTTTCGGTGATCAAGACACGATAGAGCGTGTGATCACATTATAGGATAGATGGCCGACTATCAAGATGGGATGCCACGGCTAATCCAATGACAAGTGCCTCTAGGTCCAATTGACTTGCATATTGCATTTAGGATTGAGAGCACTAACCGTTCTTGCCCCTGTCGATCGCGACATGCTAACATACATGATATTGAGATCATCTTCGACGTGTTGGCAACTTGTGGCAAGAGGCGAAAGCAAGGTGAAGCAAAGGCGACAACACAAGGCTGAATTTCGCGAGAAGAGGGCGACCCGACGCGACTGACCGGACCCTCAACGGACTCATGGTCTTTGGCCGGACCGTCCCGTCGGTGAGTCCGGTCGAGATTCCGATAAGCATGTTTTCGAGCTCAACTTCAAGGATCGGCCGGACGCCGCACCGGAAGCATCGGCCGGAAGCACGAAGATGGGTGTCGGCTATGGGGCGGGGCTCTGTCGTATCGGCCCGGACGCATGGTCGGTGGCGGCCGGGCGCCGTGGCCCGGACCAGGTGCGCGTCCGGTCGTGAGTCCCGGTCGATCTTGTAGCTCCCAACGGCTCCATTTCGTGAGAGGCTCTATATATACTTGATTGGCCGGGTTCTTGAGCTCTCTCTTGCACATTTTAACACTCCTACACACTTGTGAGCTTGTGAGACTCCACTCCACTCATCTCTTCATCCTAACTTCAAATCTTGGGTGAGATTGAGAGAGATAGAAGTGCATTTGCTTGATTGCTTGCATCTAGAGGCACTTCATCCTTGGAGGAGCTGCGGGATTTGTTTTCTCTTGGAAATTTGCTTGGTTCCCTAGCGGCTTGGAGGTTGAGGCGGTGTTGAGCTCGATTGGAGCTTGTTCGAGGCCACACCTAGGTGGATTTGTGAGGGGTCGTTCCTTACCCCCGCGGGAGATTCGCGAAAGGAGCACTAGTGGATTGCTCGTGCTTGTGAATCCTCTCTTGTGATCGGTGTGCTTGAGCTCCCACCAGGGATTTGGCACCGTGCCATTAAACTTAGCAACCGTCAAGTGAGTGTATCGCCACAACGGGGACTAGCGTGCCGGTAAGCATGTGAACCTCGGTGAAAAATCATCGTGTCAATCTTGTTCTTGCTCGTTGGAGATTTCATATTGATCATGGTGATTGGCTTCCACTTCTACACGTCGTCGTCGGTATATCGATCACTCATTCTCTAGTATTTGCATTTGATATACTTGTGTAGCTTGTGTAGTTTGATATAGCTTGCTAGAATTGTTTAGCTTCTAGTGTTTGATTTAGTTAGCTTATCTTGTTCACCTAGGAGTAAATTAACAACCTAGCTATTGCTTGTGATTAGAGACAATACAATTGACTTGTGGCTTGCATAGCTAGTTCGTAGCACCGCTATATTTGCTTTGCCATCTTATTTACTAACCGCCTTGTTAAGTGTTGTTTGTAGAATTTTTAATAGGCTATTCACCCCCCTCTAGCCATTAGGACCTTTCAAGTGGTATCGGAGCCGAGGCACCGTTTTTTAGAAGGCTTAACAACCTACGGTGATAAAATGGCGTTGAGTTTTTCATGTCAACAACACCAAGAAGGCGCCACCTTTCGATGGCACAAACTTTGCCTATTGGAAGGTGAAGATGACCGCACACCTCAAGTCAATCAATAGAGAAGTGTGGGTCGTGACCGAGAAGAAATTTGAGGTAGCAAAGGAAGATGCACCAACACCGGTTGAAGAGAAGAAAATCTATGCAAATGATATTGCCGTGAGTGCTTTTCATGAGGCATTCAATGATCGGGTGTTTGAGCAAGTCAAGTCACTCACCATTGGTCATGACATATGGAAGAAGCTAGAAGAGTGCTATGAGGGCACCGAAGGAGTCAAGCAAGCAAAGGCATATATCAAGCTTGAACAATTCAATAGCTTCAAGATGGAGGAAGATGAGAGTGTTCCGGAGATGTTTCACCGCATGCAAGTGTTGGTGAATGATCTCAATGCTCTAGGAGAGGAGATCAAGGACAAGACCTTCAATATGAAGTTCTTGAGATGTTTGCCGGAGCGGTTTGGGATGTTCATCACCGTGTTGGTGAAGACAAACTTGAAGGATTTGACACCAAATCAATTGCTTGATGAGGTGATGACCGATGATTCATATAGAGATGACAAGAAGAAGCAAGAACTCATCAACAAGGCAAACAAAAAGACCAAGGATGAAGACAAGAAAGATGACAAGAAAAGCTTAGCACTTAAGGCTAGCTCTTCATCCAAGGGCAAGAAGAAGAAGGAAGAGTCAAGTGATGATGAGGAAGGCACTTCTACAAGTGGAAGTGAAATTGATGAGCAAATGGCTCTCTTTGTGAGGAGATTGGGCAAGTATGTGAAGAAGACCTACATCTCTAAGAAGAACAAGAAGAAGCAATCATCAAAGAAGAAGGATGGCAAGAATGAAGGCAACATGAAGTGCTTTAGATGCCATGATGATTGTCACTTGATTGCCGAATGTCCATATGATAGTGATGATGAGAAGGGCATCAAGAAGGCAAGAAAGAAGAATGACATGAAGAATGAGAAGAAGGACAAGCCCAAGAAGAAGAATGAGTCACATGTGGCTACTTGGGATAGTGATGGCTCATCCTCTTCAAGTGATGAAGAAGAGGAGAAGAAGAGCAAGAAGAAGGGACAAGCTCATGTTGCTATGCATGAGAGGATTTCTCTATTTGACACACCTTCTTCATGCTTCATGGCTAAGGCCACTAAGGTACAACCTATCACTCAAAATGATGATGATGCTAGTAGTGATAGTGATAGTGATGATGAGGAGCCAACTCACACTAGAGAGGAGTTACAAATTATGCTTGATGATTGCATTAACATGTACAAGCAAAGTAGGAAGGAAGTCAAGGGCTTGCATAAGGAAACAAAGAGCCTTAAGCAAGAACTTGATGAGCTTCGGGCCTCTTATGAGAGTCTAATGGTAGACCATAAGAAGCTTGAGAAATCTCATTCTAAGCTAGAGAAAGCTCACTCCTCCCTACTAGAAGAGCATAAGTTAGCCTTGATTGAGCATAAGGTTGATACTTGTGATGCTAGCATATCTTGTGATATACTTGTTGATCCTTTGCCTAGCACCTCACATGTTGCACCTACATTTGTTGCTCCTACATTTATTGCTTCATCATGTGTTGCTTCTACTTCATCTAGCACATCTACTTCTAGTGATGCTACTTGTGATGCCATGCTTATTGTTGAGAATGCTAATTTGAAGAATGAAGTGAAAAAGCTCAATCACACCTTAGCTAAGGCTTATGGTGGTGAGGACCGCTTGCTTATGTGCTTGGGTAGCCAAAGAGCATCTCTCTACAAAGAGGGTTTGGGCTATTGTCGATGTTTTACGACCGAGAGCCCGCCACGGGGTGAGCCGGGCGGTTTGTTCGGGGCCTCGATGAACCCGAGTCCGGCGGTTTGTTGCGCAGATTGACATGGAGACGGGGTTTTTATATTGGTTCGGGCCCTCGATCCTTGATCGAGTAAAGACCTTACGTCCGGTCGGCGTGAGCCTGTTTTTGATTGATGGGGTCAACCGAGGATCGGTTGTAAGGTTTACTGAGACTTGATGTGTTCAAGTTGCGCTCTCCTCTACGAGGTGCTCTTTGGCCGCCTTTTATAGTTCAAGGGGCCAAAGAGCTTGCTACGGACCTAGTCGGATACAGAGAGGGTTGTCCGTCGAGGATTCGAACACCCAAACTCCTAACATGGTAATCGACTAGAGTTCTATCCTCGATTACAACAGAAGTCTACCGTAGCTATGCTTCCATTGCCTTCTCGGAGTTGTTTGTGGTCGCAGGCTAGGATAGAATCCTGCGAACAACTCTCTGGAGTCCTTAGGTGATCCCGTATCCACAAGCCCCCGAGCATCTCAAGGCTGAGTTGTGGAAGTAGTCCTCGCTCTTTCTTTTGGGCGAAGCCTTGATATGGTCTTGAGATCATCACACGGTGTGCGCTTTTGAAAAAAGTGCACCCGTAGGGTGTAGCCCCCGAGCTTCTTGCTTTTTGGCACAAAGAGCCGGAAGGTCTTTGAGTTCTTTGCCTCTCGTCTTCGACATCTTCTCGACGAGTTCTTTCTCTCTAGATTGTTCTTCTCCCACGAGCTCTTCTTCTTCGATGGAGCCTCGAGCGTGGTCTTGAGATCTTTTCTCTTTGTTTTCGTGTTCTTCTTGCCTCCTGGATGGACCTTCTCTTCGTGAGCCCCCGAGCACCTCAAGTATGAGTCGTGAGAGCTTTCTTCCGGCTCTTCCCGATGAAGCTTCGGCGTGATCTTGAGATCTTTTCCTTTGTCTTCGAGTTCTTCTCGTATTTGGAGTTCTTTCTCCCGGATGGATCTTTTTCTCGCGAGCCCCCGAGCATCTCAAGTATGAGTCGTGAGAGCGTCTTTCTTGCTCTTCTCGGATGAAGCTTCGACGCGATCTTGAGATCTCTATCCTCGAGTTCTTCTCGATTCGGAAAAAATCTTGTCCGGGGTATCCAAAGAGCCCCCGAGCTCCTAGGAGTTCTTTTCTTTGGAAAGGAATTTTAGAGGTTCTTCGTCCTCCGGGATTTTTTGACCGTTTCTCTTTTTCCGTGCGTTCACGGGTCATACAAAGGCGCTTTTATCCGCGCTCCGTCTTTCGAAACGTCCCGATTGTATGGCGCCATTGCCATAAATTCCTGCTTGTGTGGTTTGAGGTGACCGTTCCTTTCTTGTGGTTGCCTCGTCTTCTGTGGACTTGGTCCATAGGCGATCTGGTGTTGCCTATAAATATGCCCCCTTTTGCTTCGTTGAGGGTCCAGAGTATCTTTTCTTCTCTACTTCTTCTTCCTCTAGACAGTTTCCCTTCTCGTAGATAAAGCCTTGCTTTGAGCCTTAGATCCATGGCGGTGCCTTTGAGTGAATTGGATCAGCCCCCCGGGCGTGTTTTTCTGCCTTTCTTGGGTTCTTACGTGGAGTGAGGGATGTCTTGTGATTGGGAATAGCGGCAGGCTATTCCCGCAAGAAGGGTTCCACACCGAGAAAGTTTGAGGAGTGAGTGCGGGATGTCTTGTGAGTTAAGATGATCTCCTCTCTTCCTTTGTTTTTTCTTGGTGTGGGTCGGGTTGGGGTTCGTTTTGGACTCCCTTCGATCCTCTTTGGCTTGCCTTCTTGCCACTTGGGTAGACATATGCCGGCTTCCCAACCGGCATTGGTCGCCGCTTTGTCTTCGGGAAGGTTGTGCCTTTTGAGGAATTCCTGGTTGGTACTCTTTGGAGGCGCTTCCTTTCTACTCTTTGTGGAGTTGAGCGCTTCCTTCGGGTTCTTTCTACCCTCGCTATGACGTGGTGGACTCGAGCCTTCCGCAAAGGGTTCTTTTCTTCACCAGGTCGCCTATCTTGATCCCGTTGTCCCTTTGCCGCCGTCGCCGGGTTCTTATGGACCGTGGTGTTTATGGACTTGGGCGCAAGGGTCTTGACTTCGAGTGCCCGCCCTTCTGAGTTAAGGCGCAGGTCCCGGGCGCTCCATCTTCTTCGTGGATCGCCAGCGTTGTATTCTTCAAAGTTGTTTGGGCTTCTAGCCTTCTTTTGTATCTTGTACGTGGGAGTTCTTGTTGGGCTCCCCGTGCATCCGAGTCTTCTTTGTATCTTGTAGGGACTTTGTTTCCCATGTAACTTGTAGTCTCAAGATGTTGAATAAAAGATATCTGCTCCTTTATTCATTTTGTTCTTGTATGAATCTGATCCGCCTTCGAGCGGACTTGTTTGCAACTTGTCTTCTGCTTTTGTCCTCTCGAATTCTTCTTCTTTGGATGACTTGAGTGTAGTTGTGCCTTTAGATCTAGGCCTCTCGGCTTTGTCTTCTTCTTGTAGACTTGTGCCGAGTAATAGTTTCTAGTCTTGCTCTGTATTCATCAGGGTTGTTCTTCTGATGAGTCAACTTGTCTTTTTGTAGACCTGCTGAAAAGAAAGTAGAAAGGAGTCTTGCTCCTGTGCGTTAGGGTTCTTTTTTCTCCTTACGCATCAGCTTTAGCTCCTCTTGAGCTTGCTGTGGATTCTTGGAATATTGCTCTTGCGTCTTCTGGGTTCTTCCCTTGACGTCTGACTTGTCTTTTGAGACTTGTTGTGAAGATGGAATCCTGCTTCGAGGTGCTAGGGTTGTTTCTTCCCTGCTTATAGTAGCACGCCTTTGTTCTTGGGCTTGCTTGTAGTAAGTTGGGTCTTGCCCATGCGCTCATGGGTTCTTTCCTTCGACACGTGACTTGTCTTCTTCTTCGAGACTTGTCTTGAAGGTGGAGTCGCATCTCGATTTGCTAGGGTTGCTTCTTTCCTGCTGTAGTAGCGCCTTCTTCTTGGGCTTGCTTGTATTTGGTGGGGTCTTGCCCCGCGTCTCATGGTTCTTCCTTCGACGCGTGACTTGTCTTCTTTCTTGAGACTTGTCGTGAGTCGTGCTCCAGTAGTACCGCAATTTGCTTTTGTTCTCTCGGGTTTCCGTCCGTCTTTGCTTTAGACTTGCCGTGGATGGTCGGGGTCGTGGCCCCGCCTTGCCGTGGTTGTTTCCTTCCTCGGCGTGTGACTTGTTTGTCTTTTTTTCTAAGACATGTCACGATAGGTGGAGTCTTGCTCCTGGCCATTAGGCCTCTAGCGTTTGTCTTTTCTCGGACTCTTGCTAGTAGATTTTGGTGGAGTCGTGCTCCGAGTAGAGTTGTTTTAACTCGGGTTGCCGCTTCGGGCAAGGGCTCTCCCATGCTGTCCTAAGTGGACTATAGCATGACGTCCCTATATAGGGTTCTCGGTCCGGCCCATTTAAGTGCACTTGACCAAGGTCAAGATGGTTGGGTTTCTATTTCACAACACTACAATCCACCTTGCCCGGTTTGGGCTGCTCTTCGCTTTCTCGAGAGACTTGATGTGAGCCGATGGGTTCCTATTTCATAACACTACACCGTTCACGCCCGATTCGAAAAGGCCGTCCTCTGCCGTAGGACATATTGGCTCTTTTCTCGACCCTCGATGGCCTCTACGACCTAAACGGGCCGATCCCTACGTCCTCTTTTTTTTTTTTTTTTTTTTGAGTCGTAGTTCACGATCTACCGCTAGGATTTAAGGTATGGACGCTATTCCGAGGACTTCGTGTGGTTCCACCCTTTTTTTGGTGACCTCCATTCCGTGGTCGGGGTTGCCTTCTCTCGCTTCGGCCGACTTCTTCTTCTTGAAGTGCCGATTTTGGGCTGTTTTTTTCTTCTTCTCCTCTTGGGAGGCATGCGGCTGCGCTCTTTTTGGAGTTCTTTTTGTTTTGAACTGCTTAGAGTGCCGCGCATTCTAGTACCTCTTGTGGGTCTAGAGTTCTTCTGATGCCATCTTCTTCTTCTTCATAGAGTTGGTCCGTGTTCCGCGACTTCTCTGTGGGTCGCCGAGTCTTTATGGGTAGAACCTTCGAGTTGGCCGATGTGCCAAGAGTTTCGATTTCTTCTCCTTCCGTAGTCATCGGTTTGTAGGTTCCCCGGTCCCGATTACTCTTTTGACGATGAAGGGTCCTTCCCATGGATGAGCAATTTGTGCTTGCCTTCGCCTCTTTGGTTTCTTTTGAGTACTTGATCTCCTCGGGTTCGCAGATTTCTTGGTCGTGTGCTCTTGTCGTAGTGCCTTCGAGTCCTTGCGTGTATCTTGCGCTCAAGGATGGCGTTTTCTCCGACTTCCTCTCCGCGGTCGATCTCAAGTCTTCTTGTCTCGTTTCTCCTTCTCCTTCTTCGAACCGCTCTATCCGTGGAGAGCTCCATATCGATCTGGCTGGTAGTACCGCTTCGATCCGTATGTTAGGAAGAAAGGTGAGTAGCCCGTTGCTCGCTGATTTGAGTTCTTAGGCCCCCTAGGCGACTTTTGGTATCTCTTCGATCCATTTTGCTCCGTAGTCTTTGAGTTCTTCATATAGTCTTGGCTTTAAACCGCAAGGATGAGTCCGTTGGCTCTTTCTACTTGTCCGCTTGCCTGAGGATGTGCTACGAGGCATAATCGATTTGTATGCCGCAATCTCGTGCCCAATCTTCGAATTACGCCGCCGTGAAGGGTGATCCGAGGTCCATTATGATCCCGCGGGCATCCCGAATCTGCATGCATGATCTCTTGGATGAACTCGATCGCTTTCTTTGAGCTATAGTTGACCAATGGCTTGTATTCTATCCACTTGGTGAACTTGTCGATTGCTACGAAAAATGTATTCATATCCTCCTTGGCTCTTTTTAAGTGGTCCGACTTGATCTAGTCCCCAAAGACGAAAAAGGCCATGATGGTGGTATGCAGATTAGGTTGTGTGCGGTACATGCGCTGTCTTGCGAACATCCGCATCCTTTGCATCTTCGACGAGTTCTTCCTCGCGTCTTTGAGAGCCGTTGGCCAGTAGTATCCTGTTCTCAATGCTTTTCCCACGAGGGTTCTCGACGCTGCGTGGTTTCCACAAAGATCCGAATGGATTTCTTTGAGGATTTCTTTTCCTTCTTGAGCCGATGCATTTGAGTAGTACTCCCGATGATGCTTTGCTCTTTATATAGCTTGTCCCCGATGAGCACATAGTTCTTGCTTCTTCTCAAGATCCTTGTTGCTTCGCTTTTGTCTTGGGGTAGCGTTTTGTTTTTGATGAAGTTGATGATGTCCTCGATCCAGGGGAGTGGTTCTCGCGACACGGAGATATTATCATCACTCCCGTTAGAGCCGATTGCTCCATATTTTCTTGCTCGGGTTCTCTTTGATTGAAGGCTTCGATAATTCTTCGATGAATACTCCCGGTGGGACTTGAGCTCGTCGGATCCGAGTTTGGCTAATACGTCCGCAGCCACGCGTTTGCGTCTCGGAGCACGTGTAGGGATTTCTAGGCCTTGGAAGTTCTTTTTTCAATTTGCGTGTACTTCGCAAGCAAAGAGGCCCATGTTATCCTTGGTGCAGTCCCAGTCTTTGTTGACTTGATTGATGACAACCGCGAGTCGCCATATACTTGAAGTCTCTTGAGTCCCAGAGTTTTTGCCACTTTGAGGCCATGGATGAGTGCTTCGTACTCGCCTCGTTGTTGGTAGCTTGCCACATTATCTGCGCAAAGACATACTTGAGTTGTCTCCCTTCCGAGATATGAAGAGAATCCCGGCTCCCCGCTCCCTCGAGCTTCAATGATCCATCAAGTACATGCTCCAATGTCTCTTGATGTCGCCGGGTATGGGTTGTTGGAGCTCGGTCCATTCTCGCTATAAAGTCCGAAGCGCTTGAGATTTGATCGCTCTTCGTGGGGTGAACTCTAGATTTAATGCTCCGAGTTCTACTGCCCATTTTGATATGCGTCCTGTTGAATCTTTGTTCCGCAGGATGTCTCCTAGTGGAGAGTCTGTGACCACCGTTATCTTGTGGTCGTCAAGTAGTGCCGTAGCTTCCTTGATGTGATCAATATGGAGTAGAGCAGTTTAAATGCGTGAGGGTATCGAAGCTTTGGACTCGAAAGGACCTCGCTCACGTAGTAAACCGGCTTCCGGGTTTTACCGCTGTTCCCGGGCTCTTCTTTCCACAATGATCGCCGAGCCGACTCATCGTATTGGTAGCCGCTATGTAAAGCATGAGGTCTTCATGATCTTTCGGTGGGGTGAGGACCGGTGTTGACGTTAGGTACCGCTTTTTGAGTTCTTCAAATGCCTTGTCTCCGCCTCTTTAGTCCATTCGAACATTCCCTTGGTCTTGATCAATTTGAAGAAAGGTAATCCTTTTTCCCCTAGTTTAGATATGAATCTGTTGAGTGCCGCCATGCACCCTGTGAGTTTTTGGACGTCCTTGACGTTTCGGGGTTGTCTCATCTCTGTGATAGCTTTGATCTGTTTGAAGCTGGCTTCTATGCCTCTGCTGCTGACCAAGAACCCGAGTAATTGTCCTGATGGTACTCCAAAAACGCACTTTGTTGGGTTGAGCTTCCACCTCCACTTCTTAAGGTTGTTGAAAGTCTCCTCTAAGTCTTGAATTAGAGTATCTGGCTCCCTTGTTTTCACCACCACGTCGTCCACGTATGCTTTGGCGTTTTTGCCAATCTGCTCTCCCAAACAAGTCTGTATCGCTCTTTGATACGTTGCTCCGGCGTTCTTCAGTCCGAATGACATTGTTTTATAGTAGTAGGCACCGAAAGGGGTGATAAAAGAGGTCTTGCTCTGATCTTCTTTCTTGAGCGCTATCTGGTGGTAGCCTGAGTAGCAATCTAGGAATGATAATAGGGCTGATCCTGCTGTGGAATCCACTATCTGGTCAATCCTTGGTAACCCAAATGGATCTTTTGGGCAATGCTTGTTCAGGTCGGTGTAGTCTACACACATGCGCCATTCTGAGGTGTTCTTCTTCTGAACCGGAACCGGGTTAGCTAGCCAATCTGGATGTAGGATTTCTCTGATGAATCCGGCTACGAGTAGTTTCGCGATCTCCTTTTTGATGGCTTCTTTCTTTTCTGGTGAGAATCTCCTCAGTCTTTGCTTGATGGGTTTGGATCCCATATTGATATCAATTTCGTGCTCAGCTAGCTCCCTTTGGAACGCCGGGCATGTCCGCCGGTTTCAAGCAAATATATTTTTATGTTGCCTTAGGAAGCCGGTGAGCGCCAATTCCTATTTTGGAGATAGGTGAGAGCCGATGATCGCCGTCTTGGATGGATCACCGGTCTGTAAATCTATGTGCTTGACGTCGGCTTCTTCTGGGGGTACCAAGATTGCTTGTTTCTTGGCTGGTATCTCGAGTTCCTCCGGATTTGTCTCCTGTGCCATTTGATTGACTTCTCTTTTCTCCAAGAATGTTCCGGTCTTGTTTGCTATTTCAATGGCTTGACGTCACACTTTCGAAAAGCCTTTTGAGATCTCCTTTGATTGAAAGAACTCCAAATGGCGCCGGCATCTTTAGCAATAGATACGGGTAGTGTGGAATAGCCATGAATTTTGCAATTGCCGGTCTTCCCATGATGGCATGACATGGTGACTCGAGATCTCGCTACTTGAACTTGACGTATTCCGTTCGGTAGTTTGAAGGTGTTCAAAAAGTGACCGGTAGGGTGATTTGCCCAATTGGTATCGCTGCTCGTCCGTGGACTATCCCGTAGAAGGGGTGTCTTTGGAGGGAGCAATTAACCCCGAGAGGTCTAGTCCCATCTTGTCCAAAGGTGTCTCGAGAGAATATGATGTTCAGCCACTCGCACCTCCGTCGATCAGTACCTTGGTCACTGTTACTCCAGCTATGGTGGGTTCTATCACCAAGGGATATAGGCCGGCGTTGCCTACACTTGTCCATTGATCCTCCCTCGTGAATTGAATCGGGTATTGGGACCAATTGAGGTAGCGTGGCGTTGCGGGTTCTGCTGCCATGATCGATCGTAGTGCTAGCTTGTCTTGTCTCTTGCTCTTTGATCCAGGAACTCCGGAGAATATGACGTTTAGAGACCTTGTTGCTTTCTGGAAGTCCCCTGTCTTTTGTCCGTCGTTGTTATCTCCTTTGTCCTCTTGGTCGTCCCTTTTCAGCCCTGAATCTCTTCCTTTATATCTCTCCTGGAAGGTTGTGCAGTTTCTGAGCGTATGATGAGCTCCGGGATGAAAGACGCAAGGCAAGTCTTCTAGTTTGATGTTGTCTTTGCTGTTGCCGTTGCCCTTGTTGCCGTTGTACTTTGGTTTGTATGGCTTCTTTGGCTTTTCGGCAAATGCGACTGTGTTGTCTGGTCCTCGCTTCTTGTATTGTTGAGAGTTGTTCTGTTCTTTCTTCGGGCCTTCCGTGTTCTTTCTCTCTGGGAAGCGATCACGGGTTCTTTCTTCGGCTCCGATCATTTTCTCAACGGTGAGCTTGAACTGTTCGTTGGTCCTCGGGTTGTCTTTGTAGAAGTCTCGAGAACTGCCATCTTAGAGAGATTCCATTACCGAACGCATCCACTACTTCTCTTTCGTGATGTCATGCACTGGGATCTCATCTCGCCAAATCTTCGATAGTAATCTCTCAAGGATTCTCCTGGCTTCTGCTTGAGGCTCTTTAATTCGGCCTGTGTGATAGGATGGGTGATGATTCCTGCGAAGTTATTGCAAAATACTTTCTCGCAAATCTTCCCAAAGATTCTATTGAAGCCCTCTTCGATCTTGTCAAACCATTGGAGCGGTAGAGCTTCTAGAGCCATGGGAAAGAAAACGGCTTTTATACCATCATCTCCTCCAAAACCGGCTCAATGGATTGTGAGTAGACTCGAGCCATTGCTTGGGCTCTGCTTTTCCCATCGTATTTTGAGTGATTTGAAGGTTTGAACTTTGGGGGTAGTTTGACTCCTTGTAGTCTTTTCTCAAGCAAGGGAATCTGTCATAGCCCCCTCGTTGTCCTCCCTTCGATTTGTCCCGAGGATCTTGCCCCTTTTGTCGGGGTTCTTGCGGGTCTCAGATATGTGGACTCCGCGACTTCTTCGTGTCGGTTTGGTCTTGGGGTGAGATTAGCCCTCGGGGGTCTCTGGTTTCCACCATCCCTTCCGGGCCGCCTTGAGTTTCTGGAGTTCTCCGGCGTGCCCAACCTCTCGAAGACATTAGACCGACTTCTTTGTATGTGCGAGTTGTTTGCCTTCGACTGTGACCTAGCGGGATCTCTTTCTTGGGTGGCTTTCGGAAGCGCTTCCTTGATGAGCCTCTCCTCGTCATTCAGGGTTTGAAGCGCCTTGGCGTTCAATCAATTCTTGTATCTTTCCGTGTGTTGTCGATGGTCGTCTTCACTTCCCTTTCGGACTTCATCTTCTCATATTCGCGCAGTCGGCTTGGTATTTGTTCCAGGCTTGTTTGCGCTTGCTCGCTCCGTCTCGGCGTCCTCCCTTCATCTTGTTTCTTCTTAGCCTTGAATGACGCTGGTCTTCTCCTTCGTCTTCTTGGGTTCTTTCGTCCGCCGAGATGTTTGATAGACCTTCGTCAGTGGACCTGATGTCAGGGGCATCTGGAGGGTTAAGCGGCGTCTGCGGGCTCTTGCTATCACCAAGATTTCGTTGGGAACATGAGCCTTTGGGCGCCACTCCTTCCGTCCAGGGAAGATTAGCCGCTTGCCATCCCCGTACACCGCCGTTTCTTGACGTTCGCCTTTGTGAGGGTTCTAGGCCGGTGGATGATGCACTCCTCCCATGCGTCTTTGTTAGGGGCGAGCCCTCGTTGCGCGCCCTTCAAAGGAATCTCCAGTTTTCTTTTGAAAGTTGTCTTGATACACCTTGTATGTGTGAACGCGGCATTACGTAGTCCCGTTGGGAATTGGTAAGGTAACCTGGGTTGATACCCAGATTTGTCTCCGGTTTCGCCTTCCTTCTCCGAGTCAGGGTAGCTTTTCTTGAAAAAATTCTTCTCCAAATTGACCCCGGCTCCCTTGTCTGAGCCGGAGTAGGAGTATAGCTTCGAGTTGTCTTCGGAGTCCGCCTTTGAACCTTGGGTATCCTCCTTTCCCGAGTCTGTTTCGGTTTCAGGTCCTGCGACGTAGTTCTCCGAGTCGGTTTTGAGCTTGTTCTCCGTCTCTGAGGTGATGTCGGTGAGCGTCAACTACCCGAGCTTCTCGGCGAGTTCCGATTCTCCGGTCTTGGATTCCTCGATGATGTAGCTTCGAGTCTTGCCGTCGTCGTCGATCTCGCAAGCCCATGATCCGAAGATGATCGTATTTGTCGCCGATGAGCCCATGATGTCGTGGTCCGCCGAAGTCTCGTGCTGAAATTCGACGAGCCCCTACCGCGCGCCAACCGCCGATGTTTTATGACCGAGAGCCCGCCACGGTGAGCCGGGCGGTTTGTTCGGGCCTCGATGAACCCGAGTCCGGCGGTTTGTTGCACGCTTGACATGGAGACGGGGTTTTTATATCGGTTCGGGCCCTCGATCCTTGATCGAGTAAAGACCTTTACGCCCGGTCGGCGTGAGCCTGTTTTTTGATTGATGGGGTCAACCGAGGATCGGTTGTAAGGTTTACAAAGACTTGATGTGTTCAAGTTGCGCTCTCCTCTACGAGGTGCTCTTTGGCCGCCTTTTATAGTTCAAGGGGCCAAAGAGCTTGCTACTGACCTAGTCGGATACGTAGAGGGTTGTCCGTCGAGGATTCGAACACCCAAACTCCTAACATGGTAATCGACTAGAGTTCTATCCTCGATTACAACAGAAGTCTACCGTAGCTATGCTTCCATTGCCTTCGGGAGTTGTTTGTGGTCGCAGTTAGGATAGAATCCTGCGAACAACTCTCTGGAGTCCTTAGGTGATCCTGTATCCACACTCATATGTTCAAATCAATTAGCATCAAGGGCATTGATGAATATGAGTCTATCACATTTGGCAATGACAAGAAGGGCAATGTATTGGGGCTTGGGAAGATTGCTATCACACAAGAGAAGAGTTTATCAAAGGTGTTGCTAGTCGACAATCTTGATTACAACCTCTTATCGGTCTCTCAACTTTATGATCTTGGCTACAAATGTATATTCACAAGTCAAAAAGTTGAAGTGGTTAGTGGTGATGGTGCAAACATGATCTTCAAGGGATTTAGATATGGTGATCTCTATCTAGTTGATTTCAACTCAAAAGAAGCCAAGTTGACAACATGTTTACTCTCAAAGGCTAGTAAAGGTTGGTTGTGGCATAGAAGGCTTGGTCATGTTGGGATGAAGCAATTGAACAAGTTAGTAAAGCATGACTTGGTTAGAGGCTTGAGTGATGTGAAGTTTGAGAAGGACAAACCTTGTGGAGCATGTCAAGCCGGCAAGCAACATGGCAATGCACATCCATCCAAGAGCACAATGAGTACAAGCAAGGCATTTGAGTTGTTGCACATGGACTTGTTTGGGCCAACAACATACACTAGCATTGGTGGCAACAAGTATGGTTTTGTAATTGTGGATGACTACACTAGATACACTTGGGTGTTCTTTCTTCATGACAAGAGTGATGTATTTGAGCTATTCAAGACCTTTTTCAAGAGAGTCCAAAATGAGTTTGAAACATCCATCAAGAAGATTAGAAGTGATAATGGGAGTGAGTTCAAGAATACAAGAATTGAAGAGTTGTGTGATGAGCTTGGTATTGGACATAAATTCTCACCAACCTACACTCCTCAATCCAATGGTGTAGTTGAGAGGAAGAATAGAACCTTGATTGAAATGGCAAGATCAATGCTTAGTGAATACAATGTGAGCCATTCCTTTTGGGCCGAAGCAATCAATACGGCTTGCTATTGTAGCAACCATCTCTATTGCCATGGAATGCTTGGCAAGACACCCTATGAGTTGTTGAATGCAAGGAAGCCCAACATTGGTTACTTTAGAGTCTTTGGATGCAAATGCTACATTCTCAAGAAAGGCACAAGATTGGGCAAGTTTGACAAGAAATGTGATGAAGGTTTCTTAGTTGGATATTCAACCACAAGCAAAGCTTATAGAGTATGGAACTTGGGTAGTGGTCAACTTGAAGAAGTTCATGATGTGGAATTTGATAAAACCCAAGGCTCTCAAAGTGAAGTTGAAAATCATGATGATGTTAGTGGTTCCAACTTGAAGAATGCAATGAGGAACATGGACATTGGAGACATTAGACCAAGACAAGTTGAAGATGATGATGATGCTCCATTGCCTACCACTACGGTTGAGATTGAAGCAAATGAAGCAAGCACTAGTGGTTCTCATGATGAAGATCAAGATCAACAAGCTAGTACACCATCTCATCCTAGTCATCAAGTACAAGTGATGCAACCTTCAACCATTGCAAGAGATCATCCACTAGATCAAATTGTTGGTGACATTAATAGTGGAGTGATTACTAGAGTAAGATTGGCTTCATTTTGTGCTCACCATGCCTTTATATCTCAAGAAGAACCAAAGAACATTGAGAAGGCATTGTAAAAGGAAGATTGGATCAATGCTATGCATGAAGAGCTCAATAACTTCAAGAGAAATGATGTATGGGAATTGGTGGAAAGGCCAAAGGACTACAATATGATTGGAACCAAGTGGGTCTTCAAGAACAAGCAAGATCAAGATGGAATTGTGGTGAGAAACAAGGCAAGACTAGTGGCACAAGGGTACACACAAGTAGAGGGTCTTGACTTTGGAGAAACCTATGCACCGGTTGCTAGATTGGAAGCAATTAGAATCTTGCTAGATTATGCATGTGCTCATGATATCAAGTTATATCAAATGGATGTAAAGAGTGCATTCTTGAATGGCTTCATCAATGAATTGGTATATGTTGAACAACCACCGGGCTTTAAAGATGACAAGTATCCCAACCATGTCTACAAATTAAAGAAGGCTTTGTATGGATTGAAACAAGCACCTAGAGCATGGTATGAGAGGTTGAAAGATTTCCTCATCTCAAAAGGGTTCAAGATGGGCAAGGTGGAAACCACTCTCTTCACCAAGAAGATAGGACAAGACTTGTTTGTGTTGCAAATATATGTTGATGACATTATCTTTGGGTCAACCAACCAAGAGTTTTGTGAAGAGTTTGCAAATATGATGGCCAATGAGTTTGAAATGTCAATGCTTGGAGAACTCACATTCTTTCTTGGACTTCAAATCAAGCAATTGAAGAATGGTACATTTGTTAGTCAAGGCAAGTACATCAAAGACATGATCAAGAAGTTTGATCTACAAGATGCCAAGTCAATGTCTACACCAATGGGAACCAATGGAAGCTTAGACCCCGACCCTAGTGGCAACATGGTTGAACAAAAGAAATATCGGTCTATGATAGGAAGCTTACTCTATGCAACCGCTTCAAGACCGGACATAGCATTTAGTGTGGGCATGTGTGCAAGATATCAATCATCTCCTAGAGAGAGTCACCTCAAGGCAACTAAGAGAATTTTGAGGTATTTAAAAGGCACACAAGATGTTAGACTTTGGTATCCAAAGGGATCCAAGTTTGAGCTAATTGATATTCGGATTCCGATTATGGAGGATGCAAGATCAATAGAATGAGCACAAGTGGTACATGTCAATTCCTTGAAAGGTCACTAGTATCATGGTCTTCAAAGAAGCAAAATAGTGTTGCTCTCTCTACCGCCGAAGCCGAATACATTAGTGCGGGAAGTTGTTGCACTCAATTGCTTTGGATGAGGTCTACATTGAGGGATTTTGGATTCAAATTTGACAAAGTTTCATTGTTTTATGACAATGAAAGTGCTAGAAAGATGACTTAAAATCCGGTTCAACATCCAAGAACAAAGCACATTGACATAAGACATCACTTCATAAGAGATCATCAACAAAAGGGTGACATTTGTATCATGGGCATTGGCACCGAAGATCAACTAGCCGACATATTCACCAAGCCACTTGATGAGAAGAGGTTTTGTATGCTAAAGGGAGAATTGAACATTATTGACTTCTCCAACTTGAGTTGATGCACCCCCCACATATATGACATGCCTCTCCTTCGACAACAAGCAAGGTAAAAGTTGTTTGACATGGCATTCATATTATGCTAAGGACTTGTTTAGTGCATCTAGTCATCATGCATATTAATAGGCTCATTCATGGAAAATCAAATGTTTTCAATGTATGTGTGGCACTACTATTGCTTTGAATGGTTTTATAATCTAGTGGTGGCATATGACATGTTTGTGGGCTTGCAATCCTAGTGTTGACTCTAGAAAATGAGCTCATGATGTGTATTCTAACATGGTGCAAGATAACCCTTATTCATTTGAGGTGTGAACAAGCTTGTCCTTGGTTCAAACTTGAATACATGTTAAGGCAAGTGATCTAGATGAGACCACATATGATCCTTTGATTGACTTGATTTCTCTCATTTACATCTTTTTGGTGATTGTTGACAAAGGAGGAGAAATAAGTCACAAAGATGTTGACAAGGGATCACACAAATAGGGGGAGCAAGCTCATAGACTATTTGTGCATTTGTATGTGCATGATCATGATGAAATGTTGCAAATGTTGCATTGCAATCTAAATTCAATATACATGATTGCTTGGTGTATGCTAGTTTTTTGAAAATTGATTGGTGTATTGACCAACTAGCATGCATAGGATGTATCTAGACATTGCTCACATTTATGCCTATAATGTTGATCTCATGGGGTATGTTGAGTTTTGATGAATGTCTAGTTACAAAGATGCTAAGGACTCCGATTGGTTTCACGCTTCAAAGGTCCGAATTCTTGAACCTTAGCATCTCATTTGGTAATATTATCTCTCCCCACATTTCTATCCATACATATGTGCCAAATTGATCCAAACACATGGAAGCACATATGTAGGGGAGCTCCTATTACCAAATCCGAACCTTGAAATGTTTGTCCAACTTTGATTCATGACTAAAATGCTATGGACAAGCAATTCAAGTTCAAATTGAATTTATTTCATATCTTTTGTGAATTTGGTTGACATCAATTACCAAAAAGGGGAGATTGAAATCTCATGTTTGGTTTTGGAAATTGAAGACACACTTGTTATGCTAATCCTTTTCTCTAAGTGTGACTTGAGAGATAGGATTGCATGGATGACGTGGAGCATGATGATCATGAACATGGACGATGATGATGGACATGATGGATCGTCAAGCTCGGTTGTCGGTTTTGGAAGGAACCCGGAGATCAAGGCAAAGGTATAACTTGATAGGGTTTTCTTTTCGGTGATCAAGACACGATAGAGCGTGTGATCACATTATAGGATAGATGGCCGACTATCAAGAGGGGATGCCACGGCTAATCCAATGACAAGTGCCTCTAGGTCCAATTGACTTGCATATTGCATTTAGGATTGAGAGCACTAACTTCGTTCTTGCCTAATCGATCGCGACATGCTAACATACATGATATTGAGATCATCTTCGACGTGTTGGCAACTTGTGGCAAGAGGCGAAGCAAGGTTGAAGCAAAGGCGACAACACAAGGCTGAATTTTGCAGAAGAGGGCGACCGGACGCCCGACCGACCCTCGACCGGGACTCACGATCTTTTGACCGGACCGTCCGGTCAGTGAGTCCGGTCAGGATTCCAGTAAGCATGTTTTCGAGCTCAACTTCAAGGATCGACCAGACGCTGGCACCGGAAGCATCGACCGGAAGCATGAAGATGGGTGTCAGCGTGGGGCCAGGGCTCTGTCGTATCTGACCGGACGCATGGTCGGTGGCGACCGGACGCTGTGACCGGACCCGCTGGTGCGTCCGGTCAGCGAGTCCGGTCAGGGCGTAGAAGCTCCCAACGGCTCCATTTCGTGAGAGGCTCTATATATACTTGATTGTCCGGGTTCTTGAGCTCTTTCTTGCACATTTTAACACTCCTACACACTTGTGAGCTTGTGAGACTCCACTCCACTCATCTCTTCATCCTAACTTCGAATCTTGGGTGAGATTGAGAGAGATAGAAGTGCATTTGCTTGATTGCTTGCATCTAGAGGCACTTCATCCTTGGAGGAGCTGCGGGATTTGTTTCCTCTTGGGAATTTGCTTGGTTCCCTAGCGGCTTGGAGGTTGAGGCGGTGTTGAGCTCGATTGGAGCTTGTTCGAGGCCACACCGTGGATTTGTGAGGGGTCGTTCCTTACCCCCGGGAGATTCGCGAAAGGAGCACTAGTGGATTGCTCGTGGCTTGTGAATCCTTCTCTTGTGATCGGTGTGCTTGAGCTCCCACCGGGGATTTGGCACTGTGCCATTAAGCTTAGCAACCGTCAAGTGAGTGTATCGCCACAACGGGGGGACTAGCGTCTTGGGCAAGCACGTGAACCTCGGTGAAAAATCATCGTGTCAATCTTGTTCTTGCTCGTTGGAGATTTCATATTGATCACGGTGATTGGCTTCCACCTCTACACGTCGACGTCGGTATATCGATCACTCATTCTCTAGTATTTGCATTTGATATACTTGTGTAGCTTGTGTAGTTTGATATAGCTTGCTAGAATTGTTTAGCTCCTAGTGTTTGATTTAGTTAGCTTATCTTGTTCACCTAGGAGTAAATTAATAACCAAGCTATTGCTTGTGATTAGAGACAATACAATTAACTTGTGGCTTGCATAGCTAGTTCGTAGCACCGCTATATTTGCTTCGCCATCTTATTTACTAACCGCCTTGTTAAGTGTTGTTTGTAGAATTTTTAATAGGCTATTCACCCCCCCTCTAGCCATTAGGACCTTTCATACGTACACACTTCGAAATGCTTGACACAACATGGATGACCTTACACTTCACTACTACAAAAGCCAACTAAGGGAGCGCCTGGGATTTATATTAGGGCGGCTCATAATTTGAGCTGCCCCTAATGTATGCGAAAAATCCCGGGTAGAAACAAACCGCCCCCCTATCGTTGACACATTAGGGGCTCATGTTACGAGCCGCCCCTAATGTTACATTTGACACATTAGGGGCGCTTATATATCAGCCACCCCTAATGTAACCTTGTTATCGGGGGCGGTTATATATCAGCCACCCCTAATGTAATCTGAAATTAGGGGCGGTTATATATACAGTCACCCCTAATGTAACTTGGTCAAACTTGGTCAAACGGAGCACTAAATGACCTCAAATCGAAAAACTTTGAATACAAAAAAGTTGTATATATAGAGTGTAGATCTTGAGGAGGTACACAAAGTCGGTGTTCGTGACTTTTGAAAATGAGGACATCTAGGGCTCCAAAAGGCATCTTTAGTTTGAATTGGAAAAGTCAAACTTGGTCAAACGAGGTCAAACGAAGCACTAAATGACCTAAAATCGAAAAACTTTGAATACAAACGTGTTAGAGCTCATCGAGATCAACATTAGTTATATGGGTCATTTTGGCTTTTAAGAAAGTGTTAGTAAACACTAGTTACAAAATCTTGAATCACACTTGTAGTTTATTAAACCTTAAGAGAGATGTGTCCAGTGTGAAGAACGCCTATCAAAACTTTGTCGATCGCAAAAATGACCTACATACGCATTGTAGATCTCGACGAGGTGAGGCGAATTGGTATTCATGACTTTTAAATTCTCACCATTTAGGGCCCTAAAAACCGAAAACTCTCAAAAACATTTGAAATTTAAAATTTGAGCGGTTCAAAATCTTTTGAATCCAAAAAAGTTATATATATAGAGTGTAGATCTTGAGGAGCTACACAAAGTCGGTGTTCGTGACTTTTGAAAATGAGGACATCTAGGGCTCCAAAAAGGCGTCTTTAGTTTGAATTGGAAAAGTCAAAATTAGTCAAACGAGGTCAAACGAAGCACTAAATGACCTTAAATAAAAAAACTTTGAATACAAACGTGTTAGAGCTCATCGAGATCAACATTAGTTATATGGGTTATTTTGGCTTTTGAGAAAGTGTTAGTAAACACTAGTCACAAAATCTTGAATCACACTTGTAGTTTATGAAACCTTAAGAGAGATGTGTCCAGTGTGAAGAACGCGTCTATCAAAACTTTATCGAAAGCAAAAATGACCTACATATGCATTGTAGATCTCGACGAGGTGAGTCGAATTGGTATTCATGACTTTAAAATGCTAAGCCATTTAGGGCCCTAAAAAATTAAAAACTCTCAAAAAAAACATTTGAAATTCAAAATTTGAGGGGTTCAAAATCTTTTGAATCCGAAAAAGTTGTATATATTGAGTGTATACAATTACAATTTCTCCGTGTGTTTCTATAAAAAAAAACCAAGACCCACAGAACAATTACAATTTCTCCGTGTGTTTCTATAAAACGCACGAGAAAAAAGGAACCGCATTTAAAAAATTTCAATTGTTTAATAATGTGAAAAAAATACCAAAAATAAAATTTTAAGATCTTGATAAGTTCTACTGCTTTCATGTTGATAAAATATTTATTTGAAATATTTTTTATGTCTTAGAATTTACTGTAATACATTTCTACCAGAAGGATAAAAGAAAATAAAAGAATAGAAAAAAAGAAGTGTTGGGCAGCGTGGCTCCATTTTTAGCCTAAAATAAGAGATAGGCCCAATACCTCTCACAGGCCCAGCTGCAACTTCAGTTGATATCAGCCATCCATCACTCAATCGGATGGTTGAGAACCATCCCAAACCCTAGTTTCTCTTCACCGTACGCACGGGAGCAGCCCCTAGACCTTATCTCCTCGTCCCGTGCACTCGGTCTCTCCTCTCGCCGGCTCCCTCTAGACGCCGACGCCGCTCCCTTCTGCTCCTCCCATGGCGACCTTCCTTCCTTCTTCCCAGGTTCTCCTCGTGCAGCACCAGCGCCCCCTCCTCTTCCTCCTCGCCTTGCGTGCCCTTGCACAAAGCAGGCTGCCGTGCCCTCTCGTCTCTCTTTGCTGTGCTTTTTCGTTCTTGGCCACGATCTGATTTTGCCGGAGATTGGATGTGTTCCTGGTTTTGATTCTTTGGGGATTAGTTCGTAGCTAAGTGAATTTTGCGAAATTTGGCTTTGATTCTTGGAGTATCTGATCGGATTTGGTTGATTTTAGCTACGGGCATTTTTCTGTTCGTCTGCTCGGGTGCGTGCGTTTTCAGCTTGCTAGGCTCCTGTTTTTTTGATCTGCAATTTGTAATCGTGCTCATGGATGGGAGAACAAGCAGACCAGCTGCAGCGCCGAGGGCCTCCCAGCCCTAGCCGGTACTGATTCAGAAAGTTGCGAACTGCAACAGCTCGTTCTTGTTCATCGCTGGCAGGTGCTGTTCTTTCTCAGATCGAGGAAAGTCAAGCAGTGTGCAGCGCTCGTCCGTTCGCTCCCGTTCTGCAGCGTTCTGAAGATGGACATGTCACGACCCTTGGCCGTCGGCGAGCGCCGGCGACGTGAGAAGAGCACAAGGGGAAATCGCTGGCGAGGAAGCAGGCAGGGCAAGCCCCTCTGCCTTGGCTTCGATTCAGAGTTTCAGAATAATGAACGACGTCCGCCCTGGGTTGCAGCCCGTGGGACTTTGTAGCTTATTACAACCTGACCACATGGGCCTACATGTAATTGCTGAAATGAAAACGTAAATTACATTCTCCTGCTATGTTGCGCCTTCATCCCTGGGTGGCGGTGCCGCTCGTGTCCGCCTGCGTGACACCTCCCCCCGCTGGAGTACCGGCTTGCCCCCAAGCCGGAGCGTCAGGGAAGCGTACCTTCAGAACATCATAGTCTTCCCAGGTAGTTGTCGTCGGCCGTAGCTTCCGTCCAGCGTACCTTTACCCGAGGTATAGCAAAGTGTTCCCCTTCTTGACCAAAGGCCGGTCCAGGACTTCGCAGCACCGATTCTCGCAGCCTTCAATGTCGCTTTATAGTTGGGAGAGTGTCATATACCGGGGTGATGTTTGCGGTAGTGAATGGTTTGAGCTGGGATATGTGAAAGACCGGGTGGATCTCGTCTTTGAACCGGCAAGTTCAATCAGTAAGCCACCTCGCCGATTCTTTCAATCACTGTATATGGTCCGAAAAACTTGGCTGCAAGTTTTGGGTAAGGCCTGTTAGCCACTGACGATTGCGTGTATGGTTGTAGTTTCAAGAGCACCTGATCCCCAACAGCAAACTTCAAATCTGTCCTGTTTCTGTCAGCTTGGAGTTTCATTCTGTTTTGGGCCTTGGCTAGCTGTTGCTTCAATGCTTCCAGGTGCAGTTCCCTGTTTTCCACCACCTCTGTCACATTGGTGGGTGTATCAGTTGACAGTTCTGGAACCATGCTCAGATTCGGCTCATAGCCAAATAGTGCCTTAAAAGGGGAGCAGCCAAGAGAAGTATGAAAAGAAGAATTGTACCACAGTTGAGCTAGAGGTAGCCAGGACTTCCAAGCTTTAGGTGATTCCTGCACTGAACACCTGAGATACATCTCGAGGCACTGATTTACCCGTTCAGTCTGCCCATCTGTTTGTGGGTGGTAGGAGGTGGACAAATGCAAATCAACACGATAGACTCTGAACAAAGCTTGCCAGAAATTGCTTAGGAATATTGTGTCCCTGTCTGTGACAATAGATTTGGGGAGGCCATGTATTTTCACTACATTGTCCATGAATTGATGTGCAATGGTGGCTGCTGTATATGGGTGCTTGACAGCCAAGAAGTGGGAGTATTTGGTGAATCTGTCAACAATGACCACAATAACATTGTAGCCCTGAGATGATGGAAGACCCTCAATGAAATCCATAGTTAACTCTTGCCAAACTCTAGCAGGTATTGGAAGGGGCTGGAGTAATCCCAAGGGGTGGGTGTTGGTGTGTTTGGCCTGCTGGCATACTGCACATTGCTTAATGAAGTTGTCAACATCTTTCCTAAGTCCTTTCCATGCAAAGTGTCTTTTGATTTTGTGATAGGTGGCAGTGATGCCTGAGTGACCACCTAATGGGCTAGAATGAAATGCAGCAATGAGTTTGGTTTGTAGGGCGAGTTGTGGCCAATCCATACCTTTGAGTTGTGTCCGATCAACCCATTCTCTAGGGTCAGTATCCTTTCTCGGTCTGGGCTTGAGAGAGATAGCTGCTTGATCAATGTTTGGGCTTCACTGTCAGTTGCATAAGAATTAAGGACTTCTTGTATCCAGGCTGGTTGGACAGAGGAAACTGATTGTATGGCCATGAGATGAGCCACTCTTGACAGAGCATCTGCAGCTGCATTGTCTTTACCTTTTCTCAGAAAGAATTCTGAATTGCAACCCCATCATCCTGGTCATGGCTTTTCTTTGCAACTCTGAATGCAAGTTTTGCTCTTTCAGGTATGCTAGTGATTTGTGGTCAGTCAGGATGATGAATTCCTGTCTGTTGATGTAATGTCTCCACCTTTCTACTGCCATGATCAGGGCCAAGAACTCTTTTTCATAGATTGAGAGGGCTCTATGTTTTTCCCCCAGGGCTTTACTCAGACATGCTACAGGTTGGCCCTGCTGCATCAGATGACCCCAATACCATCATTACATGCATCAGTTTCTATGGTGAATGTCTGCTTGAAATCTGGTAGTTTGAGGACAGGTGCTTGTGTCATTGCCTGTTTGGTTTGGATGAAAGCTTGCTGGGCTGCCTGTGTCCAGCTGAATTGTTTGTTTTTCGGGAGATTTGTTAATGGCTTTGTCAACAATCCATAGCCCTTGATGAATCTTCAGTAATACCCGGTCAACCCAAGAAAAGCTCTGAGTTCTGTGAGAGATGTAGGAACTGGCCATGCCTGCATTGCCTCAATCTTTGTTGGGTCTGTTGCTACCCCTTGCCCATAAATGATATGGCCCAAGTACTCCAAGCTTGATTGGGCAAATGAACACTTGCTCTCTTTGAGGTACAACCTGTGCTTTCGAGCTGTTCCATGACTTGCTCCAGGTGCTCTATGTGTTCCTCTAGGGTATTGCTATATATGAGGATATCATCTAGGAAGACTAGGACAAATTTTCTAAGGAATGGCTATAGGATGTGGTTCATCAGGCATTGGAAGGTTGCAGGAGCATTAGTGAGGCCAAAAGGCATGACTTTGAACTGGTAATGGCCTTGGTGGGTTTTGAAGGCAGTTTTGTGTTCATCCTCAGGTTGCATTCTTACTTGATGATATCCAGACCTCATATCTAATTTAGTAAAGTACTTGGCTCCTGCTAATTCATCCAAAATCTCCTCTATGACAGGCATGGGAAACCTGTTTTTGATTGTGAGGTCATTTAGCTTTCTGTAATCAACACAGAAGCGCCAGGACCCATCTTTCTTTTTGACTAGAAGGACTGGTGAAGCAAATGGGCTATTGCTGTGGGTAATGAGTCCTGATTGGAGCAGCTCTTGGACTTGTCTTTCAATTTCAGATTTGTGGTATGGGGAGTAGTGGTAGGGTCTAGAGTTGATTGGTATGGCTCCTGGTAGGAGTGGGATTGTGTGGTCAAAAGGTCTTTGTGGTGGTAGTGTTTTAGGGTCTTGGAATATATCTTTGTATAGGAGTAGGAGGTCTTGGATTGCTGATTGGGTATTGTGGTTTGTGGTTGGTTTGTTGTGTAGGGTGGTTTGGGGTGGTAGTGTGTCTACTAGCACATAAGCCCACGTATCATTGCCCACGGCCGAGTTGTAAACTTTTGTAGCGAGATGGCTTGTAGTTGCATGGGTGCATCCTGGAGACCTTGCAGTCTAACTGGCCTGTTGTCTTCCCTGAACTCCAACACTCTGTTGACCCAATCACAATTCATGGGGCTATGGGCATTCAGCCAATCCATGCCCAAGATGGCATCATATGGATGCATGTCTAATACTATCATGTTTGTTGTCAATGTAGATCCTTGGCAGTACCATTTTAGGTTTTGTACTCCCTTGCTTGTGCTGATACTAGTGCCATTGGCAAGTTGTACCTTTCTCGGTTGTAGTGGCACTGTTGGGATCTTGGCCAATTCCACAAAGTTAGAGCTGATAAAACTGTGGGTGCTACCATTGTCCAACAGAATTATCATGACTTTGTCTCTGACTCTTGCTTTCAACCTGATGCATTTGACACTGTCAGCACTAGACAAAGCATTAATGGAGAGCTCAGAGAATTCTTCCTGGAGGGCATCTTCAGTAGCCAACTCATTGAGTACCTCATCAGACAAGTCTCTGTCTAAGTCATTCAGGGCCAATGCATTCACCTGAGGCTTGTTTCTTTTGGCACAAACTGCCATATGGCCAGGCTCAAATTTTTCACCACAGCTGTAGCACAGATTATGTGCTTTTCTGTAATCTCTCAGCTGCCTGTCTTGCCATAATGTGCCAGGTGTGGCAGGTGCTTTGGTCTCACCTTTTTGTTGGTTGAAGTAATTTGGCCTTGTTTTGTTCTTGAAAAATCTTGCTTTAGATCTCTCCAGGATGCCTTGTTGAATTTTTGCTATTGTAGAAGCTCTGAGCACTGTTTCTGGCATCTGTGGTTCTACCACTGCTCTTATCTCTTCTTTGAGTCCCATCACATACTTTGGAGTGAAAAACATCTCATCATAGCTAGCATTATGCATGATGATGTTGTACTGTAGCCTGTGGAATTCAGCTGTGTACTCTTCAACTGTCCCTGTTTGCCTTAACTCTAGGAGTGCATGCATAGCAGAGCGCAGGTCATCGGTGCCAAATTCAGCTTCCACAGCATTACAGAGTTGAGCCCAAGTAGTCACTCTGTGTCCTTGCTTATATGCTTGCCACCACTTGGCAGCCTGCTCTTTGAAGTGGATTGTTGCTGAGGTTACCCACATTCCCTCAGGCAAATTGTATAGGGAGAAGTAGCCTTCACAGTCATCTTTCCAAATCTTTGGATCCTCTCCTTCAAAGATAGGAAACTGCATTTTTGGGATATTCCACTTATGGTTCTGGTGCCTGGGCTCTCTGATATGAGCACTTCTCCTGTGCCTGCTAGGCTCAGGTTTGGGGTCTGATTTCTTCTTGCTGCCTTCTAGCACTGGGCCTTTGCCATTGGCAAAAACATTCTCAAAAGGTGGTGCTTCCTCAAAGATTTCACTTGCTGTATCTGAAGAGTGAGCCTCCCCCTCCATTGCTTCTTCAGTTCTCATCTGGCGCAGGGTGAGTTCTGCTACAGCTTGTCCTGTTGATCTGACTTGGCTGGCAATGCGACGCTGCTCCTCGGCGTATGAATCCATTGCTTGACCGCGAAGGTCCAATTGTGCTTTGACCTGCTGCTGCACCGTGCCAATCTCATTCATTTGTGTGAATAGGAGGTCGAACTGCTCCATTACCTTTTCCCAACGGGGGTTGTCTTCTTGACTGCTTCTAACCATTGCTTCAAGGATGATGCTTGTCTGCGGTGACGGTTTGGGTGGCGCCGTGATGTCGCACCTCAGTCAAGTGTCAATTTTGAAGTTTGGACAAGGAAAATTTTGGTCAGGATCACGATGTGGCTACGGAATTTTACGTGAGTATTTGTCTCACAACCCTTGCCACCGTGATCAACCGAAAAAAAATCAAAACTTGGAATTTGCACTGCCGCTGCAAGGAATTTGGTCCGAGAACGTGATCCGGTGGACGGATTTACGGTATCTTCAACTGGGCAAGTGCGGATTACTCAGACCACTCGCCTTGTTGAAGTGAACCCTACCGGAGCCTTGTGGATTCAACGTGCTGCGGATCCAAAGATGCAAAAATCCAAGAACAGCGACTAGAACAATTCGTCGAACACCTAGCGTGTCATTGCCCCAACTGCGAGCAGCACGACGAGATCCGCTCGGGTATTGCAACTTGAGCCGAAAAAGCAAACGGAAGTGGAACACCGACGACGAGCACGGGTGGGATTGGTAGGGAGGGGATGTCTCGTCACCTGGTAGTGTATATGCGTGGCTGGTAGTCGACGACGAGGAAGATCGAAGAGCTTCACCCGCACGCCGAGGATAGACTGCCTTTGATACCACTTGTCACGACCCTTGGCCGCCGGGCGGCGCCGGCGACGTGAGAAGAGCACAAGGGGAAATCGCTGGCGAGGAAGCGGGCAGGGCAAGCCCCTCTGCCTTGGCTTCGATTCAGAGTTTCAGAATAATGAACGACGTCCGCCCTGGGTTGCAGCCCGTGGGACTTAGTAGCTTATTACAACCTGACCACATGGGCCTACATGTAATTGCTGAAATGAAAACGTAAATTACATTCTCCTGCTATGTTGCGCCTTCATCCCTGGGTGGCGGTGCCGCTCGTGTCCGCCTGCGTGACAGGACAGCAGGTACTAGCTTGGTCACTCGGCAAGGTATATCAAGTCCAGTACCTAATTCTATTTCCTTGCAACGACGAACTAGTACTTCTAAGCAATCATGAGTTAATCATTAGATCATTAATTTATCTCACCTCTGTTAGAGTAACATTCACCGTGTACAAAAAAATTGTTGCTTGCTTTTTTTTCGTGTCTCTTCTTCGGGCTTAGTACAGATGCAGTGCTTCTTTTTGGCATGAGCATACCCATGGAGCTCTCCTTCCTGTGAAGTCCAAGCTTAAGCATGATTTCATTTGTTTATTCTGAGTAGTCACGTTCAGCAGGAACTTCTGGATGCTTGGATGTGCAACCAAACTGTATGGTTGTGGATTTTGATCTGTTCCCCAATGTCTGATGGTTTTAGTGGACAACACTTGCTTATTAAGCTAGGTTTAGACATGCTTTTGAACATCAGCTATTTAATTTACTTGCAAACAAATATATAGTACAGATCATTTTGCTTGTTTATCTTTTGCTTTTTCTCTGTTATAAGCTGCTTCTCAACGGTTGTTATCTCTACAGCTGCAGTATAAGAGATCGAGCTTAGCATACCTTTTAGCATCTCATTTAGCAAGTGGTGAAGCTGCTGTTCAGCATCAATAACAGCAAAAATTGACAAGTTCAGAGACAGACTCTGCTTTCAGGTTTGTGGTTCATTCAACTCAGAGCCCGTTTATCTTGTCTCTTTTTTATGCTACAGAGGTGAAATGTCAGTAGCACTTGTTTATTAATAGCAGCATGTATGCTAGTGTATCGACATGAAATGTCTAACTGGCAGTATTTGTTCACTTATCCGATTAGAATATTATATCGGTTTTATTTGAGGTGTCGTCTAACTTTTGTTCTTGTTTTACTTTCAGGAAAATCCAAGATACTTGATGCCGTCTACATCTGCTGACTGCAGTGATCGAGGAATCCTGCTGGTGTTTTATATAGGACTAGATAGTTAATAGATATCATAGTCTATTTGTTATTGCTGAAATGTGATGGCATTATTTATGTATGACTATTTATATACGTGTGACAATTGATACACGTGGACTCACACGTGGACTTGTGTACTGGTTGTGAATTATATATATATAATTATATATTCTAAATTTTGATTTTTTTGTGTGAAATTCAACTGTAGGGGCGGTTTTGGAGTAAACTACCCCTACAGTTAGAGAGTTTAGGGGCGGTTTATAATAAGATGAGCCGCCCCTACTGTGTCCCTATTAGGGGCGGCTCAAACAAGAACCGCTCTTAATGTGGTCACATTAGAGGCGGCCGAGACAACCGCCCCTAATGTGGATGAACATTAGGGGCGTTTGTTTAGGGGCGGCTGGGAAAACCGCCCGATGTTCATCACCAGCCGCCCCTAAAGTTGATGATTGTAGTAGTGCTTATCCATCGATTGTTTCTTTAGGTGTATGTGCATGAGAAGGTGAGACAGAAGATGGTTTGTGGAGAGTCAATTTCTGATAGACGTCCTGCATTTCTGGCTTGAACTGAGGAGAAGTTTGCAGGCAAGCAAATGCAACTTCGACAAGCAAAGAGATTTCTGTTTTCTCCAGCATTGTTGGTGATGACAAGCGTTGGTCCAACATATCCTCTATTGCAAGTTCATGATGTTGTTCCATGCAAGCAATGGACTGTAGCTCTCTAGGGTATCTCCCCATCACAATCTCCAATGCAACGACACCAAAACTATAGACATCACATTTTGTTGTCACCACTGATGTGTAAGACAGCTCTGCATCAAAATAAATTAAAGCAACTGACAACAATCAGACATGGTGACGAACCAAAGTGATTTTTTCATATTTGCAAATGGTAACATGAATATATTTGTTATTTGCAAGAAAAAGCTATCTGACCACATATCAGGTGCTATAGAGCCTGTGATTTTGTTGTTGCTTATCCAACAACATCGGTAGCCCTCCTAGACTACCAATAGTTGATGGTAGATGTCCACTCAAGTTGTTGTCGTTAATACTTAAGGATATTAGCTTAGTACAGCTCCCGAGCTCTTGCGGTATTGATCCACTCAATTTATTTGTAGATATATCGAGGTATTGTAATTTTTTTCAACCGACCAAATTCAGGTGGTATATATTGCCTCAAAGTTTGTTTTGCGATAAGTTGAGCAAGTACAGGTTGGCAAGATTGGATAATTCTGTCGGTATATTGCCGCTAGATTGTTGGAATGTATTGTAAGTACCTCCGCTTTTTCATGGTTTGAAAGATCAGAAGGTAAGCTTCCTGTTATCATGTTTTCTTCCATGGTAAAAATAGTCAAATGGATATTTGAAGCCCGTGACTTGGACAAATGCCCAAAAAGTTGTTTCTATCCAGTTGTGCTCAAACAAGTTGTAGGTATGGCCCGAAGGATGATATATCTCCTGTCATTTTGTTGGAACTAAGGTAAAGAAACTTTAGGCTCCTACATGTTTCAAGGCTTCTAGGAATTGGGCCTGTTAACAAGTTGTCTCTAATGTCGATCGTTTGAAGATTCGCGCCTTTGCATAAATCGGAAGGCGCCCCCGATAGAGAATTTTTGCCAAATCATTATTTGTTAAGTATGTCAAATTAGCGAATCCTCATGGCAATGGACCCGACAGATTGTTCATGAAAAAGCGTAGGTCTCCAATGCTTTAGAGGTTCGCCAAAGTTGCTAGAATGGAGCCCGAAATCTTGTTTTCGGATATAATCAAGTCATGGAGATCCACCAATGCGCCAATCTCTGCAGGATGGATCCGATGAACTGGTTTGCACCGAGGCTAAGATAGTTTAGCATAGTAAGGTTCCCGATGCTCGGGGAATGGGGCTGCTTAGCGAGGTTAGAATATAAATCTAGCTCGCTTAGATTGGGAAGCAAACAAATCCCATGTGGAATAGGCCCCGACAGATTGTTACCGCCAAGGTAGAGGAGATTTAGTTTGGTCAAGTTGCCAAGGCTTTTAGGTATGTGCCCGCTTAAAAAGTTGATGCCTATGTTCAACCATTCTAGATTGGGGAGGTTCCCGAGCTCATCAGGGATTGGCCCGGTAAGAAGGTTCTCAGTATGGTTGTTGGTATTTATTAAGTGCAATTAGAATATGAAGGATCCCGCAGCGCCGCGAGTAATACCATTGTAGCTTTTACCCGGGAGTATTCCGAGTATCGTATTTATCCACAGGGAAGCAATGGTCAAAGAAACTCGATAATTCTCAATCATGAATCTACTAACTTAATACACCAACTAGACTAGAGTAGGGATAAGTGGTAAATGATAGGAATTATGAATAATGGCACACACACGGAGAATTCCATGATAAAAGAGTAGCATAGCTAGAATGAGAGGACAATGAGAGAGTTCTAGGTTCATGAATACTTCTCTATTACTTTGGATCTAATGTAACCTGAAGCATGGATAGATACGGCGTTGCTAAAGCAATCAGGGCGTCCGTGAGTTATGTTAACTCGCTGGACGATCCGACCAACCAAACGTTTATCTATTTTAGGAAACTATTCATTTCCGTTTTTTTTTTCATTTTTAGGAAAACTCGAGAGGCGCGCTCTCTCTTTCTTTTTTGTTTTTTCCCGCATGTGCATGTCAAAGAATGATGTCAGTAAAAAAGCAAAACATTTTTTAAAAACTGCTATAACTCTTGAATGGTGTATCCGTTTTTAATTCCGTCTCGCACCCCGTGTGTTCTACGCGACGAAACGAACAAAACTAGATCCCACTCGACTATGTTTTGAAGATTTTATTTTTTTGATTTTTTTCTAATACATCTTGTAGTTTGGTCTTTCTTTTTTATGTTCTATAAGTTATACATATATGTTAGACAATACATCTTCTAGTTTGGTTTTATTGTTATGTTCTATAAGTTATACATATATGTTAGACACTACAACACCTAGTTTTGTCTTATTGTTATGTTCCATAAGTTATACACTATAAGTTAAAAGTATAAGTTAGATAGCACATGCTGTAGTTTGCTCTTATTGTTATGTTCTATAAGTTATACACTATAAGTTATATACATATATGTTAGACACTACAAGTTATGTTCTATAAGTTATACGTATATGTTACACAATACATATTATAGTTTTGGTCTTTCTACATTATGTTCTATAAGTTATATTATATAAGTTATAATGTATAAGTTAGACAAGACATGTCGTAGTTTGGTCTTGTTGTTATGTTCTATAAGTTATACACTATAAGTTATACGTATATGTTACACTTGTAGTTTGGTCTTTCTCATTATGTTCTATAATTTATACATATATCTTAGACAATACATGTCGTAGTTAGGTCTTATTGTTGTTCTATAAATTATACACCATAAGTTATACGCATATGTTACACAAGTACATCTTGTAGTTTGATTTTTTCATTTATGTTCTATAAGTTATATAATATAAGTTATACATATATGTTAGACAAAGGCATGTCGTAGTTAGGTTTTATTGTTGTTTCATAAGTTGTTTGGTCTTTTCATTATGTTCTATAAATTACATTATAAGTTATACATATATGTTGGACAAGACACGTCGTAGTTAGGTCTTATTGTTGTTTTATAAGTTATACAATATAGGTTATATGTATAACTTATACGTATATGACTTAATACTATTATAAAAGTTGCTTTTATTTTATCTCCCCACCCATTACTATCCCTATACCACTATCCCCGAATGATTTGTCTCCCAAAAGGAAAAAAATCACGAAAAAATACCGTAACTTAAGGCGTAAGAAAGAGAATGAAAAGAAAAACGGAAAGGAAAATTAATATACATAATTTGCTATTAGAAAAAAAAAAAAAAAAATAAAATCTCCAAAACATAGTCGAGTGGGATCTAGTTTTGTTCGTCTCATCGCAGAGAACACACCGGTGTGACGGAATTTAAAATGTATACACCATTCAAGAGTTATAGCAGCTTTAAAAAATATTTTACTTTTTTAAGCTTACGCCAACGCCGATATCAGCACATGCAGGAAAAAAAAAAAAAAAGAAAAAAAGACCAACGGAAAGAGAGCGTGGGAGGGAGAAGAAAGAGAATAAAAAGACAAATAGCCGGTCGGGATCGTCCGTGAGTTAGATTAACTCGCGGACGATCGCGAAGTAGACTTTTCGGGATAGATATAGCAATCACATAATAGCACTTTGGAGCAAAGAAGCACCTTTTTGACTCGAGAAAAAGACTGGAAGGGGTAGTCGGGGAAGATCGCCTAAAGCTCTACGAACATCAACCCTAATGTGGTGGATTACAACGGCCCGACAGAGCCGTGGGCTACCACAACTATACATAGGATTGAGTGCAACCTCAGGTAACCCATAGTCCAGACACCATGTCTACACAACTGATTACTACACTAATCACATATGATAACTAGAGCACTCAATACGAGCGAAGATCCTATGCCAAGGTATGAAAACTATACTAACCGTACTCATAAAAGGCATAAAGTAAATAGAGAAGATAAACATATATTAAAGCATAAGTCTTACAAAGAAAAGATACAAAGACATACCAAGTCTCCGAAGACTTCCCCAGAACTGCAGCATTGGAAAATTAACTTGATATGCTTTCACACCATGTATAGTATGCATCACGCGATATTGTAGAATGATACAGTTTTGTACGGGAACTAGATCTTCATGTAGACTTAGTAAGCACTAAATCTAGTCAGGAGACATAACAGGAATTCCAATCTGGTCAAGGTTGATGGCATTGGAAACTAGACTTCATAAGCTTTCTAACAAGTGCTCATTGACCTTCATAGCTTTTGAGAATCAAAAGTTATGGCTATTTCTTTCAGACTGTTCTGTAGGACTAGTCTGGTTCGAGCGTGATCCTTCTCTACGTTCATCATCTTATGTGTTCTTGTCATCCTCCTTGGTGAACCTGAGCAACAACAACATGCACGACTTAGGCAGTATATAATTCTCATTAATGTTAATATGAAGTTCACAAAGTAGCGCGTTCACCTGTTGTTGTAACTTCTTAGCTCGGCTGCGTGTAAGTGGTCCATTAAGGACTTGAACTGGTGTAGGTGTGGTCGGTATGGTTGACGAGGCGGTCGGTGAGGCCGGCGTTGAGGTTGGAGTGGTCTGCCGTGGAGGTCGGAGTGGTTGGCAAGGTCATATCATCAGCATGTATGACTGGGATGTCCTCATTATCCTCCCTCTCTTGAAAAGGAGTCGCCCTCGACTTTGATCCTTCTAGTCCAAAGAATGGTGTTAAGTCAGAGACATTGAAGGATGTGATAATGCCATAATCTTCAGGGAGCTCAATCTTGTAAGCATTATCATTGATCTTGGACAACACTCTGAATGGACCATCTCCTCGGGGCATCAACTTGGATTTGCACTTCTCTAGAAAGAGGTCTTTGTGAAGGTGTACCCACACTAAATCACCGTGCTCAAATGTCACCTTCTTGCGATGCTTGTGATGGCGGTAACCAACCGCATATAAAACACCGTCAACATTAGCATAAAAACCACCAAACATAATAGAAATAGGGATTCATACTAACCAATTCCACGAAGTTTTGGTGAGTTTACATGTTTTGCGTGTCTACCATGAAAAACACCCAAATTGAGCCAAATATGAAGGAAAATATGAAACAAAACATATATTTGAATTTGGCCCAAAGCAAAGCAAGCAAAGATGAAGCAAAAGTCAACTTGGATTTGCGCTTCTCTAGAAAGCGGTCTTTGTGAAGGTGTACCCACACTAAATCACCAGGCTCAAATGTCACCTTCTTGCGATGCTTGTGTTGGCAAAGAACTAACCGCATATAAAACACCATCAACATTAGCATAAAAACCACCAAACATAATAGAAATAGAGATTCATACTAACCAATTCCACAAGTTTTGGTGAGTTTACTTGTTTTGTAGGTCTACCATGAAAAACAACCAAATTGAGCCAAATATAAAGGAAAATATGAAACAAAACATATATTTGAATTTGGCCCAAAGCAAAGCAAGCAAAGATGAAGCAAAAGTCTATCTATAGGCCAAAACCGACCGAAGCTACGACATGGGCCAAGGCCCGCACCGGGCCAAAGGCCTCGCCGCAAAAGCCGGTGGCCATCGGGCTCTGGCCGGTGCGGCCGAGCCGGCCGGGCGCGGCCGAGCCAGGCCCTCCGACCGGCCGACCGCCGGCTTTGGTCGGTCACATTATCCGCGAGAAAGTCGGTAGAAGTGGTGGCCAAAATGTACCTCCAAATCGACGTTTTGAGGTCGGTTGCCACATTATGAAGGAGAGGAGAAATATGCAAAGACTCCCTCCTCTCTCCCTATAAAAAGGGGCTCCATCCTTCACAATAAAGAATAACAAGTCAAGATACAACACAAGTGAGCAAGAAAGTAGAGTGCCACCTTTGTAAATAGAATAGGGAGTGAGAGAGGGAAAGCTAGAAGAAGAGTTGCCTTCTTCTACTTATGAGCCCGGCGTGCCGCGGATCTCGGGTAGTCGGAGTGCCGGACTTGTCGGTTCCCGCTACGCTTGTACCTCTATGATCAACTTATCATTTGGGGTAAGAAGATCGTGTTTATCTTTTGGTTTATTCATCTTAAGTAATTTACCTTTATTATTATAATCTTGCGGGATCGATAGTTTGTCCTTTGGGGTGGAACTCTAGTAGAGGAACTTCTGGCGAAAGGTCCTGGCCAACACTAGAGTCGTAATCGCTAGCGTAGACGTGGTGTCTGAGTTAGTGGTTATCTATCGTTTGCCTCGTGCTCCATGGTTGAGGGGTAGGCAGCAGGTGGTGACAGCCCTGTCCATCCCTTGCACTCCCCCATGTTCGGGTACGACGTAGAGCTAATTGTCGAAAGCTGCCTAGTTTTGTGCGTTGGCCGGTGCCCGAAGTAAGGTTATAGTAACCAAGTTATCTTGACTTAAGATCATCTGCCTATAAGAGACCTCACTACCCATAGTTATCCTATCTTGCTCGGGGAGACTCAGTTTAGAGAACTCTCTACACATCCGTTCCTCGTGAATTATACGATACCCCCTCGCTACCACCGGGTGAAGTGCTACAACGGTTTTTTTTCGTGGCGCTTGCGGATTTCCCTGCGCTTTCACTAAGAAACACCAACAAGCATTTCGGGCGCCATTGCCGAGAGGCGGTTGTCGTAGTTTCCTCCGAACCTAGTCCTCCCGTGTATCTTCTTGTTTTTATCTTTCTTTTTCTTTTCTTCCAATGGAGCAACCCACCATCCAAAATCTATCCGCTCCCTAAGGGCGGGCTCGTTGAACCATGCCAATCCTCGAAGCTAATCACGCCTTCTAGTTATGAGCTCGCCCTAGCTTCATAGCCATGGTTTGGGACCAAGCCTTTTCAGGTTTGGATTACAAAAATCCATATCATCACCTCAGGAGTTTGAGCAGCTACATTGCTTGCCCGACCATTGCGGGCATGTCACAAGAAACATTGCGGTGGAAATTGTTTCCCTTCTCTCTAAATGAGAGAGCAAAACAATGGTACGCCCACAACGTAGAGAAGGTAAACGGAGATTGGGAAGAATTGAGGAATAGATTCTATCTTGCATTCTTCCCTATATCTCGAATCGCTGCCCTACGACAAGAGATTCTCAACTTCCAACAAAAAGAAACAGAAACCATAGGTGCAGCCTGGGACCGTTTTTCAATCCTATCTAGATCCGGCCCAGATTTGTCTATACCAAACCATGTACTATTGCAGCATTTTTGGTTGAGTCTTAGCAAAGAGTTTGCCCTACAGCTTGATATAGCCGCCGGAGGGTTGTTTACACATAAAACCTCAGCGGAAGGAGAAGCTCTCCCAGATCGCATTCTTGAGAATACTCCTCCGCTAGAACCCATCCGTGTAGAGCCCAAGCTTGTCCATGAGGAAGTCTCTTTTGCTGAGGCTGAGCTTTCCACATCTATAGAGAGGCCCTCGCCCGAACCAAAACACCAAAAGGAAGAATCCCCATGTTCAGATCTTCCGTTTTTCGAGGTTGATTTTTTAGAAGAATTTAGAAATACCTCAAATTATACAAGTCAGAAGAGACCACCAATCCCTGTCACTCCTAAAGGACCCCTTGACAAAATTTTTCTCATGGAATCCATTAAGGAGTTGACCACTATCATGAGCAACGAATGGTTAGAAGAAGGAGAACTCTCTTCTGAAGAAATTCAGATTAGTTCGCCATCTACTCCAATCCATTGTGAATTCCAAGGGGATCTAATAGAGGTTATGTATAACCCTACTGTGGGAGTAAACATCATGTCAAAATCCTTTGCGCAATTTTGCTCAAAGGAAACTTTCCAAATTCCCACAACTAGGTCCTTACGAATAGCACTTCGAACCATTCTAAAAGGACGTGGTATTTTACATGACCAGATTCTTCTCCGCACAATAATGTCAAACTTTCAGTGGACTTTCATATCTTTGATGTCCAAAATTTTGACATCGGGCATCCCCTAGAAAAGCTTCTTGACTTATCAAAAACCGGGGAATTAGATATCAAGCTGGGGAGAGATTCTTTTTCCATCGTAGTCGAACAGCTAAAAACTCGCGACGCACCCTCTCCCCTATCCTTACCAGCCCGAGGAAGTCATGTCAGTAATGCCTTATGATTCTCCTAAATCGTCCTTAAAAAGATGCCTAATTCTTCACGTAAGAAGAGGACGATTTAGATGAGACCATAGAACTTCCCAAGGAGGAAGAGCTGACACGACCTTCTATTGAGCTTAAACCCTTACCCGCTAGCCTATGCTATATCTTTCTAAACAGCGACACACAAACTCCTGTCATCATTAGTGATAAGTGTTGGTATTTCTAACGTCACTATAACAAAAGGTGGAGTTAATCTCACCTTAGGCTATATGCCGCCGAGACACTTTCGGGTGGTTCATCTCTTAACACTACTATGTGCTAGGTTGTCATCCCCCAGCAAAGAATGCTAGGAAATGCATAGGTGATACTCGTGAATGTGTTGTTTGCAATCTAAGGAAAAATAAATATAAAAGGTCTATCCGCAAGCGCACAGATATAAATACCACTTTGTAGCATTTCACCGGGAGTAATCTAGGTTTGTCATTTATATTCTACCACAGGGAGG
The DNA here is from genome assembly GCA_015847255.1 of Hyparrhenia diplandra. Taxonomy (NCBI): domain Eukaryota; kingdom Viridiplantae; phylum Streptophyta; class Magnoliopsida; order Poales; family Poaceae; genus Hyparrhenia; species Hyparrhenia diplandra. The sequence goes on along the minus strand of JADLZK010010225.1, from coordinate 171,957 downwards.
AATATTTAAAGATGGGCGCAAATATAATTTGATAAGTGGCATACTTATGAGAGATTCTATCACTAGTGCTAACTTTAGCAGGGGTAAGCCAATAATGATAAGAATATAATAATGATAAATAAAGGCAGAGGCATCACACACAGAGATGGGAATATACTACTATAAGTTAGACTTAACATTGACTACTTTGTAAGAGACATTTAATTCTTCTATAGCATTGAATCTACTAAGTCATTACATCTACTCTGAGGCATATGTTATCATATATAGCATAGTAAACTCTAGATCATGTATCCGGACGACTATCAAGGAAAATCAAGAGCGAAACAAGATATTCCCCATACTCATTGTCCACTTGTCTTATAGACGGAGGGTGGATTCCAAAGGACTCAACAGGACTGTCACTCCCGCGATCTACCACACGACCGAATATAAGGTGCACTCGCAGTAAATCATATATAAGCACCATGCTTACATAAATATTTCTACCACCTAACCCACTCGAGTACTAAATTAGGCGCTCTACGAATAGATACATAAATCTATCATAAACTACATCTATATCAAGCATACTATTAGAATAAAGTAAGAACATAGCAAACAAACACATAATATTATAATAGGGCAAAGTCATAGATACAAGATAATATCCGCATCGTAGAACTTGAAGATCTAGAACTCCTCGGGTAGGCACACCCAAATTCTACTTGAATCGACTTGCTAATCAACTTAGATGAACTAGAACTAGATGAACTAGAACTAGAACAAGTAGCTAACCCTAGTCTCCTCGTGGAGATACTCTCTTCTACTTACCTCGACTTGGCTAATAATGAATTGCAACCGAATTGATATGAATTAGGGTTTAACCCCAAGGCAGGTCTTTCTTATATAGGCCTTGGCGATGAACGATAACCATTAGATCAAACCGACCTCAACAACAAGTGTAGATACAACCTCAAAGTCGGTTACAAACCGACCTAGAAGTTTGAGGCTGAACAGAGGGTCCCACCTGGCGGCCGGCCTAGATGGCCCTGGCGGCCGCCAAGGGTTAGACTCCCCTCGGCCTCTGGTTCCTTCTGGTGTCTCCCCGAACCTTCTAGAGTGTTTTAGTCCACATTTTGGGTCGAGTTACTTCACGGTTAAGTCTTGTCATCATATGGGATGTATATTCCTAACTTTCTCCATTCTTCTCTCTCGCATTTATCCATTAAGTCCCTGAAAATACATAAATCACCAAAAATCATGGAACTTATTAGTATAAACCTCTAAACTAAGTATTTATTCAATTTATGTTCTTATTTCATATCTTGTTGACATATAATAGTATATCATAACAAGTGTCAACAATAAGCTTAACGAATAGGAGACAGCCCAACTCATCGCCGTTTTAGAGAAACATAGAATGGTTTTTTGGGTATTCCCTACAAGATCTCAAAGGGATAAGCCCAACACTCTGTCGTATCCCCATTGACCCTTCGAGTACACCATCTCGAGAACCCCAATAAAGGCTCAATAATATGACGAGGGAAGTCATGAAGAACGAAGTCCTCAAACTTCTTCATGCCGGGATCATTTATCCCGTACCACATAGTGACCGGGTTTGTCCCGCCCAAGTGGTACCCAAAAAGAGAGGAATGACGGTCGTTGAGAACACTAAGAACGAACTCATTCCACAACGAACCGTCACGGGGTGGAGAATGTGTATAGATGTTGGGGAGGGACCCTCGCCGGGGGACCCCCGCAGCTCCCGGGCCCAAAGACGACACCGGGCGCTGGGGCGGCGAGGCCAACACGACACCCCAAGGTGCGCCGGCGGCGAGGCCAACACGACACCGCAGCGCTGGGACGGCGGAAGCAAAGACGACACCTTCGCAGCGCTGGGGCGGCGAGGCCAACATGACACCCCAGCGCGGGGAAGCGGAGGCCAAAGATGACACCCAAGCAGCGCTGGGGCGGCGAGGTTAACGCGACACCGCGCAGCGCCGGGGACAATGGAGGCCAAGTTACACACCCCGCAGCGCGGGGGTGGCGAGGCTGGACGACACCCGCAGCGCCGGGGACAATGAGGCCAGTTGCACACCCCGCAGCGCGGGGTGGCGAGGCTAACGCGACACCTCCGCAGCGGGGGCAGCACAGTGGGTGGGACACCTCCGCGGGCACAGCGGCGATGGAGCCCTTAGCGACCTGTGGCCAGCGGCGGCGCTAGTAGGGTGGAACCCTAATGGAGCCTTGGGCGCGGTGGGACTTATGTTTTTACCTTTTTACCCCCGAGGGGTTTGTACCAATTTACCCGCTGGCCCTAGACGTAAGTGGCAAACACGCCTTGTCCTGATATGTAACTACAGTAAATACCGACCGGACGCCTATAAATACGGGCCGACAGGACGTATGAAGGGGACGGTGGGTAGGCGCTTTCATGACCGGTCAATTGAAAAGATATTCTCTTGGGAACTCAACCTTTGCCCACGTCGTTCCTTTCCTCACTCCTGTGGAAAACCCTCGCCCCTCCTCCCGCCATCCACGTGGCAAAGGTTAGAGGGGCAGGTGTGTATCCCACGCTTGGCGCCGTCCGTGGGGACCGACATGAAAAGCCATGCCGCCAACACCCTGAGCAATACGAGGGGGGCGGGCACCCCAACGACGGGAGGCCATCCGCCGCCCCGCCCGGGCCCAACCCCCCCCCGGCCCGGACCGTCCCCCGCCGGACTCTACCAACCTCGGAGACGAGCCCACCGCGCCTACCTTCGCACCGGGTGGGGCCCAACCCCTCCTTCGCCCGGCCAGCGTGGGGCTCCCCCAATGAATGTGTCCGAGGCCACCGGCCCGGCCCCGGAACCCGGCCGATCATCACGGAGGTCCCGCAGGTCGGGCTCGGTGGTGCAAAGAACCACTACGCCAACCACCCCCGACGCTGGGGGGCCCTGGGGGGGCTTTCGAGAGGCTTCGCCGAGGGGCTGACCGAGGATGATGAGGACGAGGAAGCGGCAGGACGGCTGCCCCGAGGCGTTACGCAAAGCACAGATCGCCGAAAAGCGCAGTACCGGAAACCCCGACCGAGGCAGCGCCTCGCAAGACCATCGTGGACCAGGCCGAGGCGGCCGTAGGGCGCCGACCGGGCCGGAGCAACAACGGGCGGCCAAGCGCTGGGAGATACACGGCCCGCATGGGGCCCCGTACATTGGCCTAGGGCAGCGCACGCCTTTGCCTCGACACCCACCTCCACCACCCCGCCGCTTGCCAATGCCCAACCCACTCCACCGCTAAACACCCCACCGCAAGCTGAAAAACACACACGCTCCACGCGGTTATGCTCCGCCAAACCCCCCGCCAGCCACCGAAAACCGCCACCGAGTCGCCGAACAGCCACCACGAACCTCCCACTATGACCCCACATCCCCACACTCGTTCGCCCTCCAAATGGCGGAGTGGCCCGCCTCAGACATGCCCCTCACCACCTACCACGGTATACGGGGGCGCAGACACCCCCGACGCTCATCATGTCATATGAGGAGGCCGTGGCGGCGGCCGGAGGAGACGAGTCCACTATGGCGAAGTCTTTCATCATAGTTGCGAGGGACATCGCTCAGTCCTGGTACTCAACCTTGCCCCCCGCCTCCATCAGCAGCTGGTCAGAGCTCCGAACGGCACTACAAACGAACTTCAAAGGGGTAGACTCGGCCACGGCCAACTCCACCGAGCTCCTCGTCATACAAAAACCAACCGAACCTCTCGAAGATTGGTGGCGGAGGTTCCTCCAAACCAAGGCAAGGACCGAGGGCGTGGCCCGACCAAAGCGTCATCATGGTCTGTCTTGGCTCGCATAAGGCCGGGCCGCTGCCATTCCAAAATCGAGAGGAGCCAGCCAAAGACCACGAAAGCGTCATGTGATAATGGAGAAATATTGCAGAGCCGACACTAGCCACAAAGCAAAGCTCGAGGCCTCTCGGTCGCAACCCCAAAGAGTCCGCAACCCCGCAGAAAGACCGCCAAGGTCGAAAAACTTCGCCAGACCGCGCCGTCACAAATGATAGACTCCGTGCCCCCGCCCGAGCAGCAGAGATCAAACCACCCCGTTAAACCCACCCTATCGCCCAAGGGACCAACGGCCGCACAACCAACGAGACGACCGGGGCCCGTCTCAACAGAAGCAACCCTACCGCCACTATTGCGGGTAGATAAGGGTCACTACACCAAACAAAGGTCCATACTTCGCCAAAGGAAAAGAGTTTATGGACAACCCGCCTAGCTTCCCAAAGAAGCCAACCGCCGATCAACCACACCAAGACCAACGCAACCCCCGCGGCACAACCATTACTCCTACACCCCCGCCGAACTACGGACTCCTTCCGTGCCCTGCTTCAGGCTACCAGCTTTCAATCAACCCTCATACCACCACCACTCCGCACAATCAGCCCGCTTCGGCGGCCAAGCCTATACATTACACACCCCCCAAACCCCGAACCGTTTCACCCCAACCCCGCATTACCACCACCCCGCCAATTCCAACCTTACCACCACCGCCACCCCCGCCACCACCAAGAAAAGCAAGAAATGCGCACCACGCTAAACAACCCCACCTCCGCTTATGGTGAGATCTTGGCCATCTCGGGGATCCAACGAGGACCACGGCAACAAAAAAGACGAGAAAAGGAGTACTATCGCAGGTCCATCACGTGGCCGCGAGGGCCCCCACAAGAACAATCAATGGTCCCATATTCCGATCACGTTCAGCGCGCAGACATGAGGCTCAAGGATTACCCCCACACCGACGCGATGGTAATCAAGACAACCGTCGCAGTTGGATCGTAAACAAAATCTTGGTTGACACAGAAGCTCCGCAGATATTCTCGCTCACCTCCACCTATGACCGCATGAGACTCGATCAGAACCTCCCTGAGCCCGCAGAAACCCCCTCTTTGGATTCGGAGGTCAGCAAAGTCGAGCAATAGGGAAGATTACCCCTCGCCGGTCACTTTCGAGACCAGCCCCACCCTCGGACCGAAAACATAACCTTCGACGTGGTTGACATGCACTACAACTACAATGCGATTTTCGGAAGGGGCATCATCAACGCGCGTTCGGGCAAGAATCCACCCGGGCTATCTCGCATGAAAATGCCATCGACACGGGTCATAGCGCTGGGGACCAGGACCTCGCAAGGACCGCGAGGGGGCAGCTTGCCCCAGTGGCAAATAAACGTGCGCCCCTCGAACAAGACAAAAAGACAGAGAGGAGAACGAAAAGAAAGAAAAAGGGGACCCCGAGGAGGACCGCTACAAACCCCGCGCGCCCAAAACCAAAGGAGGAGACCAAACAAATCGCTCTTCCCGAACGATGAAACTAAGGTAGTGACCATCTCCGCAACGTTGAACCCCCGACTTCGAGGCGAACCTCACCCATTTCCTTCGCGACCACATCGCGACGTGTTCCCGCCGGGTCGGCCGAGGACCTCCTGTATGCCGACCACAAATAATCGAGCACAAGCTCAATATCCGGGGAGGGAGCAACCCTCGTGCAAGCGTAAACTCCGCCAAATGTCCGAAGAGAGAAAGCAAAGACAAGTCGAGGTCAATCGCCTCCTAGACGCCAAAGGAATAAGACCGTAAAGTATCCAACATGGCTATCCAACGTGGTCCCGTCAAAAACCAAGCCTCTCAAAGGACAAGGCGTAACCTCCGAGATGGAGAATGTGTGTGACTTCACAAGTCTCAACAAAGCATGTCCGGCGATCTACTTCCCCTACCCCGCACGACGCTCGTAGACGCAGCCGCGGGTGTGAAATGCTATCACCGCCGATCGCTTCTTGGGGTACCACCAAATCGATGAGCAAAGAAGACGAGGAGAAAACCAGCTTCATAACACCCACCGGCACATATTGTTTCGTGAGGATGGCGTAAGGCCTCAAGAATGCGGGGTCCACCTTCGCACGAATGACCGCGAAGTCCTTGCGCACGACAAGGCAATCCGCTACGTTGATGATATTGTTGTGCGCAGCAAGCTCGGAACGCACCACAGCGCACTAAAGGGGGCATTCTTGAAACTCCGCGGGGCCGGGCTCAAGTTAAACCCCGCCGGCGCGTCTTCGAGTCAACAGGCAAATTACTCGGGTGCCTAGTCTCCGCAAGGGGCATCGAAGCAAACCCAACCAAAATTCAAGCAATCACTAAAATGGAACCCCGACGAAGAGGAAATTGGCACAACGCCTCGCCCGGCCGCATGGCCTCCCGAAAGCGTATTCATCTCAAGGTCCGCAGAGCGGGCCTACCCTTCTTTCGATACCGAGGGCATCGGAGCCTTTCAACGGGGTCCAAAGACAACAAAGAGCCTTTGACGACCTCAAACAAGTACCTCCTCAACCCGACAACCCTCGCAACACCGAACCCGGCGAGGGCCTCCTACTCTATGTGGCGCCCTCCCCGCACGCTGTAAGCGCGCAGCCTCGCTAAGCAAGTCACCGAACAACATCAAGCGCGACAGCCCCCCATCTACTACGTATCGAAGTCCTCGAAGGCCCCAAAAGCAACTACACCGAGCTAGAGAAGGTAGCCTCACGCCGTAGTCATGGCCGCAAGAAAGCTTAAACACTACTTTCGGTCACATGAGATCACGGTGCTGTCTTGCTTCCCCGTTAGAGAACATTTTCAAAACCCCGAAAAAAAAAAGGATAGCCCGCCGGGCAACGTAACCGGGCGATCACGCGATCAACTTCGGGGCGTAACAAAGAATTAAATCCCAAGCCCTCGCGGGACTTCGTGGGCCGATTGGACCCCGACATATATAATCGGTAGCCGCGTTGGACCCAATATGGACAACGACACCGATGGAGCTTGGGGCTCCCGCGGCGCGGGATTGCAGCCATCCTCATCTCACCATCCGGCGTAAAGCTCGCTATGCAGCGAGGTTGGAGTTCCCATGCACCAACAACATCGCAGAATACGAGGCGCCATACCGGCCTCCCGAACAAACTCCGCGCTCTATCCGCAAGAAGGGCCATCATCAGAACAGACTCAAGTCGCCTCGGGCCATGTCGAAAAAAAGTGCAGGGGCCCGAAACCCGCAGCTACGTATACCTTCGGGTCCGAAAACGGAAGCCTTTTTTTCCGGGTATCACAACAAAAACCATAGCGGGAAGGGACAACGGCGAGGCCGACGAGCTAGCAAAGCAGCGCGGCGACGCAGAACCCGCTACCCCCTGACGTGTTCTTACGAGATCCTAACAAAGCCGGCCGTCGAAGGGTCCCCCGCCGGCACCCAAGTCTGTGAACGCCATAGCAAGCGAAGATTGAGGGCCCCATTAATAGCATACATCAAAGGCCACCTCGAACCCGAAATCAAAGGAAGAGAAAAAGAGGATAGCGCAGAAGGTAAGGGGATACGTAATGATCGGCGAGCAGCTATACAAGGCATCGGTTACGCCACCGTGGCTCAAATGTGTCTCGACCTCTCCGAGGGAAGAGCAATCCTCGCAGGCGCATGAGGGCATCTGCGGCTCACATAACGGACCCCGCCGCACTCGTCGGAAAAAGTGTTCGATTGACAGGGGGTTTCTATTGGCCCACCACTCAAACCTTCCCGGGGCATCAACCACACCAATCTGCCCTACATGGCCCCTCCAAAGATGGGGAATCGACCTTGTCGGACCAATGCCGCCCGCGCCCGGGAACCTCCGCTACGCAATTGTAGCCATTGAGTACTTCACAAAATGGATCGAAGCCCGCCCCCTCGCAACGATAACCTCGCGTTCGGTCAGAAGTTCTTTGGCAACAAATCATATGCCGCTCGGGTCCCAAGAGAAATCACAGAGACAACGGCACACAATTCGACAACATTGCGAGGCCTTCAAACAATTCTGCTTCCAGATCGGAACCAAGATACACTTCGCCTCCGTCAGACATCCCCAGTCCAATGGCCTCGTGGAGAGGGCCAATGGCACAATACTGCAAGCCATCAGCTCAACAATTCAGGGCAAGCCAAGGCACCTCGGGCGGAGCATCTCACGCCAATGGTCCGTCACATAACACCTCCGAATGCGAGCAACAAAGTTCACCCCATTCAAGCCGCCGTTCGGGAAGAGGCCGTGCTCTGCAGGAACTAACCCGCGGCTCCCCAAGAACAACCTTCGCGCCAGCCAAAGAGAACCCCCTCTCCAGTGTCCTTGTCGAAGAAGTCCGCAATCAGGCGCCCCTCAACCTCCACTCATACCAGCAAGAAACTTGCAAATGGCGTGACAAGAAGGTGAAGCCCCGCGTGACCTCGCAGCCGGAGACTTCAAGCGCCATCGAAAGCAAAACGCTCAAATGGCGGGGAAGTTTGTCGCCAAGTGGTCGACCTTTCCTTGTCACAAGGTCGATAAGACCCGGCTCGCCACCACCCGCAAGACCTCGAGGGAAACGACCTACCACGCACCCGAACATAGACGACCTCCGCAAATACTACCCATAGCGGCGCCACACCTCGGCGTTCGCGAGTCGTAAGATTTCCTATTCATTTTTGCTTTTCCTTTTTTACAAGTTTCTCGTAAGACTCTATCATGTAACCGGGGCTGCACTCTTTTTCCTCGAAGGGGGGCGAGGTTTTTTAACGAGGCAACACCCCATTTTATCAATATATGCAGATTTTTCCCCGAAAAAACTTGCCTCCGCCATGTTTTCAAAACACAACGCCGAAGGGGCGAAGCGGTGACCCTCCGCCCTCATCGGGCGCATCCACAAGGATGATTGGCCCGCCAGGGCTCAAGATCCGCCAAAGACCCCAGGCTAGGCCAAACATGCCAGGCTCGCAAAACTCCCCCCGACGCGACCCCGAGCATGGGCCGCTGAGAGATAAAAAGACGCCACACCTCGCAAACCGCGCCAGGGCTCGCAACCAACCCCGACGCGACCCCGAGCATGGGCCGCCGCGGGAGGTACAAAAAGACGCGCACCCTGGCAAAACGCGCCCAGGCTCGCAAAAACCTCCCCGACGCGGACCCCGAGTATGGGCCGCGCGAGGTAAAAGACGCCAAGACCGCAAACCGCGCTTTGGGGCTCAGCAGAATAACCGACGCGGACCCCGAGTATGGGCCGCCGGGAGGTACAAAAGAGACGTGCACCCCGGGCAAAACGCGCCCGGGCTCGCAAAACCAACCCCGACGCTGACCCCAAGTACGGGCCGCGGGAGGTACAAAAAAGACGTGCACCCCGGCAAAAACGCCGGGGGCTCGCAAAACGCCAAAAGTTCCACTTTCACGCCAAGTACAAAGACTGGGACACCACCAGAGTAGACCACTCGGTACAGCGCATTAAATATTCCCACCAACAAAAGGACCGCCACTTCACTACCCTCGCACGCCAAGGACACCCACCTAACCCCATCAAGTCAATTAAAGGGATACCCACCACCGTACAACCCCCGCACCACTATAAAACTCGCACCACCACCGCACCAGCAGCACACCACAAAACCCACAAGCCAAGAAGAGGCACGGCAGCAAAGCAATGCCCCCAGAACTAGCAAGCCCACGCTCCTACAGTGCGAGCCGCCACAAACCTCGCAATAATCAACGCCGCAATCACACCCCTGACACCGCAATGGAAAATGTAAAGCAGCAGCAACTAGCAGTGCAACAAGGGCTCCCCGCGCACACAATCACCAGCAGCGCCAACAGCCCCCCCGCTGAATCCATCGCCACGGGGAGCTTAGCCCCCTGGCTGCACCGCAATGGAGAATGTAACATCCTCCCGAGCGGCAAGGCGCCAAAGGAATCAAAGTTCCAGCAGCAGCGCCCGGGGAGCCCACCTATTAAAAGACCCCGCGCACAACGCAGAGCTACAAATAAGAAACCCTCAAGACCCCGCAAAGACAAGACAGCTGCAAAGCAGGGACCCCGCACCAACCAGGCCTCCTCGCAAGAAGGGCATTCAACGCAAGTTTCGAACCATCACCCCGACACCACATCGACCAACTCGAGAACCCTCGGCGCCCGGAGTGCATAAGAGAAACCCCACGCCTACACAGGTAGGAATAGGAGGCCTCGGGAAAAGCCGCCTAGCAGGCAACCCTGCTTAACTTAGAAACCCAAGGTAACCTTGGGCAACCTAGTAGAGAAGCTTAGCTAGTCGTTTTCCTCTCTCCGCAAGCAAGGAAAGCATTGCGGATAGCCAATGCGCCCCGCATAAAACATGTACTCCCTGCGGTCGGGCAATGGAAAACCGCCGCCTCGCCCTCACAAAATAACAAAACCCTACAACTAACACCCGCGCAAGTCACGAGCCTCGCTAAAAGAAGCAGAGGGGCGTCATTTCGCGCAACTAACACCCCGCAAGACAGCGAGCCTCGCTAAAAGAAGCAGAGGGCGCCGCTGCGCAACCAATACTCCGCAAGATAGCGAGCCTCGCTAAAAGAAGCAGAGGGCGTCGCTGCGCAACTAACACCCCGCAAGACAGCGAGCCTCGCTAAAAGAAGCAGAGGGCGCCGCTGCGCAACTAATACCCCGCAAGATAGCGAGCCTCGCTAAAAGAAACAGACGGCGTCGCTGCGCAACCAACACTCCGCAAGGTAGCGAGCCCCGCTAAAAGAAGCAGAGGGCGCCGCCGTGCATCTAAATACTCCACAAGCAAATGAGCCTCGCAAAAGAAGAAGGGGCCCTCGCTGCAATTTCATTTACGCAACCATTCAAAAACCCCGCCAAAGCGGCATCCCTCGCCAACAACACAAAAAACGTCATTTTGCCACAATGCCCAAGCGCCAACATTTTTACAAAAGCCCCGCGAAGGGGGACAAGTTCACAAAGAACCCCGCGAAGGGGGACAATTTACATCAACCCCAAGCGACGGGGGACAAATTTACAACAACCCCGCGAAGGGGGGACAATTTTACATCAACCCCGCGACGGGGACAAATTTTACAACACCCCGCGAGGGGGACAATTTCACAACAACCCCAAGCAGAGTCAACCATTCAACAACCTCGTGAAAGGGCATCTCCGAGCCAAAAGCCCCTCGCAATGCACCACGCTAGCCACCTCCTCAACAAACCTCTCCAACACTTCTTCCACGAGGATCGCCGCGACTTCCTCCACGAACTCCGCCACGTCCAACCACCTCGATGTCAAGAAACGAACCTCCACCTACCCTCCCGACCAACCCCCTCCGCCAACGCCTCGGCCAAACTCAGCGGCCCCCCACAACAAGGGAGCAGCCCTAACAACGGGAGTGGCCCCGGAACACTCTCCGCGGAAGACACGCCGCAGTCACGCCGCATCTAGCTCCGTCGGTTCCGGCCGCAAAATCACCGCACCCTCACAATCCACCTCAAACTCAACCTTACCAAGCGCAATAGCAACAAATTCTCCTCATCCCCGAGGTCCTCGTCCAACACAGCCGCGGACGGCCCCGCCCGAATACCATCCGCTCCACTTGACGATCCGATAGGTCATATTCACGCCGTAAAAGCCCCCGCGGCCCGGTTCTTCACATCATACCTCCTAGTACGCGCCCACCAAAAAGCTTCGGCCGATCCCGGGTACTTCATCATCGCAAGTGAGCCCGTGTCTCCCCGAGATGAAAATGTCTTGGTAATTCATCATAAGGGGGATGACATTGAGCACCTCCTCGCAAGCAGTCCCAAGCAGATCCTCAAGCGGGCAGCCAAGGGTCAGAAAACACACCCCGCAAAGTTCAACACCCCGACCAAGAACGATTAAAAAATGCTAAACAACGCAGCTTGACTAACAAAATAGCAAAATAAGAATCAAAACACGCTTAACCTTCAACCACACACCCCGACTTCTGAAAGTGCACCAAGTACATTTACGTAACCTCCAAATGAGGCCCCCTAACTACTACACATGTCATAGGACATCACTCCCGCGAGGTCTCAACCCGGGCCGGGTAAGCGGCGCCCGAGCCGTCCGGGCAAATTTCGACTTGCACCCGGGGCAGCATTGTCGCCTCCTTCCGCAGGCACCTTCACGGGCAGCTCCGCCATCTTGGCCAACTCTCGCCTCCGGCCTCGGCCAAGGGCCGGATCCTCCGGGCCCCGCAGTCCACAAAGAACCCCGCCGCCCCCCAGCCGAGCAAAGTACCGCCAAAGCCCGCACGAAGATAGGGTCAGCAAAAAGCACCAAGGACATTCCAAACTGCACAACAAGCATCACGAAAAAGAAAAAACCTGTACCCGGTGTCGGCCTGGCCTCCCTCCATGGCCACGCCATGTCCAACATCCATAAAGAACTTCTTCGTAAATCTCCCCGCCGGTAGCGGAGGCCCTCGTCCTCCCACGCATCCATCTCCCTCCTCCCTCTTCGGGAACTTGAGCCATGGGGGCTCATTGAGATGGGAACCCCGCAAGCCGCGCAGTGTGACCAAGCGCCATCGCCCCCACATACCCTCCGAAGTCCGCCGCATGATGAACCCGGCCGAGTCACGCCGAAAATCCCGACTTCGCCACTCGGCGATGGCACCGGCTCCACGACGGGCGGCGAGGGGCAGGCCGCTCCCCCGCGTCCACCGTAACGCAATGCCAAGGGTCTCTTTCACCGAGCATCCCCCCAGCCACGCCGTCATCGTGCGAGGACAGCCGTTGCTCCAACTCCGCCACCTTCTTCGCCCGCCTCCTCCCCGGACCTAGCCTCGCGCGCCGGTGACCAGTCAACGCCGCGGCGGAGGTTTCCACCACACTTCATGCGCCTTCCGGAACCTCTCCCGCAAGGGAGGCATAAGCCAACGCCCGCCGCTTCAACCCGCATCCAGGCGCGCCACCTCCCTCGGGCGCCGTTCCACCTCATGGGCCCGTCCCAGGACCTCCGCCGTCCTATGGCGTCTCGCCACCCCGCAAAGACGTGCTGCCCAGGATCTCACGGCCTTCACCGCGATGTCTTCTTCTAGCTCCGACCGGAGCGAAAGGGACAGCCGTGCTCGCCTCCGGATTCGCACGCGCCCGGCACACACCGTGCCAAGAGTCGCCTCTCCACCTCGCTCGATTCACCCTGGCATTCTCCGATATCGGGCCGGTATACCAGATCGACCCGGTCCACCGGAGCAACCTCTTTCGCAAACCCGGGAGCCGCCGACGCAGGCACCGACCATGCCCCGCTTCCCGCCGATATCCACGCCATCAAGTTCCCCCCTCAACCTCCCGGCCCCACACCAGGATATGGCACCAAACCCGGTCGGCGGGGCCAGGGCGGGACCGAAGAGGCGCCACATGAAGGGGGGGCCGCGGAGGTGCTCGGAGTCGCAAGCGCTCCAGCGGACACCGACCATCGCCGTCTTCCCGGGTCAACCGCGGCGCGGCGAACAATGGCATCGCCACCTCCGACCGTGGGCGCCGGCACCTCCGCCAGACACATCCTCAACCTCGCGCCGAGAGTCCACCTCCTCCTCGCTACGGAGGAGTCCCCGCGACAACCGGGGGAAAGAACCCGGTCCCCACCAACCAAGGGCCGGCCATCCCCCGCTCGAGCCGCCGAGCCGCCGATGTCATGAATAAGCGAACCCGCCCCCGCCGCAAGAGGAGGGCGACCCTCGACCAGGCAGCGGGCGACCCCGCGTCCGCGGACGGCAGCCCCCGTGTCCAAACGGGCCGCCTTCACACCTTTGCTCCCACCACGCCCAGCGTACCCAGCCATCCGGCCCGTGGCCGCCCTCTTCTTCCGTTGCTTGCTCATCGCCCCCCGGCCTCCCACCTCCTCCAGCTTGGGCCAGTCGGGAGGTTAAATGTCGAACCGGTCAAACACCCGGCTCAGCCTTTCGATGACTCCCGAGGGCCAAGCGGATCCGCTTGTACTCCGCATCCCGCACTTCCCACCCAGCCTCCCGGTCCGCCCCTCGACCTCAACAAAGCACCCGGCTGATCGCCGACTTACGAGCTCGCCCTCGGATCCGATGCTCCCACGTAACCTCGAACTCCACCTTGGAGACTTCAGACCCAAACTCCGCAGCTTTATCGACATCCTCCACCGCCACGCCGCGAACGACAGCGGCAAAGACACCCTCGCCGCCACAAATTCCTCCACCAGATCCCGCCCGCCAGGTCTCTGGACATGTGCCAGTCAACATGGCTCCGGCCGCCCGCCGTGGCATTGGTCTCCACCCAACGCCCCTGGCGGGTCGCCAGTCAGAGAGCCCCACAGATCCATCGCCCGCAGCCTCATAGTAAAACCACTTCGACAACCGGGCCACACCACTTACTCTTCCTTCCGCCCGCGCCGGCAACGAGCGACCGGGCGCGGTACGCGCCGGTAGATCAAGGATCGCGCCAACCGCCCGCAGCCCCCGCACAAGCCCCCACGGGCGAGGCCGGGGATGCACGCTGATGGGCGTATGTAGGAAGGCCTCCACGCCCGAACGAGGCCCGCGCGAGCGGCAGGCCCGCATCGGGCGATGCACAAACGTGAAGCACGCAGGTTTAGCGGTGGAAGCGAGTCCAAGACGCCTCATCACACCCAACATGAACTCCGCCGCTTGCAGGGAAGCGCAGCCGGGCCGTGAAGAACTCCGTGAACACCACAACCTCGTTGTCATGAGGTTTGGGGATACGATCACCACGGGGCGGCCGGGCCTTCGCCTTTCAAGATAACCCAGCTCCGCGTACTCCTTGAGCTTCCTGGTTTCCCCACCTTGCGGGGGAGATCTCCCTTGGGCTTGCCCTTCATCGCATCTCCAACCTTCGCCATCCTCCACCAGGAAATTTGAACGAAAACCCCCGCAAAGGCAAACCCCGACACCCAGCGTCCCGCGGTTGAGCAGAACGAGGGCAAGCGGGGAGACAAGAGTGAACAGGAACCGGTGAATGCGTGGAGAGTGAAACTTGAGAGCGCAGAAATTTTACCGCAGCGGCGGCACCGGCTATTTATAGGGGCCAAAGAACTCACCGAACGGACCCAGGGCAGCAGGACCGCTACCACGCACACCGACGGTTCATGTCCAACGCCTCGATTCAGCTCAAGAACTCAACCGCCTCACCCACGGCAAAACCTAACGTGTCAAAACGTAATCCACAACCGCCCAAAGAAGAACTAGGGCGCCGCTGGCGGATAGCCTCAAGAACGCCGAGGCGCCCGCCGGGCCTCCTCCTAAGGTTCGTTGCTCGCCCGGACGCACGACCAAACCCCGAGGGGCTATCATTGGGGAGGACCCTCGCCAGGGGACCCCTAGTAGCTCCCGGGCCCAAAGACGACACCGCAGCGCTGGGCGGCGAGGTTAACACGACACCCCCCGCAGGCGGGGGGGCGGCGAGGCCAACACGGCACCCTCGCAGCGCTGGGACGGCGGAAAAGACGGCACACCCCGCAGGCGCTGGGGGCGGCGAGGCCAACACGGCACTCTCGCAGCGCTGGGAAGCTGGAGGCCAAAGATGACACAATTCAGGCGCGCGGCGGCGAGGGCCAACGCGACACCTCTCGCAGCGCGGGGACAGCTGGAGGCCAGTTACATACCGCAGCGCTGGGAGCCGACGAGGCCAACACGACACCCCGCAGCGCCGGGGACAATGGAGGCAAAGTTGCACACCCCCGCAGCGCCGGGGGCGGCGAGGCTAACACGACACCTCCGCAGGCGCCGGGGGCAGCAGACAAGTGGGACACCTCCGCGGCACAAGCGGCGATGGAGCCCTAGCGACCCAGGCCGGCGGCGGCTAGTAGGGTGGAACCCTAATGGAGCCTTGGGCCTGGTGGGACTTATGTTTTTACCTTTTACCCCGAGGGGGTTTGTACCACTTACCCACTAGCCGGCCCTAGACGTTAAGTGGCAAACACGCCTTGTCCCGATATGTAACTACAAAGAAATACCGACCCGGACGCCTATAAATATGGGCCGACAGGGCGTATGAAGGGACGGTGGGTAGGCGCTTTCATGACCGGTCAATCGAAAAGATATTCTCTTGGGAACTCAACCTTGCCAACGCGTTCCTTTCTCACTCCCGTGAAAACCCGCCCCTCCTCCCCGCCATCCACGTGGCAAAGGTTAGAGGGGCAGGTGTGTATCCCACAATAGACTACCGAAAACTCAATAAGGCCACAAAGAAAGATCACTTCCCACTCCCTTTCATCGATGAGATGTTGGAACGATTAGCAAGACATTATTTCTTTTTTTTCCTTGACGGGTATTCCTGTTACCACCAAATTCCCATCCACCCCGGGTGATCAAAGCAAGACGACCTCTACATGCCCATACGAAACCTATGCCTCCCGTAGAATGTCATTTGGGCTATGTAATGCACCCGCCTCTTTTCAAAGGTGCATGATGTCTATCTTCTCGCACATGATTGAAGACATCATGGAAGTTTTCATGGATGACTTTTTAGTCTATTGAAAAACCTTTGAAAGTTGTCTCGAGAATTTAGACAAGGTCTTGTAATGATGCCAAGAAAAGAACCCGGTACTTAATTGGGAAAAAGTGCCATTTCATGGTTCGTGAAGGCATTGTTCTTGGACACTTAGTGTCCGAGAGGGGATAGAGGTAGACAAGGCTAAAATAGAAGTTATTGAACAGCTACCACCCCCTATGAATGTCAAGGGTATCCGCAGCTTTCTAGGTCATGCGGGGTTCTATAGAAGGTTCATCAAAGATTTTTCACAAATCTCTAAACCCCTCACAAACCTGCTAGCTAAAGATGCACCCTTTGAGTTCACGGATGAGTGCATGAAAGCTTTCCAAACCCTTAAGGAAGCACTCATCTCGGCACCGATCATCCAACCACCAGATTGGTCGCTGCCTTTTGAAATCATGTGCGATGCCAAAGAATTATGCTTTGTTAGGCGCTTTTAGGCCAAACCAAAGACAAAAAGCAACATGTAATCGCATATGCTAGCAAGACCCCGACAGAGCACAATTAAATTATGCCACTATGGAAAAAAAGAGCTCCTTGCAGTTGTCTTTTGCTATTGAGAAGTTTTGATCTTACTTAGTTGGAGCAAAAATAATTATCTATACCGATCATGCTGTATTAAAATACTTGCTCACTAAGAAAGATGTGAAACCTCGCCTGATTAGATGGATTCTCTTACTCCAAGAATTTGACATAGAAATAAAAGATAAAAAAGGAGTAGAGAATACTGTTGCAGATCACTTGTCGTGTATGCAAGTCACTAACATGTAGGAGCTGCTAATCAATGACTTCCTATGTGACAACATGCTACTAAAGGTGACGGACTCCAACCCATGGTATGCAAACTGCTATGCGTTTCCTAAGCCGCAAGTGCCAAAAAAGGCAAGAGCACTGGAACCACAAAGTTGACCTCCCACAACGACTTCACCGGAATTGTTACATTCCAGTTACCATCGCCACGGGATGTCGGTGGTATTCTCAGTAGCATTTACGTAACAAGTCCGCAAGCGCATCGGAAATACCGTTGTAGCATTTCACCCACCCGAGATATTCAGGGTATCGTTATTTATATTTTCCCAAAGGAAGGCTTGGTGTAGGACTCTAGCAGGGGCATGAACAAGACGACATGTCTATGCAAATTGACCAATACTCAATACAGGGGTAAGTCATGATAGTTTAAGATAGTGTGACACACACTTGGGCCAACCTCAAGGATAAAAGGAAAATAAAGAATAAAGAATATTCCTAAGTGGAGCAGCATTCTAAAGTAGTCGTGCAAAGAACAAGTTAATAATCATGCAAACATAGATGACTAGAGTTTTAGGCCGACAAAGGTGAGATGGGACAGGAGACCTCCCTGAGCATCCCTCAAGGAAGGCATTTACTTAACTCCTACAAAGACACACGAACGTGGGGGATTTCAAAGGGACGGACAAGGCTTGTCACGACCAAGCCGCCTACCCCCTCAACCGTGGCATGCACTCATATTCGAAGGATACCCGGCATCCCGGACACCACGTCCCGCATACTAAGACACTACCCATGTCCCCATGGCCCCCACCCTACGGATGGACAGAATAAGACACGAGCAAGCCCCGAAGGACACAACGAACCGCCACCTCAAAGACAACTCTTACTCTACTCAAATACATGGCATGAATGGTTAGGCCCTAAGTTCTATACGACTAACCACGACATAGGAACTATAGTCTAGTTCTTCTATCATGATCGTGTCGAGAACAACATGTCAAGAATATAACATGTAAATACTCTAGCTCTATTGCACAAGCATATGAGATCAAGACTTGAGGATAAACCATAAATGTATTCATACCGAATATTCCTTCTCCCAAGTACAAGCTCTCCAATGAAGCTTAACCTTGCTCCAACTACTACTAAAGACTAAAAGAACTAGAGAAGTGGAGGAGTAGAGAGGAGAGGAGAAGAGGAGTAGAAAGTGAGGAGGCTCCAAATGGTGTGTGTTGAGAGAGGGAGAGAGGGGGCCTATTTATACACTTGGAGGAGGGGCCTAAGTGCTAATTTACACCAAAACCGACCTGGTAAACCTTCCTTGTATGCGCAAACCGACCAACGCAGGGCGGGAAACCCCGTTTGGAAAGTGCACGAACCGCCTCCCCGAGGCTGGGCCGAAACCGCCTCAGGGAGGGTGCGGCCGCACCAGGTGGTGCGCGCGCACCCGGGCTCGGCCGCCCGGGGTCTCGGTGGGGTGTCGCTTTCGCCAGAAAAGTTGGGGCCGGGCTGTGCTCGCCCGGATTTGATGTTTTGGGTCGATTTGCTCTTGGGCTTGGATTTTGCAATAATGCGCTATCCCTAAGGCGTACTTTTGGTCGATTTTCCACTTGCTTTTATTATAAATCTGCAAAATAAAATACAAGACACTATAAGTGGAATTTATTAGTGATAAATGTATATGAGTATAAAAAGGTTTAATTTTTACTCCCTTTATGGTAGTAAGTTGACGGGAAAAATATGTCGTTGGTTACCGTCAACACAAACATAGTCAACTACATGGTTGCAGGTTATGTACCACCAGGGGAGGACAAAAGAAAACTCCAAGTTGAAAGCGCACGTCACCTTTGGGATGATCCGTACCTATACGGGGGTTGCTTGACGGCTTGTTAAGAAGATGCGTACCAAAAGCTGAAGGGATGCAAATCATTGAGAAATGTCATTCATCACCATATGGAGGCCATCACAGAGTATTCCTCACCCAAGCAAAAATCTGGCAGTGTGGATTCTTCCGCCAACAATGTACTGCAGACATAAAAAGAATTCATAAGAAGATGTTATAAATCGCCAGCCGGCAACATCATCGCTTTCGCAATGCAATGCCCTCCACTACAACCTTCAAATAGAAATATTTGATGTGTGGGGCATTGATTTCATGGGACCATTCCCAAAATCTCAAGGCTGCGAATACATCCTGGTTGCCGTTGACTACGTGTCAAAGTGGGTAGAGGCATTACCCTACAGAGTTGCTGATGCCAAACACGCCCGCAAGATGTTCCATGAAGTGATCTTCCCCCGTTATGGAACACCACGCATGGTGATAAGTGATGAAGGATCCCATTTCATGGACAAGACATTCAGAGCATTCTTGAGAGAGCTTGGTGCCAGACACAACATTGCTACCCCTTATCACCCACAAACAAGCGGACAAGCCGAAACATGAAACAAGCAAATAAAGAACATCTTGCAGAAGACGGTGAATGAAATGGGGAAAGGTTGGAAAAACAAGCTACCCGATGCACTTTGGGCATAGAGGACAAAGATACAAGACCCCCATTGGCATGTCACCCTACCAACCGGTATATGGCAAAACCGCCATTTGCCAAGAGAACTTGAACATCGAGCTCATTGGGCAATAAAGAAGTGGAACATGGATGCCAGATTAGCCGGAGGAAATAGACAAAAGAAAATATCTGAGCTAGAAGAATGGCATGAGAAGGCTTATCATAGTGCCAAATTATATAAAGAAAGAACAAAAAGATGGCACGACCAATGGATCAAAATGAAAGAAATTCACCGAAGGCGACAAAGTCCTGCTCTTCAACTCAAAAGTGAAGCTATTTGGTGAAGGAAAATTGAGGAGCAAATGGAAAGGACCATACACCATCATCGGCACTTCGCCACATGGTGCAATCACGATTCAAGACGACGACAAAAAAATTTCCAAGGTAAATGGTCAGCGCCAAAAACTTCTTTTTGAGCCTTCTCTAGATTTTAGACATGAGCTTGATAGAATTGATTTAATATTACCATAAAAAATATTAACCATGTTAGCAAATAATAAAATAAATACAAAACTCTTGCTAAACATGCCGAATTATCATATTTACTATAATGCCCTCACTGAATTTCATGCCGATTTTATCATATCCTGAAAAATACACATATCCTTAAAAATCTTTTTGTCATTTTCTATTATTAAACCATGAAATCCTGAGCTTGATGATGCTTTTTACACGAAATTTCAAACTGAGAAACCGTTACAATTCGAATCAAAATAATTAAAAAAAGACTGCCTAAAACTCGACCGAGGGGGGAGCCAGTATAGCTTCGGCAGCGCCAGCCCCGGCTGGCCGTGCGGGGCACCACCTCCGGCCCTCAATTTTGGCCATAATGCTCTTTTATGCGTGCTAATTGCTGTGATGACGGTTTCTGGGGTGATACGCTCCAATTCAAACAGAGAGGGTCATGCTTTCCTATATAAACCACCTCACCCTCTCTTCTTTTCTCACCTCAAGCTCTTGGCCTTTCTTCTCCCCTCACTCCCACTCACAACCTGCAACACAAGCTCTCAAGCCATGGCCCTTGTGCTCTTCGATCGAGAAAAAGCTTTGAGCTTTGCTCAAAAAATATCTTGAGAGAGAGAATACCCCACAAACACCACTTGCTATCCTACCACCTCCAAGGGAAGAAGCACAACCAAGGAGGACAAACACCGTGGGCAGCAAGCGCACCGCCGCCGACATTGCTGGACCAAGCAAAAGAGCCGCCTCTTCATCAAACAATCCACCTTCATAGCTCTCATCTTTCTTCCGCAACGCCAACCCAAGCTTTCCTTACACCATGATAGGTGTAGACACACCCAATGGAGGAAGAGGGAAAGGACTCATGGTCAAGAAGGTTCCTAGACCACAAGTAAGGGGGCAACCCGCTGGATTCTTCGGAGATTATGAGCCTAAAAAAGGATGAGGGGCAACAAAGAAAGCCAATACAAAAAGGATCACCGAGCTTTCTAGTTTCATCCATCTTCTCTTAGGAAGGTTGGCGTAAAGTCACACAGCCAATATCCATCTAAAAGAAGAGATAGACTCTCTTCACACTAGCTTCTTCAAGATTTATCCGAGACCACAGAGGATTTAGGAGTGGGTCACGCTGTAGAAAAAACCGACCTTTTAGAGCGCCACCTTCCTCCTCCAAATAATTAAGCACATCAAGTTTTTATTTTCAGCATTTCCCTTTCCAATCATGTTTGAATTTCAACATGCGCCTATTGTATGAAATTTATTATTCAATAAAGATTATGTTTGCTGGAATATTTGTATGTCTCCACTTGTTTTTGTCTTCATGTATAAAATAAAATAAAAAGATAGGTACAAAAACAAGTGTGGGGAGATGCCACGCTTCTCTCACAAATCAAAGGTATGCAAAACATGACATCATTTGTACCTTGATTTATGAATTGTCTCTCCTCTCCATATATGAAAAAGATAAAATAAACCTAAACTAAAAATGAAATGCTCCATCTCTAGTCTACCAATTGATACATAATTTGCATACATTTTATTCCTATCTAACATCCTATACTTTGTGAAGCAACTACATAATAGAGATCCCATTTCATCTAAGTATTTGGATTATGAGATATAGTAGGATGACTTGAAACTTACTCTCTCTTGCAATAAGACTTGGTATTTATCTTTTCAAAAATCCAAAAATAAGCATGCTCCTTGTTGATAAAAGAAATTCCTACCAAAAGCCTGATAGCTCTTGACATGAACTTCTACAAATAGCTGCTCTCTTGCATCGCGTTTTGTCAAGTTCTCGAGATTTATGTTGAGAGAAGTTTCATGCTCCAATGATCAAAATACAAGTACACCCACAAATAAATGCCGACTCTTACACCGAGAGTTGCGCACAACATGCACCACTCCATCCACCAAATAATCACTCCATACATTTTTATCATGATTATCTTTCTCATGCAAAAAGAGAAGATACGGGCTATAAAGAAAAAAAAAAATATTATGCCAAAAAGCATAATGTACATGTGTCCAAGAAATAAGATGACATGAAAATCAGAACCTATCCAAAAAAAAAGAGAGAGAATAGCCCATTCTTCTCTAAAAACAAGCATGCAACCAAAAGAGAGAATCATGAATCAAAGGAGTGTATAATCATATACCATTCCACACACTTGCACTTTTCGATCTAAGAGTATGACGCTTCCCTCCAAGGATCCAGAGCTTGACCCGACAAAATATGCAAGGTGAGTACGCATCTTTTACCATCCAATCCAAAAACTCCAGATAAAAAAGCCTATTTAGGATAGGATGAGTAAGAAGGCAAAAACAAGAGATGCCTTGGTAAGGAAACAAGCCACATATTTGAGAGACCTTTTGAGGGAATCAACCAAGGAGCATTGCTTTTTCTTTGCAAAAATACAAAAACAACCAAGTCTATGAGCATGAGTAGAGTAAGATGATACGAATCCAAGCTATTCCATCATTCAATTATCCAAGATGACTTGGTAGCCACCTAGAATGCTCACAAAGTAGGTGAAGCCTGGAATAATCTATACGCAGGTTAACATCTTGGAGATTGAACCAACTTAGTCCTTCACACCTTTACTCGAGGATGAGCAAAGGACTAAGTGTGGGGAGCTTGTTGGCGGTAACCAACCGCATATAAAATGCCGCCAACATTGGCATAAAAACCAAGAAACATAATAGAAATAGGGATTCATACTAACCAATTCCACAAGTTTTGGTGAGTTTACTTGTTTTGCAAGTCTACCATGAAAAACATCCAAATTGGGCCAAATATGAAGGAAAATATGAAACAAAACATATATTTGAATTTGGCCCAAAGCAAAGCAAGCAAAGATGAAGCAAAGTCTATCTACGTGCCAAAACCGACCGAGCTACGACATGGGCCAAGGCCTAGACCGAGCCAGAGGCTCGCTCGCGAAAGCCGATGGCCATCGGCCTCCGGGCGTCGCCGGTCGCTGGCCGGCACCGGCCGAGCCAGGCTCTCGCGACCGCCGGCCCAGCTTTGGCGGTGTCGGTCCACATTACCGGGCCGAGAAAGTCGGTAGAAGTGGTGGCCAGTGTAATGTACCTCAAACCAACGCTTTGAGGTTGGTTGCCACATTATGAAGGAGAGGAGAAATATGCAAAGGCCCCCGTCCTCTCTCCCTATAAAAAGAGGCTCCATCCTTCACAACAAAGAATAACAAGTCGATACAACACAAGTGAGCAAGAAAGTAGAGTGCCTCCTTTGTAAATAGAATAGGAAGTGAGAGAGGGAAAGCTAGAAGAAGAGTTGGCGTCTTCTACTTGTGAGCCCGGCGTGCCGCGGATCTTGGGTAGTCGGAGTGTCAGACTTGTCGGCTCCCGCTGCGCTTGTACCTCTATGATCAACTTATCATTTGGGGTAAGAAGATCGTGTTTATCTTTTGGCTTATTCATCTTAAGTAATTTACCTTTGTTATTATAATCTTGCTCTATGCATCTGTTCCTCGTGAATTATATCATACCCTGCTTACCACCGGGTGAAGTGCTACAACGGTTTTTCCGTGCGCTTGCGGATTTCCTGCTTTCACTAAGAAACACCAACAGCTTGTTTGCCCATGCAGCATAGTACTTGGACCTTTTCTCAATTGCTTCTTTGGTCTTCTCATGAATCTTCTTGACATAAGATGCACGCTTCGAGGCTTCCATGTTACTCCTTTCCTGCAATGGTAGAGGCAACTAATCGACCGGAGCAAGTGGTTTGAAACCATATACAACTTCAAAAGGACACACATTAGTTGTAGAGTGTACTGCCCTGTTATAAGCGAATTCCACATGTGGCAAGCACTCTTCCCATTCCTTCAAGTTCTTCTTGATCAAGGATCGCAGCAACATAGACAGTGTTCTATTCACAACTACAGTTTGCCCTTCCGTTTGAGGGTGGCATGTGGCAGAAAATAGCAGCCTTGTACCGAGTTTGGCCCACAACGTCTTCCAAAAGTAGCTCAAAAACTTGGTGTCACAATCTGAAACAATCATTTTGGGCATGCCATGCAATCTCACAATATCCCTGAAAAATAGAGAGGCTATGTGGGAAGCATCATCACTTTTATGACATGGTATAAAATGTGCCATTTTAGAGAATCGAACAAAAACAACAAAAATTGAATCCCTTCCCCTCTTTGTCCTTGGTAACCCCAAAACAAAATCCATACTAATGTCTTCCTAAGGAGCTCTAGGAATAGGCAAGGGAGTATATAATCCATGGGGTTTCAGTTTTGACTTAGCTTTGTGACAGGTGACGCAACTTTGCACAAGCCATTGAACATCTCTTCTCATCTTCGGCCAATAGAAATGGTCAGCGAGCATCTCATATGTCTTTTTCCATCCAAAGTGACCCATCACCCACCCGCATGTGTTTCATGTAACAACAAGAGTCTAACAGAGCAACTTGGAACACACAATTTGTTAGCTCTAAACAAAAATCCATCATGAATATGATATTTTTCCCATCCTTTTCCAGTTGTACATTTTGCATAAGGTTCTGAAAATTCATGATCAAGTGGGGTACAATTCTTTTATGTTTTCAAGTCCTGCACCTTTTACATCAAGTTGATTTAACAAAACATTTTATGGGACAAAGCATCAGCACCAATGTTTTCCTTACCTTTCTTGTATTTCACAACATATGGAAAAGTTTCTATGAATTCAACCTATTTGGCATGTCTACGGTTCAGTTTTGCTTGGCCTTTTAAATACTTCAAAGCCTCATGATCTGAATGAATAACAAATTCTTTTGGCCATAAGTAATGTTGCCAAGTCTCAAGTGCTCTTACCAAAGCATACAACTCTTTGTCATACACCGAATAGTTCAGTGGTGCTCCTTCCAACTTCTCACTAAAGTATGCAAATGTGTCAGTCCATCTTGCATGAGAACACCTCCAATCCAAATCCCACTTGCGTCACATTCAACCTCAAAGGGCTGTCCATGTTGCATGAGAACACCTCCAATCCCAATCCCACTTGCGTCACATTCAACCTCAAAGGTTTTAGTGAAATTCGGCAACATAAGCAAGGGGGCTTGGATAACCTTTTCTTCAATTCTTGGAAAGCTTTCTTTGTGGTTCACCCCATTGGAAAAGCAACTCCTTTCTTGGTCAACTCATTTATTGGAGCAGCTATGGTGCTAAAATCTCTCATAAATCTTCTGAAAAACGTGAGCAAGTCCATGAAAACTTCTCACCTAGCTTACATTTTCAGGAGTCGGCCAATCCTTGATTGCTTTCACCTTTGATTCATCAACCTAAATTCCTAAACCTAAGACAACAAAGCCAAGAAACACAACTTGATCTGCATAAAAATGTGTACTTCTCAAGGTTAGCAAATAATTTTTCCTTCCTTAGCACATCTAAAACTTGCTGAATATGAGCAACATGTTCATACAATGTCTTGCTGTAAATATAAGTAAACAACAACAAATTTTCCAATGAATACTCACAAGACATGGTTCATTAATCTCATGAATGTACTTGGTGCATTAGTCAACCCAAAAGGCATAACTTACCATTCATACAATCCAAACTTTGTTTTGAAAGCAGTTTTCCATTCATATCTAATTTTCATTCTAATTTGATGGTAACCACTTCTTAAATCAATTTTTAGAAAATATCATAGATCCACTCAATTCATCAAGCATATCATCTAGCCTAGGAATAGGATGATGATAATGAACAGCAATGTTATTTATAGCTCTACAATCTACACACATCATCCATGAATGTTGACATTTCGTAGCACAATCACCAGGAATGGACTTAGGCAGTGGCGGATTTGTGGCCCAGGCCCTAGTCATCGGCCCATGAACACTACATGAGTCATGTATTTTTCTAGCCCAAAATGAAAGCCCAAGAGCCAAGAGCTAGGGCAGCCTCACTCATCCCTCGCGTCGGTCTCCCACTCTCCCTTTGTTCTCGTCCCTCGCCCTCGGCCATCGTCCCTCTATGGCTCCGCCCTTTTGCAGTCGCACGCACAGGAAGCTAGGCATGTAGGGCGCCGCGCCGCCGGCATCCCGCCCGGCCGTTTAGCGCTCCTAGCTCCCGGCCGTGCCCCGCTGCCGGCAGCACCGTAGCTAGGGGAGGGCGCCGCGTGTTGGTATTTCTTAGCAAAAGCACAGAAGTCCACAACCACACGGAATTACTGTTGTAGCCTTCACCCGAAAGTATTCAGGGTATCGTATCTCTACAGGGAACTGAGGTATTCTCTTCTAGATAATTCATCCAAGGACAACACAAGGGTAGAGATGGAAGGGTAGAGATGGATTCCTATAGCTCTTATGTCTCAAGGATAGCGATACTCTACTTCTACTTGCTCACTTCAGGCACCGGATCAGACCTGGTCTGCCAAAGATGCCAGCCTCTAGCTCTACTCTGTAGCCGGACATGTAGGAGTATGAGGGACGACCAGGGCTGTCACCACACGTCGCCACCACTACCGTAGGCTACACAAAGAAACGAAGGTAGCCTAGACTCCACGTCTACGCTATCGACTACTACTCTAGCATCGTACAGGAAGATCCGTCTTTATCAGGAGTCCTCTACTAGAGCATCCGTCACGGGGACGGACGACGAACCCGCAAACAAGTAAAGGTAAAGCTCAACTAAACAATGTAAAGCTTAATGAACAATAGACATAAAAGACTATATGAACCATGAACACTTACTTAGCCAAGATCCCGCTATGGAGCCCAAGTACATGCCTGTAGAGGTACAAGCTTGGGGAGACACCGACAAGTTCGGCACTTCCCCGCCTCTCCCTCACATCTCTTCGCTACTCAATTCTATAGCTAGCTAGGGCCTAAGCCCATTAGAATGTGCACAAGTGTGTATTGTGGTAGCTCTTGATCCTTTTGTGTTTGTTGTCAATTGGGAGAGCATCTCCTTTTATAGGTAGAGGAGAGGGCGCTCTTTGGAAGATGTCCTTCCCCACATGGAAAGACCCAAACCGACCTCCTTTAGGCGGTTTGAATAAAATAATCATCGAAGCACCCACGAAACCGCCTTGGCAACGTCGGTTGGAGGCGGCACGTGAAAGATGGGCCTGAACGGAGTGTTGACGGTCACTAACGACATATTTTTAACGTCAACATTCTACCAATTAGGGGTTGAAACTATACCTTGCTACACACATATACATTTATTATTGACATAATTCCACTTGTAGTGCCAAAATATTATTGTGCAGATTTATATAAGAAACAAGTGGAAAATGCACCAAAAGGCGCCCCCCGAAAGCGCATTCCTCGAAGAACATCAAGCCCAAGGGAGAAACGGATCAAACACGCAAAACTCGGGCCGAGCAAACACCGCCATACAACTTTTCAGGGCCCAACAACGCCACCGCCGGCCCGAATTTTTGCCGGACCTGGGGTGCGCGCGCACCACTTGGTGCGGCCGCACCCACCCCCGAGGCGGTTCGGGCCCGTTTTGGCGAGGCGGTTTGTTACCTTCCATAACCGGGCGTTGCCGACGCGTTGGTTGGTCGGTTCAAGCAGATTTGGAAGGTGTCCAAGGACGGTTTTGCTCCTTCCATATGGAGAGGGACATTTTCCAAAGAGCCCCCTCTCCTCTACCTATAAAAGGAGGCCCTCTCCCCTCTCCTTAGACACACACCACACAATGTAGCCTCTCTCTTCTTCTTCTTCTTCTTCTTCTTCCCCCTTCTTCTTCTTTCTTCTTCTTCTTCTTTCTTCTTCTTCTTTTTCTTCTTCTTAGTTTGTATTTAGGAGGAGTATGGCAAGGAATATAAAAGAGAGCAAGACATTTTGGAGCTATTCGGTATGATCAATTTAGAGTTCTTCATCTTGTTCTTGTTCTCTACTTATCAATATAGTCATGTTCTTGAATTAGAGCAAAGTTCTTATGATATAATCTTGATTGATGAACTAGCCTATAGTTTCTATATCATGATCTTGTCATTTAGAATATTGTGCTTAGTATTTCATGCATACATGTTTCGACCAAGAGCTAGATTGATATGTTGAGTTCTACCTAGAGTTAGACTTGGTCGATGTTGGGTTGCGGGTTCGCTCGTCCGTCCTCGTGGCGGTTGCTCGTAGAAGGACCCCCGCTTACTGGTAAGCCTTGTACACGCCGCAGTATGTAGTCAATGGCGTAGACATGGTGTCTAGGCTAGGGGCTGCCTTCGCTTTGCCTCGCCATGTACGGTTGTGGTGGTAGGCGGTGGTGGTGACGGCCTTGTCCGTCCCTTGTAACCCCCCACGTCCGTGGTCGGCGTAGAGCCGTAGGCCGGCAATGCCCGCGCACTGTGTGTTATCCGATTGCCCGGTAATTCAGCAGAGACCTTGGCTATCTTGACTTAGAATCTCTAATAGTAAAACATGTGTGTATCTCGCTATCTTGACATGACTATCTAGGATATGCCTACTCCATGTTAGACTTATTCTTTTTTATTCTTTCTTTTACTTTTATCCTTGAGATTGGCTTGAGTGTGTGTGTCAAGTTATCCTATTTACCCATCCTATTTTATCCCTATTATGAACATTGATCTATTATGCAAACATGTTGTCTTGACCATGTCCAATTTAGAGACTTTTACACCATGCCTTCCTTTGGAAAATATAAATAACGATACCCCTCAATACTTCCGGGTGAAATGCTACAATGATAGATCCGTGCGCTTGCGATGAATATCTTGTTTGGCAAGATCTATCACCGTTGATAATCCCGTTCGGATCACCGACACGGTGGTTTCACTTGGGAATGTCAACGGCGCATTTCAGCGCCCGTTATTAGAGATGGGTTCTAAACCTCGCTCTAGTGATTGCGCTTTTAAGAAATGCAACAAGCATTTCGGCACCGTTGCCGGGGAAGGCGTTGGTTAAAGGGATGATCTTTTTAGGACATGTTCCTCGATAATATGCATGTGTAGTTATCTTTGTTCATCTTAGGTTTATCTAAAAACAAAAAAAAAAATCTTTTATAAAAAAAATCTTTTATATATATATATGAAAAAAATCTTATAAAGAAAAAAAAATAATATCTCTTATAAATAAAAAGCAAGGACATGTTATCAAGTTAGTATGCACCTTCGGGTATTCTTGTCGCTAACCATTTCAGGTGAAAGACTAAAAAACAACAAAGGAGCACGCGACGCTTGAAAACATGGGGCTACATCAAGAAAACTTTGATGCTCTTGGGGCGGAGGAACGCACTCAAAAGGGAGACCCTGACCTTGCACACTCCCGACTTTTCACGAAAAGTACAAGTGTGAGGGGAGGATGGTGATAATATCAAGTTCCACGTGTAAGGGGATCATAAAAAAAGAGCTCGAGTGAAAAAAAAAAATATATGAAAAAAAAAAAAGAAGAGATGAATAAAAGAGATTAGCCTCTCCTTGCTATAAAAAAGAGAAAAGAGGAAAAAAGAGTTGAAAAAAAAAAAGAGATATATATAAAAAAAATAAAGAAAGAAAAAAATATATAGAAAAAAAAAATGGTTGTAGAAAAAAATATATATAAGAGGAGAGAGGAGCAGGTTGGCCCACAAGATCAAAATAAACAAGAAGGCACCTGACTCCACCAACATTGCTTCCATGTAAGCAAGAAGGGATCTTTTTTCTCCCAAGACCTTGTTGCACCGAAAGGGGAGTTCAGTATGCCTCCCTCTACCCGGTGTGAGGAAGTCATTACCAAATCAAGATCATCACGCTACCGACGCAAAGAATTATGAACTCTATGCTCAAGCTGCCGGTCAAGTACACTCAGTATGCAAAGGTCCAATAATAAAAAAAATAAAAAGAAGTAAAGGAAAGGAGGAACATCCTCCTTTAAGCCTTTAGACCACTAAGGCCCATGGTCAATATACACTACATGTGTGTATCACCTAAGCCTTGTGGCCCGCCTTGAGATGGATCATCAAGCAACCACCGCGGGAGTTTCAACATCTTGCCTTCATGCGCGGGTTGGTACACACACACTCAGTACACAAAGGTAATAATTCACCAATTCTTTTTTTTTTTCTCATACTTATCTCCATATATATATATATAAAATTAATTAATTCATCATGGGAGATAAAACAAGGCTAGACTTATATTGCATCTTTATCTTAGCCTTGTTTGAGTATGAAAAGTTTGGTGAAGTTTTTATGTTCTCCCTTGATAATAAAATCCTAAAATAAAAATCTTTGAAAAAAAAAAAAGCTGCTCTTTTGCTCCTTCCTGCATATGTTTTTAAATTTGGTAATCACGAAGGATGGTAAATCCACTCGTGAATCTACCATATACTAACCATGCAGAAAAGCCAAAAGTACGGGGGTAAAACCCTGATCCAATGGGCTTTGAGCTAGCTTGGGGAGGACCAAAAACATGGTAATGTGAACGGTAATGCTGTTTCGGGCGTCCCAATGATCGACGGACGCTCGGCGTTCTTTGGGGCGAGGTGTTCTTTGCCGCCATTTCGCGTCGTAACGACCGCGATAGTCTCCGTAACGCCTCTCCAACCATCCCGTCCCAACCGCATCGAGCGGAAACCCAATCGCCATTCCCCAACCAATCGCGCTCCTGCTGGGCGAGGGTGCTCCGAGGCGATTGCCGGGCGCGGCGACGATCCGCCGCTGGTTCACCGCCCGCCCCTGACTTCGTGGTTCGCCATTACCCCGTCTATTCCTCGCCGTTACGGTGTGTCGCTGCTCGCCCGTCTTCGCGTCGTCGCTGCACGCCGCTCCGCCGTCTTCGCGTCGTCCGCCGCACGGTGCTCCGCGCCTCTTCCTCGCCCGTGTCCGGTTAGTCACCGTCTCCTCCTCCCACCTATGCCCCTCTCGTTTTTGCTCGGCGTCATCGCCCTGCTCGCCGCCCCCTACTTGAATTTGACCCCGATTTCTCACCGCCGTTGAGTAGGGCGAAGCTGCTATTTCGGCCGGCGCGCCACGATACCGGGTGCCGGGGGCGGTAGCCGCCGCCGACGATCCGGCCGCCGGTTCGCCGCTTGTGGGCCTACACGCTCGCGGATCGCCTTTACTCCTCCAAGCACCGCCGTCCCCGCTTCGTTGTGTCACCGCCGCCGCTGCGCCGTGTTTGGGTGCCTTCATCTTCGTCGCCGGTAAGGGTTGCTCGCCATCGCGGTCTCCTCTCCTATGTCCCCTATTTCCCTCGGGTTTTGTACGTGCTTGCTTACAGGCCTTGGTTTGCCGCTCCATCCGACATTGATCTAGTGCCCGTCATTGAGACCTAGTTGATATTGTGTGGCGGCTACTTGTGGGCCGCTCGTTGGTTCATACTTTGCACCTATCTGTGTTTGTGGTTAGGTTATTATGCCTCTGGTTTGCCCTTGTAGTGGATGCATTTCCGGATAATTTGTCTCACCATTTCCCCACTGGGTTCAATAGTATTTCATTATTACTACAAGATGAATTGCTATGCCTAGGTGGAATGGTTCCTTCTATGTGTGCCTCCCGATGCCACTCAACAATATTTTGCCGATTAATAGCTATTCCTATGTTCAATTATTTATGTAGTTCCTTTTTCACCTTTGCTCACGCCGTTGACCTACAATAACATGTACACCATGCAGCCAGCCTCTGTGTTATCACGAGCATGGTTTCTACGAGGTTTCGTTCGAAGGTCAAGCCACCACCCGGGATGGATTCATCCGAGAGCAGCACCTCTGATGAGGATGATTTTGAATCAAAATCATCCGGTAGTACCAGCAATGAGGAGGAGGATTTCGACTTGCGACCTCGTGATGAAAAAGTTAGGATGCCGAAGCCGCGTACCCGTGCAGCAGCCAGGAAGGTGTCCTCAAGCAAAGGGATGAAGCCCCCTGTTCCTGGTATGGATGACTCGAACCAGAGCATTACCGATTTTCAATCTATGTGTTTATGTTACATGTGGTTATCATACAAGTAGGAAGGGGTACCATGCTGATTTATGTATCTGCAAATACTATGTTGCCAATTGAGTATTTTTTTTTTCCTCGATGTTTCAGCTATACTCCTTGTACTGTTTGCAACTTGCTATGTGCATGTTTCATCATGCTCCTGTCACTTTTTATTTACTAATACACACATATTGCAATGATGGTTGCAAGCCCATTGACATTCTAACTGTAATGTTGTTGCATTCTTGCCCCGCCTTCACTCCCAGAGCTGAACTTTGACGTGTACTTTGTTATGTTTCCCACAAAATCACAAGTGTACATTTATTGTGGAAATTGATACAACTATTTGTTCTCTTGTGCTATTTCATCTATTTGTTCTATGTTATTGCAATATTATGTTTCATGGTGTTTCACCTCTTCATCCCAATGTTTCATCTGTTTCACTTTGTTGTTGCTTCAATATGCCATTTCTATCTCAATCTGATCCGGATTTCGCACCTCGCTTTGTCCCTTTGTGTTGCGAAATGGTCAATATGAGGTCCGGCATACGGGCTTCACATCCAAAGGTGAGTATGTCTAGCAGCAGCGAGGGGTTCTCGATGATGACTTCGAAGAGGATGTGTTTGAACTCCGAGCACGTCATGCGCGAACAAGATCCCAACAATAGACCCTACACCCGATGTGCAGCCCGAAAAGGTGTCTTTCAAGCAAGCATGAGGCCTCAGCAAGTGTTGCAAACAAGCGGCGTCAGCCTCACCCGGGTGACAACCAAGCAGCGTCGAGGCCTCACCCACCCGGGTGGCAAACAAGCATGGAGGGGTGGCCTCTTTGAGCCGTAGAGAGATGAAGAGCCCAGTTGTCAAACCCATTCTAAAAAGCCATGTGTAAATCAAGGTATGGACATTCATGTGTTGTTTCACCGATGATATTGCCATTATGTTGTGTGATGTTTCATTTAGTGAGAATTAGTTAGAGTGGGTGTTACTTCCATGAGGGTTTATGGTGTGTCTCGAGGTAAGGCCTACGATTCAAACTTACGTGACCTATGTTTGGTTTTGTGACTAGCAGATTGGTAATTGCAAAATTAATTAATGAACAATAAGACATGTGCTTAGAAAATTTTGCAACATTAGTTTCAAAAGTCTCAAGCAAAAAAAAATGGGATCAGTTTCATGTTAATGCTTGTGGATTTAAAATATGCATTTGTCGGAATCTTCTTGTATATATCCTGCTTGTAGAATTAGAACATATAATGTGAGAACCTCAAACAAAGAATCGCCATCACATGAATACCCCAACTATGATGTCAAGATTCATTTAGTGATTATTAGTTGGTTTTCAAAAACCGTTTTTAGATATTTAGTGTTTTACTATACCTTTCGCTTTTATAAGAGCGATGACATCCAAAGTTTCAGATTAGTTTAGTCTCTATGTTCCATTTTTTTCCCTGTTTTGTCTCACTACTCAACTGATGTTGGTCCATTGAGCGTAGCCTTATGAATCCATCTCTGTTGGTGATATTGTTGCCTCCTATGTGTAATCGTCATCATTTTTCCCTATTTCCGTGCCTCGCATCATGCTAATTCAATACTTTTTTTTTTGTCCTCAGATCGCTACTATTAAACCGGATGGATTCATACATCTTAATGGCTTAATGTGTCTTCGATTTTGCACTAGATCTTTGTCGGTCTAGGTGCTTGACTTATGTTTCACTTTGATGCTATGCCAATTGTGTTTTGGATCACGTTTCGCTTTTTGTTGATGCTTTATGATTTGGGTCACCTTCTGGGTTCATCATTTACTAGCATTGTGAAGGATAGTAATGTAGCAACCCTTATGATATTCAATTTCAGTCTATTCTCGCCACTTTTTTTTTTTCAGTCATTTAGTGAATGTTCTTTTATGCCGGTTTTTGTTGTTTCACCCTCGATATTTCTTTTGAACTGATGTTCTTCTTCCTCGTTTGATTTTTTTTTTGCAGCAAGTGCTATTCCCAATCAGTCATCAAAACCACTATTCAAGACAAGGTTTTCAGTCCACGAGGATACGTGACTTGGTGCGTGATGGCAAGATCAACGCCGAACGCACTAAATGGATAGTTGATGCTGGTTTTGGCGCCCTACTTTCCATGTCCGAGCTTTTTGGTTCCTATTGAGCTTGCCCATTTTGTCATGAAGCACATTGATACAGAGTTGAGAGTTTAGGTTCAAGAAAAAGTCATTGTGTTTGACAAGCGGTGATCCGCAACATTGTTGGGGTTGGTAGTGGAGTTGAACTCTGTCAAGATTTCATCCTCGATCCGGATGAATTTGACAAATTCCTCGAAGATCCGTCGACCATTCATGTCCTAAGCCGATGCAAGTTTCTCGATTGCATTGATGTCTTGACAAGAGCTGAGGACAAGGAAACTTTCATGAGGGCTTTCATTCTTCTTGCATTTGGGTCTGTTTTATGCTCTAGTACGTATAATGCAAAGGCCTACCCGGTTGTTGCATAGCTTGGTTGATGTTTTTGAAATCAACACCTTTGATTGGGCTGAATTCATTATTGAAGATTTGATGAATGAAATCTCTAAGTACCGCACCTTGCTTGGTCTTGAAGAAAGAGCCGTTGGTAGCCCTTATATTGGTTCTTGCTTTCTCGATCCTCGTGGTATATTTTACTACTCTTTGTCTTCTTTTATTCATTTGTTCTTATGTTTCATTATCACTTCTTTGTAGTTTCATTAGTTTGGATATGATATGCTGTTTTCCCCCCTTTTGCCTTTATGTTTCAATACTTTGATTAGTTTCATTAGTTTCATTAGTTTGAAATAAATGTGCAGATTGCATATATGGATAGCCTTACGATACCTTCGACCGTGGCTCCCATCAAATTAACTACTCAGGCCTCGCATTTGCCATGCAAGCAACAAGGACTTCGAATTCATCTCAAGGGTTGACCGCAAAGTAAGGTCGAAAGCTTCGTGCATTTGGGCGTTTATCTGTGAGTTTCTTTTGTGTTGTTTGGTTTTGAGTCTTCTTTGTTTTATTCATTGCATTCTTTCTCTATCGACACTAGTTTTTCATTGATTGATAGTTTCGAATGCATGTTCCCGTACCCGACCCCTGCATCGTTGAGTGGCTATGTTCCACAGAACAAAGAATCAATGAAGAAGATCCCATGGTTGGGGTTAACAATAGTGCATCCTTTAATGAAGAAGAGCCTGTGGTGTCGAGCCTTGAAGGCTGGATGGATGCAGCAGGAACCTCTACTCATGGTCGACCTGATATGCCTTCGGGATCTTTTGAGGTGAATCTTGAATACAAACTATCATGATTTTGCATACATGTTGCACTCGCTCTTTTCTTCATGTTTCAGTCCTCTACATTGACATGTTTTTGGGATGATCACACTAGGTTTCACTCTTTTCCTTCATGTTTCATGAGTTATCACACTATGTTTACATTGACATGTTTTTCCCATGTTTTTTTTTTTTCGACCCTCCCTAAAGAGTGCCAAATTTTCTTGGTCGAGTACAAATCCTCGCGAGAGTGATATTGATGAGCTAACACAAAAATGGCTGCCGACCTAAAGGCTCAATCGAAGGCTATTTTTAGAAGCATGGTGCTGAGCTTGCTGCCAAGATCAGCCGTGCCAAAACCGCAAGGGATGTTGCTAATTTGGCAACTAGGCTGGATGCTTTCTCAGGTCCCAGCTTCGATTTCAATGCTGGAACCTCTCAAACAACTGAGCAAACTATCCCACCTCATGATCCGACTAGCATTCCAAAAAATCTTTCTCGTCCAGCTAGCCCAAAGACATCCTCTCCAAAGAAGCCCGAAGCCTTCCCCCACGATCAAGACTGATAAAAATTCCAAAGAAGCTACAACTTCTCCTACAAGAAGCCCAAGGGCTTCCAAAGAGGCTATGCCTTCTCCTCAACCAAGCCCCAAGCCTTCCCCACCACCAAAGACCGGATAAAAATTCCAAAGAAGCTACACCTTCTCCTACAAGAAGCCCAAGGGCTTCCAAAAAGGCTATGCCTTCTCGCTCAACAAGCCCCAAGCCTTCGCCTCCATCAAGCCCGAAGCCTTCCCTCCACCACCACCGGGAGATTTTCAAAGAGGCTTCCCTCAACCAGTCATAGAACCGGAGAAGATTTCCAAAGAGCTCAGGCCTTCTCCCGCATCAAGTCCAAAGACTTTCCGTCATTTGCCCTCGTACATGGATGATGTGCCATCCTTTGATCTGCTTCAGGATGATCCGTAAGCTAAGAAATTCATGGAAGGTGATGGCATTGTGGGAACATAAAGTTACCATTTACCACATGTGAGACATCCTTTTTTTTAAACTGAAACATTTTTTGTGTGATGCTTTGGATGCAGGTGCTGATCAGGATTCTGTGTTATTAAAATCAATTCAAGTGAGGTTGATAAGAGGAATAGGAAGAGGAGGGCTGCCTACAAAGACCGAGTTGTTACGAAGGTCAAGAAGTTAAAGTTGAGTGAAGAGTGCTCGTTATTCTATGCCAAATATATAGCTAAGAAACTAAAACTGAAAAGAAGGCAGCCTCATCTTTCGATGCGTAAGTGTCTTCACCCACCTTTTTTTTTCCTTCTATTTTTTCATGTTTCATATATAATGTTTTTTTATGTTCGGTTTACCTTTTCACATTGTTGCAGTCTTTATCTTAGCATTGACTTAGTTTTGAATGATTTTAGTGGAATGCAATGTTGGCTGCTAAATCCTTCTTTTCCTTTCTTTCCTTTTGTTTTCTGTAGGCCTTCTTTTTTATTAGGATTTGTGGATTCCATGTGACATATGATGAATTTTATCAATCCTTCAAGTCAAAGGGTAAAATCTCTAACACAGTGATGACATTGTGGACCTATAAGTTTAATCATGAATGCAAAGAGTATTGGAAAGAGGATTTTGAACGTTTGAGGAAATTTGCATTCAATTGCATGCACACAAGAAGGGACCTACCACCTTTGTATCATCCATGTCCTATATTTTTTTTTCCTATTCGCTGATGTTTTGTAACCCATGTCCTTCTTTGGTGTTTAGGAGAAGCTTATTGTTGATCCTTTAACCTTCAATCAAGAAGGATGTGCATCGTGAATAATGTCGATTGACAAAACATGGAAATTTTCTCAAATGCATTTGGTACAACCACTATACTTTTTTTATTCCGACATGTTGCAACCGGCCTCATTGAGATGTTGAAACTAGTCTCATATATTGTTTCATTGTTTACTCCACATGACCAATTCATTTTTCTATTTTTTTCCCTGTAGTTGTTCTTTCCTATTGTCCAGGAGCATCATTGGGCCCTTGTATGCATTAACATGTTCCTAGATCAAATAGCTTTCTTTGATTCTCTTGTTGATTCAAAGGACTCTACTTTGCTCAAGTGTGCGGAAAACTTGGTAATTTTTCCATGCCCTCTTTTGGATTCATTTACTTGAATTAGTTTTGTACCACTAATAATGATTTGCATTTCAGGTTGAAAACTTTTCACTTCTTGCTTATTCAAGCAAAGTATTCTTAAAAAGATGTATCCAAGTTTGGGTGGACGTATCCAGTTGCCCGCGCCAACGAACTTGTATGTATTTGCTTAACATCTCCCTATTTTTCTATGCTTTTATGTGCATCAACTTCAACTAATTACCTCTATACATTCTCTCGGTTCTTTTTCTAAAGGCATGATCAGGGCTCTATGCCATGCTTCTCATGGAGTCTTGGGATGGGAATGAGATGGGCTTGGAGCAAGTTCAGGTGTGTGTTGCTTTGTTATTCCTCTATTATGCTTATTGCGGTTACCATGTTTCTTGTCAAAGGCTATGGGGATTTATGCTTGGCCTTTTTTCCCTTTTTTTCAGCTCAACACGGTTGACTACAGGATGCAAGTGGCTGGACAACTGATCAAATCGCCCATGAATGAGATCTCTGTCGAGGACTTCCTGAAGGACAATTGCTTGATTTAGTCATATAAGATCTTTATATGGATGCTATCTAAGGTCGTTATATAGGCGTAGTGAATGAAACCCATACATTGTATTTCAGGTTGCTCATGTATGCAACCACTTTTAGTCTCTGTAATTGGGCAGCTGCGTGTGCTGTTCTGCTGAATGGATGGTTTTTTTTTAAAATGGCTATGTTGGTACTATGGTCAAATGATGTTGCATCTACTCGAACCCTTCTGTTGCAGATTGTTTGGAATCAAAGTTAGTTAGTTTTACAACTTGTTTTCGCTGATTCAAATATACCATTCGATAATCTCCTTGTTGTCTGAATAATAACCTGTGAAAGGATTAGACCTGCCATGCCATGAATTGATGAACCTATGATGCATATGTTATATTGCTCATTGATGTGCTGCGAATTACTGTCATTTAATTTAGACTGAAGTGGAATGGGGAATGTTGTGCAGTTCAGTGCATCGGCGGGTTTTCAAAAAATACAATGAGCAAGTTTTTATTATTTCAACATGCTGTTTTTAGTATTTTGAACATGCTGATTGCTATTAATTCAACTTGGTGTTGCAACATAGTGCAATGCAAGCCTGCTGTATCTCTTTTTTTTTTTTTAATTCAGGGTATATGTGTGTTTTCTTGTTTTGTACCAATGCAACATACAATAATATCTTGTGCAACATGTACTCTTGTGCAACATGTTTTCAACATGAAATTATGCAATATTCATGACCAAAATATAAGACTGCATTTCACCTTTTCCATTACAGCAACAAATAATTGTGTTTTCATGAGAAAAACCATATACATTACACCTTTCTCATTCAAGTAATCGCATGATAGAATACAGTTACTTGTAACATAATAATTAAATTACATTTCAACCTTCCTGTAGCCATAGTATGTAATAGAACCAAGCAACAAGTAATGTGTTTTGCATGTAAAATGCTATAAATTAATCTTTTTCCTCCTATATATAGCTACTGTTATGCCCTTATTATGAACACTAACACTACAGCTTCAGCTCTGTTGATTTCAGCGCCTCCATTAACTCCTTCGCCTTTGCCATCTTCTTGCAATCATCCACGATATGATCATCTTCGTCACAAAAGGAACATTTGAGAGCTTTCTTCTTCCCCTTCTTCGGACCGCTTTTCTTCTTTTCGGCCTTCTCTTTCTTTTGCTCCACAATGCTCTTGTGTCTATCTACCTTCGCCCTCGGCCTTCCTTGTGCTTGGTTGGCTGGAGGGTTTTGAAACATTGGCATGTTTACTGTCATCTCTTGCTGCGCCTGATCTTGGTGTGTACTTGGTGCTGTAGCTCTTGCTCTTCTTGCTGCCCTAACTTCTTCCCAGACCTTGTCCAAACCTTCTGAAGCAATCCGGTAATCCTCAGGCTCAAAGCATGTATCTGCTGCCATTGCATTCATCTTCTTGCACAAACCGTTGTATCTGAGCTTGTTTGTTGTAGGAACACCAAAACATGCATCAGGTTTCAACAGTTCTTCACTGATTTGCAAGTTCGTTTCCTTTGCCCATCTTTCCAGAAGATACTTCTCTGGAATTTGCTCTATATCGGAGCATGTGAAGACTTTCAGGATGTGGGGACACAGAAGCCCGTCCCGCTCAAACATGTGGCAGCTGCATACAAACGTTTTCTCATTGTCCAGGACTTGAACTGTGAATGTCTTCCATACCAGCTCGCCCCATATTTGCACTCTCTTCAATATCTGCATTGTATAGCCTCCATCATGTCTTGTTTCCTGCCCCTTCTTGCACGCTGTTGACTTACGTAGGAGCTCTTGGAATTTGTAGAAGACAGACCTTGAGTAGAAGCGTGCAGCTTGCTTCTCAAAAGGTTGCATCCCCCAGAGTGGTGGATCTGTAGTCTCTCCCTTGCATCCTTCCAAATTCTCGTTCTCAGCCCTCATGTCAATGATATATTCATACTGTGTCACGAACTGTAGCACTGAGTCTCCTGGCTGTACCATCCGCTTGAATAGTGAGTTCATACTCTCAGATCTCCCTGTAGTGCTTGTGAATGGGAAGAATTCCTTCTTGAAATATGCTGGAGCCCACATGTTCCTATTAGCCGATGCATTCTGAAACGCATCGTTCCTTTGCAAGCTGTACTTTTCCTCCAACTTGAGCCACAATTCCTCAAATTCTTACGAGTGTCGGTATGGTTGATGCAAGAGTAGTCGAGTTCTTTTGCAAAGTCACATTTCTCCTTGCCGATCAACCAACCAAGTTTATCACTGAGTTTGCTGACCACGTGAAATTTGCAATGCCTGCGTATAGCACCAGGGAGATGTGTTAATATCAACTTGCTTTATACTACTGTTGCAAACAGCTTAAGTGCATGTTTCATGTTCAACAATCATATGTTGCATTTGTGTCTCTTCACTAGTTCCACATCAGCAAGCTTCTAAACTAATGTTACAAGCAACCTAAGTGCATGTTTCATGTTCAGCAATTATATGTTGCATTTGTGTCTCTTCACTAGTTCCACATCAGCAAGCTTCTAAACTAATGTTACAAGCAACCTAAGTGCATGTTTCATGTTCAGCAATTATATGTTGCAACTGTCTATTCCCTAGTCCCACATCGCCAAGCATTTAAACTCATGTTGCAAACTGCGTAAGCATGTGTTTCATGTTCAAAGAATTATATGTTGCAATTTTCTATTCCCTAGTTCCACATCGCCAAGCATTTAAACTCATGTTGCAAACGCCCTATGGACATGTGTCTATTCACTATATCGAGAAGATGTTTTTTTGGTTAGGCATTACCTGTACAAAGATCGGGGAAGACAAGTGGAATTGCAGCTTTCATTGCCTTGTCTTGATCTGTCATGATATTCTTTTGGCTCAAAACCCCCATTGCTTCTTTCAATGCTTTGAATACCCGGACAAAGGACTCGGTGCTCGTTTGGAAGCAACGAACAACCAAGCAATATGGATTGCATATGGTTGTTTATCCCAACTATGGGAGCAAAGGGCAGGTTGTACCTATTGACACAGAAGGTTGTGTCAAAGAAGATACAATCTCCAAAAGTCTTGCACAACTCTCTGGTTCTACCATCCATCCAAAAGAGCCCCCTGACAGCATTCTGAGCATCAATCTGCACCGCATAGAAGAAGGACGAACTCTCTCGGGCTTCGCGCTTCGGAAAGTACTCTAGAGTGGCATCCATGTCTCTGTAATGGATTCCCTTCCGCAGGTCAGTTCTCAAGTTGGAGACGTCCTTTGTTGTGAATGTGAGGTTCTCCAGCCCTCCATGCAAGTCAGCAAGCACAGCCATTATATGCATAGTTGAAATATTCCCGTGGTGCGAGTCTTGATAACTCGTAATCTGCATGAGAAATTCTTCTATGGGATCGCAAATGCTTCCTTCTGCCAATTTGTTTCACTCGTGGATGGGTATGCTCCTCTCTGAATACCATCACTTTCCACTTTCCTTCCCGCAGAGCAATTGCCATTTTCGCCTTGCAGTCGTACCTCTTGACAGTGGAGCATTTCTTCGATCCTATAGTCAATACAGCTGAAGTGCTCTTCTTCTTGGATGCCTTCGCTTCTTCTACACTTTTGGTAGGCCTCTTCCTCTTCAAGGATTCATTGCTTGCTGCTGTGTTTTCCTCCTCAACAACCGGCTTTCCAGCGTGCATGCACTCAAATTCCTGTCTGATATGCTCATTAGTGACTGCACTCTTTCTGTGTGACGTAGCATGTATACTGAATCCCATCTTCATTGCATAAGCATTGTAGACCTTTCTTGCCTCCTCAACTGTGTCGAATACCATCCCTTGAAACGGCACAACCGGCTGAGAGCTGACAACATCCTCTTCTTCATAGTAGATATCTTCCTCTGATGACACCTCCACATCAATCAAGCTGTCCAGACCAGCTGTGTTGTTGGAGACACTCCGATTGACATCAATTTCTCCTTGTCCCTGCATAAAGGTGTTGCAAAAGTTTTAGGTGTGACTAATATATGCTCCCTCTTCTACAAGAAACGAATGAAACAATTTTTTTTAATATTGTGCAAAGTTTCCTTACCTCGACAACAGGCCCATGTGATGTATGAACAATTGTTTCGCCATTTTGGATCAGGCCAACAATATTCTGGTGTTGCATATTTCCACTATCAACAGCCTGAAAATATCAATGTTGCAAAATAGTATTAGGTGATGTTTCACAAGCTACAAACTCTATGTTTCAGGTTCTCACATGAAAAAAAAAGTGGCAGAATAGACTGAAATTGAATATCATAAGGGTTGCTACATTACTATCCTTCACAATGCTAGTAAATGATGAACCCAGCAGCTGACCCAAATCATAAAGCATCAACAAAAAGCGAAACGTGATCCAAACACAATTGGCATAGCATCAAAGTGAAACATAAGTCAAGCACCTAGACTGACAAAGATCTAGTGCAAAATCGAAGACACATTAAGCCATTAAGATGTATGAATCCATCTCGGTTTAATAGTAGCAAAGACAGACAAAACAAAAAGTATTGAATTAGCATGATGCAGGCACGGAACTAGGGAAAATGATGACGATTACACATAGGAGGCAACAATATCACCAACAGAGATGGATTCATAAGGCTACGCTCAATGGACCAACATCGGTTGAGTAGTGAGACAAAAAAGGGGGAAAAAATGGAACAT
This sequence comes from Hyparrhenia diplandra, assembly GCA_015847255.1. Taxonomy (NCBI): domain Eukaryota; kingdom Viridiplantae; phylum Streptophyta; class Magnoliopsida; order Poales; family Poaceae; genus Hyparrhenia; species Hyparrhenia diplandra. The sequence goes on along the minus strand of JADLZK010010225.1, from coordinate 129,363 downwards.
AGAGACTAAACTAATCAAAACTTTGATGTCATCGCTCTTATAAAACTGAAAGGTATAGTAAAACACTAAATATCTAAAAAAAAAAAGCTTTTAGCTGAAAACCAACTAATAATCACTAAATGAATCTTGACATCATAGTTGGGGTATTCATGTGATGAGCGATTCTCGCTTTTGTGTTCTCACATTATATGTTCTAATTCTACAAGCAGGATATATACAAGAAGATTCTCGACAAATGCATATTTTAAATCCACAAGCATTAACATGAAATCGATCCCGCTTTTGCAAATGACTTTGAAACTAATGTTGCAAAATTTTCTAAGCACATGTCTTATTGTTCATTAATTAATTTTTGCAATTACCAATCTGCTAGTCACAAAACCAAACATAGGTCACGTAAGTTTGAATCGTAGGCCTTACCTCGCACACACCATAAACCCTCATGGAAGTAACACCCACTCCATCTCCAAAGATCTCAACTTTGACCTAGCAACCTCGCCGCTTGAAGCACCCCTCCATGACACGTAACCTCGCCGCTTGAAGCACCCCCTCCATGACCTGGTAACCTCGCCGCTTTGAAGCCCCCTCCATGAGCCCGAGCCCCGATAGAACAAAAAAATTGAATCATGCATACTGTACATCCTAGGCAAGAATCCCGACTTATCACCGTGAATCCAACCGTGATAAAAAGTAGAGGCAACATCTATATATCCAACTGTGATAAAAAGTAGAGGCAACATCTATATATCCAATCGTGTTCATTATCGTTTCAAGAATATCTCTAAGTACTACTTAGTAGGTACCAAAGTAGAGCATGTTCAAATTGAACATTAAGATGCATAAACTTTTAGGAATCAAAGAAAGAATAGTAATACTGAGAGGAATAAGTTTCAGGCTAAATGTGATAAAAAGCATTGGCCTGCTAGTCCTTAGTATGGCCTAATCCTTTTGAACATGGACTTTTTCAAGTCTCGAAAGTGTGAAGACAGCATTGTTGCATTTTTTGTAAGGTGCTATTGACTATTGCCACATCAACCACACATTGCAAATCTTCCTATTCATAATGTCTCATCTGTTCATAACACATGTTGCATTTTTCCATCTGTTATTTTGCTTACCTCGAGATACTCCATGAATGTGCCTTGAATCGCACCCGCCGCATCTTCCGTGCCTCGATAGAAGAGATCCATTGAATCTGATGAGACAATTGGAGGAGGACGACGAGCATACGGATGTTTCTCGGGAGGGAACTCAATCCCAAGTAGCGTATGAGGGCGAGACATTGGTATAGCTTTCCTTCTAAATCTGCTTTGCATTCACAATTCAAATTCAGAGTTAGGGAGCGTAAAAGAGGGGTGTGGGAGGTGAGGTGAGGTGCTTGGAGGGCCACGTGCTTTGAATTGAGCAAGGGGAAGTAGCCCAGGTTTCGCCGCACCCCACGCCGCCGGTGGTCTCGCACCGATGAAGGAGGTGGCGCGCCGGATGCACAGTGGGGAGGTCGCTCTTCGGGCGTCGGGGTGGGAGGAGTCGGCGGCGGCGCCGGCGGTGCGCCGCGTGCCGCGTCTGGGAACTCCGCCCGGCGCGTTGGCCGCCTGAACGGCGATGAGGAAGGCCGCTCGGGAACGGAGGACCGCCGGAACGCGCGACCGGTTCGCGGGTGTGGACCGAGAAACGAGACCTGTACCGTTAATTTCGGCCGGGGTCCCGATGTTACCCGGCCAGTGAGCTTTGCGGAGACCCGTCCTATGGGCCTCAAAGGCATAGGGCGTCCTAGCGCCTTGTCTATCTTCCTAATGTGAACCTTTCACTCTCATCCTTTTTCTCGTTACCATGCCAAAAAAATAATATATATTTATATATATATATATATAAAATGTGTGTTTTATAAAAATATTTTATTATTAAAATAAACAAAAAAAAAATTACTACACAAAAAAAAATCTATAATATTTTCAAAAAAAAAAAAATGGGGTATATGTTAAAAAAAAAAAAAAAAAGGTATATTTCAAAAATAAAAAAAATGGGGTATATTTCAAAAAGAAAAAAAAATGGGTATATTTAAAAAAAAAATATGTTTTATAAAATATTTTATTATCAAAATTAATAAAAATATTTATTACATAAAATCTATATATAAAAAAAAAAAAAACTTTTGTTCACCTTTCAAAGTCTTCATCTTCATTGGATGAATCTTATTGCTCTCAAATCTATGGACTAACCCCTACAGATTTTTATCAAACATCATGAGGGTAAGTCTAAGAGATGACAATAGAGATCGAGAAGTTGTTTGGTGAACCAATAAATAAATAAATAAATAAAATAATAATAATGATAATGGTAAAAAAATAAATAAAAACCTTTGAAACCCCAAGAATGGTTGTCCCGCTCTTCCAAGATCATCACAAGACAAGCTTGGGGAGTCTCCCTGGCATGCTCAAAAGACGGTGTAATCAAAGATCTATTCATGGCGTTCACAAGTTAGCAACGTTCATAAACCCGAAGGTAAGTCGAAAAGCTAGCTTGGGGAGGACTCCCACAAAGATAACTCGTGATCTCACATTCCATTCGGTTATTTCCGTATCTTATATGAATGATGAGGTATGAGAATAAAAAAAATAATAAATAACAAAAAAAAAGGGGGAAGAAGAAAGAGAGAGAGGAGATTTATTCCACTCCATATATATGTGTTGTAGAAATGTTTAGTTCTACCCCCTGTTGAAATGATGAATAGTTGCTCTGTCTTTATGTTTTGCCTTTGCCTAGTTTATAATTCGAATTTCTCTAAAGTTTGGGTTTAGTGGCTAAGTCTAAGAACTCATCCTATAAAAAAAAAAAAAAATTCATGTGGGTTGCATAGGCTCTATCTAGTCTAAGTTGTTGCCAAGTATGATATGGTACAAATGGATTTTGCTATGATTTCGTCCGTGAAAGAGAAACTTGACATCCGGGGAATCTAATTTAAAAAGAAAAAGAGAAATGATATGGGCTATGCTAAAAAAAAAAAAAAAAAAAAAAAAAAAAAAAAAAAAGAGATGAAAAAATGGACATGTGTCCGAGGGAGAGTAGAGCCCACATCTCCAAAAAAAAAAAAAAAAAGAGGGAATAAAAAGACAAAAGTCTAGGGCGAAAGCAGAGCCCACCTCTCCAAAAAAAAAATATATATATATATAGCAATAAAGCCCATACTTTCTCAAAAAAAAAAATAGAATAAAACTTAAATAAATAAATCCCGGATGAGAAAAGTTGATCCAAGGATGAATGAAAAGTATCTCTGTTATAACCGTTCTATCTCAAGCAACCCAAGGCTTTGAGAAAAAGCCAAAAAAGCCCCAAGAACGATGAAAGGTAATAAAGGGTGAGCAAAGGCATGCCATTTTATTCAAACTATAGTAGAAAAATCTTATTATAACCCCCGCACTGAAAACATAATCGGCATAGTAGCAACTCCCGGACAAGAACCAAGTACTTATCTTTTTTTGCTCGAGGACGTGCAAAGGGTAAGCTTGGGGAGTTTGTTGACGGTCACTAACGACATATTTTTTAACGTCAACATTCTACCAATTAGGGGTTGAAACTATACCTTGCTACACACATATACATTTATTATTGACATAATTCCACTTGTAGTGCCAAAATATTATTGTGCAGATTTATATAAGAAACAAGTGGAAAATGCACCAAAAAGGCGCCCCCTGAAAGCGCATTCTGAAGAACATCAAGCCCCAAGGGAGAAACGGATCAAACACGCAAAATCGGGCCGAGCAAACACCGCCATACAACTTTTCGGGCCCAACAACGCCACCTGCCGAAGCCCAAATTTTTGCCGGACCCTGGGTGCGCGCGCACCGCATCCGCACCTACCCCGGAGGCGGTTCGAGCCCCGGTTTGGCGGGCGGTTTGTTACCTTCCATAATCGGCGTTGCCGGCGTTGGTTGGTCGGTTAAAGCAGATTTGGAAGGTGTCCAAGGACGGTTTTGGCTCCTTCCATATGGAGAGGGACATTTTCCAAGAGCCCCCTCTCCTCTACCTATAAAGGAGGCCCTCTCCCCTCTCCCTTAGACACACACCACCTGACAATGTAGCCTCTCTCTTCTTCTTCTTCTTCTTCTTCTTCTTCTTCTTCTTCTTCTTCTTCTTCTTCTTCTTCTTCTTCCCCCTTCTTCTTCTTTTTCTTCTTCTTCTTCTTTCTTCTTCTTCTTTTCTTCTTCTTAGTTTGTATTTAGGAGGAGTATGGCAAGGAATATAAAAAGAGAGCAAGACATTTTGGAGCTATTCGGTATGATCAATTTAGAGTTCTTCATCTTGTTCTTGTTCTCTACTTATCAATATAGTCATGTTCTTGAATTAGAGCAAAGTTCTTATGATATAATCTTGATTGATGAACTAGCCTATAGTTTCTATATCATGATCTTGTCATTTAGAATATTGTGCTTAGTATTTCATGCATACATGTTTAGACCAAGAGCTAGATTGATATGTTGAGTTCTACCTAGAGTTAGACTTGGTCGATGTTGGGTTGCGGGTTCGTCGTCCGTCCTCGTGGCGGTTGCTCTGGTAGAAGGATCCCGTTTACGGGTAAGCCTTGTACACGCCAGAGTATGTAGTCAATGGCGTAGACATGGTGTCTAGGCTAGGGGCTGCCTTCGTTTGCCTCGGCCATGTACAGTTGTGGTGGTAGGGCGGCGGTGGTGGCGGCCCCGTCCGTCCCTTTGTAACCCCCCACGTCCCGTGAGTCGGCATAGGGCCGTGGCCAAAATGCACAGCGCACCGGTGTTATCCGGTGCCCGAAGTAATTCAGTCGAGACCTTGGCTATCTTGACTTAGAATCTCTAATAGTAAAACATGTGTGTATCTGCTATCTTGACATGACTATCTAGGATATGCCTACTCCATGTTAGACTTATTCTTTTATTCTTTCTTTTACTTTTATCCTTGAGATTGGCTTGAGTGTGTGTGTCAAGTTATCCTATTTACCCGTCCTATTTTATCCCTATTATGAACATTGATCTATTATGCAAACATGTTGTCTTGACCATGTCCAATTTAGAGACTTTTACACCATGCCTTCCTTTTGGGAAAATATAAATAACGATACCACTGAATACTTCCTCGTGAAATGCTACAATGATAGATCCGTGCGCTTGCGGATGAATATCTTGTTTGGCAAGATCTATCACCGTTGATAATCCCGTTCAGATCACCGACCGCGTGGTTTCACTTTGGGAATGTCAACGGCGCATTTCTCGGCGCCGTTATTAGAGATGGGTTCTAAACCTGTTTCTAGTGATTGCGCTTAAGAAATGCAACACGGAGCCGATTGGGCTCGGCCAAACCGGCGTCCGGCTGGACCGGAATGAGCCCGTTGGCCACCACCTTTCTCCGGTCGGTTGGTGTATGGGCCTAGACCGTGAAAGTGGAGGTGCTTCGGTCCGATTAAGAACCGATATGTTGGGCTTGTCCATGTTTTGCTTGTTTGCGCCTTCTAGATTTTGGTAATTTTTGGGTTCACCTCTCTCGCAAAACATGTGTTCTACAAAAACTTCGTGGAACTGATTAGTTGTAAGCCCTATTCTAGAGTTTGGTAATCCTTTTTATCTTATTTCATAAAGATATTGGTGGTCTAAATGTGCGTTAAGGACCACCAACAACTCCCCCACACTTAGTCCTTTGCTCATCCTCGAGTAAAGTTCAAGACTAAGATGGGTCACCTCCTTGATATATAATCGCATACAAGTTATTCCAAGCTTCACCTAAACTTGTGAACTTCGAAGTGTCTACCACATTATCTTGGGTAATTGAATAATGGAACAAAGATGGATTGAAATCCCTTGCAGCAATTAGCTCGAAACTTGGGTTTTTCATTTGATGTTGAAAAATGTAAACATAGCTTGGCTCCTCAAATGATTCTCTCAAATCACTCAATTTGTAGTTGGTTCCTCATCAAGGCATATCAAAGTGCTGCCTTCTTTTCTTTCCTACTTCTAAAAAGCTTATATGGATCTTTGGGTAGGGGAAGATATGAAGGCATACTTACTTTGCATATTTTGTCATGTCAAAGCTCGGATCCGAGGAGGAAGATGCCATACCCTTAGATCAAGAAGTGCATGTGTGTGTATAGAACAATGTTATCCTATACTATACTCATAGATATGAGTGATCTCTCTCATGAAAACTATATTCTTGAGAACATGGCTATCATTTTTTTTCGCATGAGCCTTCATGTGCTCATCATTTTTTTCATCATTTTTTTACTTGGATCTTCATGTGTCCATATATCTTTTTTTTTATTTTTAGGACCTTCATATGTCCCTATATTTTTTTTTTGCATATTTTGCATAGCACATGTCTCTTAAAACCATACATTGAGGGAGATCTCTATCTTGTAGAACATGGAGCACTTATTTCTAACATATATCTTTTTTGTCTACTCCTAGTGTAGGAGCGATTTTTTTTGGTGATCTAAAGCATGTTTTAGCGCATTCCTAGTGTAGGAGTAGCTTATATATGTGGTGTGTACGCGATCTTGATCTTGGGGGCATGATAACTTTTTCAACAAGGGTCAATAAGTTTTGACAAAAACTCAATGCAGAAATAAGTAGCATATATATGGGGGTTTTAAACTTGATGCACTAGATATCATTGACAAAAACTCTGGTAGGAATTTTTATATCATTGAGGAGCATGCTATTTGATTTTTGATTTTTGAAAACAAATCCCAAGTTTTTCATATAAAAGAGCAAGGTTCATATCATCCTGCTATATCACATATTCCAATTACTTAGATAGCATGGGGTCCCTATGATAAATTATTCACAAGTTTTAGGAATATTGGTGAGGAATAAGGAGTATGCAAATTTTATCAAAGGATAGCATGGAGATGGTGTGTCAAGAGTTTTGTCTTTTTAATTTGTTCAATTTTAAGTTTTAAAACTTTCGGGATGTGAGGGTAGAGTTGCACAAACCACCATTGAAGATGAAGGAGTCTTGTTAAGTCTAAATTGTATTGACCAAAACCGTAGGTTCAAATTGACCCACTCAAACCTTTTGCCTCGTCCTTCTTGCATCATGGATCACTTGATGTTGTGCCATGTGTCGGGGGAGATCATGAGTGTTTGTTCATTGTGCTTCGTAGATCTCACCCACACTTGTTCTTGTACCTAATTTATTTAAACAAAAGAAAACAAAACAAGAGAAAAGAAACACAAGGCTCTACCCCTTGAATACTGGGGAGCATTTATTATGATTATTCTATTTTATTTATTTATTTTATTATTTTATTTTATTGTTTCTAAAAACTTGTTCATCCAACTTTTTGTTTGTACTCAAGCAAGGCTACGGTAAAATTTGTAATGTAAACATAGCCTTGATTCATCCCCATCTTTGATTACTTCTCATTGTTTATAAAAATAATCACTCTAAGTTCATTAACCAAGATTCAAAGACCATGTCAAATTTTGATTAAAGGTGGTCTTTTTAACCTAAGCACCATGCTTAATTTTAAAAGGTTCATGGATGTACCGAATTCAAATACACCCAAACTAGAGCATATGACATAAACATGGAAAGTATGAAATTGCATGTTCAAACTATGGGGACAAATATGAGTAAGAGAGCTGGTGAACATTTATTTCCTTTGCATACCGGATATACTTACCGCAGCATTTATGGATGAAACGCCGGTTATTATATAGCTTTGCAAGATGGCTCTACCCAGTGTGCATCTTGAGGGCAAAAGGCCACACACACACACACACACAACTTAGTGTGTACGGGCCATGGGTGTTCGGGGTAGTAGCAAAGGATCGAGGCGAGCCCTTCTTGCTTGTGAAAGCAATGATGGGTGGAGGCAAAAGACATTGGTATTTATCTTTTATATGTGGGGCCAACCCGACTCTTCTTTCTCCTCCCATTTTTTCACCTTTTTTTTCTTTTTTATATATCATTTTTATCATATATAATTTTTCCTTTTTTTTTATATTCTCTTTTTTTTCAATTCTTTTTTCTTTTGCTTTTTTAGCAAGGCAAAGCTGACATCATCTTTCTCTTTTTTTCAACCATGATAGCTCTTGGTGTGTATGAAACTCCCGGTGAGACGCTCACCATCTTCTCCCACACTTGGACTTTTGTGTAAAAGTCCAATGTAGAGTCGTTCTCCAATTGAGTATGTTTCATCACCCAAGAACGTCAAGGCTTGTAGTTGATGTAGCTCCCATGTTCTCAAGCATCATATACCCCTTTGTTCTTCTTGTTCTTGACCTGAAATGGTTAGCGACAAGAATACCCAAGGTGTATACTAACTTGACAACATTCCCTTGCTTTTATTTCAAAAGGATTTTTTTTTATTTTGATAATCCGGGGTACCTCCCGGTAGTGCTTAAGTTATGGTTTTAAGCTTGACCGGTGGGGAAACATCTTGCAGCTAGTGGTGGTGAAATTCCTAGTTTCACCATTTAAGAAATTAGCGTTACGCTCAAGTCGCAAGGTTAGCGCCATCGTGCTACTACGAGACTTGTAGTGCTTATGATAAACATAAGCATCCACGACCATCCTCTTAAAAAGTTTGACAATGAGAATCAAGAGATGGCTGTGATCCTCGTAGAAGTACTCAACTAGAAGCAAAACGAACTCCTGAGAACCCAAAGGCAAGCATGAAACATGAGAAGTTTCAAAAGAAAAGTTAACATGCTCGTTAGCGGATTCCCGCTTGGTCTCAAGAGTTGTTGCTTCATGCATGTCCATGGCATCGGAGTTTTCATGAAGGATCAACGTTGATTCTCGCCATTATCGAGAACAACGCTTTTGGTGGCCGAGGGACATGGCTTTGGTTTGAGCGAGGGTAAAGGTGCATGTTTTGTTTCACAAGTATGTGAAACGAACGGAGATATGCATTTCTCCCCTCCTCAAACGGGTCATTGTTGGGATGTTGCTTTGCCACTAGATTTTTTGGGGCATGGGTTTGGAGTGGCGGAAGCAACTTCTCCCAACTTTTCATCAAGGCTCCCATGGGAAGGTTTTTCTTGAAAAAGATTTTTGAGTGGGTAGCCTATCGTAGTTTGAAATCAAGGATGGGAAAGATATGGAAGTCCGGAGAACCTTGGTTTTGTTAATTTCCAATGGCACGACCCTTGCGATCCCACAACACTCAAAGATAAGTCCGCATGGACTTTTGAAGAGTTTGTCACGGGACTATAGGTATGTTTCCCAAAAAGGGTCTCCGCCGAGAATTGTGACATGATATTAGTCCCGACAAAGAGGTTGTGTAGGGCCTCCACGTAAGCCCCTTTTTAATCTAAACAAGGAATGGTCTTGGAAGATGAAAGAATCTAAATTGCTTCGTAAGAATGTTTCACTTCCATTAACCATTTCCTTGATGGTTTAGCTCTAGGGAAGACTTCATTTATTGTGTGGTTTTTGTGCCATGAGAGGTTCGAGGTATTTCCATAATCCTTGAATTCAATTGGGAACTCCGAAGGGTGAATTATTCTTTCCTTCGGTTTTGTGGTTCGGGCGAGGTCTCAATAGTCGATCCTAAGGATGGTAAAGGTACGGATTCGGGCGATGAGGGCTTCTCAAAGCTTGACATGCCCTTGTTTTGGAGGGGTTTGGGTTTTACGATGGCAGAAGCATGCTTCTCTAGGATGTGATCAAGGATTTTCTTCTGTTCCGTCATAGTTTTATGTGTAAAGGACCCTCTAGCGGTCATGTCAAGGCATAGGGCAGCGTCAACGCCAAGACCAAGACAAAAGAGATGCAAAAGCACACTATCGGATAATGACAAGTCCGGGCGGCATGTATTAACTTTGAAAACCTAGCCCAGGCTGCACCTATGGATTCCTTCTCATTCTACTCGAAATCGAGGATTGCCCTTGGTAGGGAGTTGATGCGGGACATGGGGAAGAATGCAAGACAAAAATTGTCTTTAAGTTCTTTCCAATCCCCGTTCGCACTTCCCTACGGCATTAGTGAACCATTGTTCCGCCTCCCCTATGAGGGAGAATGGAAACAACTTCCACTTGAGAATTTCTTGTGTCATGCCGAGAACGCATAGGCATGAACATATTTCCTTGAAAACTTGTAGACGGCTAAAAGGATCTTCGTTAACAAACCCTCGAAGGGTTGTGCCCGAACAAAGGCTTTTAAACCTGGGTGGAGTTCATAGCCGGATGAAAGTTTTGATTTTGAAAAAGATGGTGGCTCTGTGAACACTCCCTTTGAAGCAGAATGGTTTTGAATTTGAGTTGGCTTCATGATTTGAAAAGGAAAAAGAAATAACTATTTTTTATAAAAAGATACGAGGACAAACTAGGTTCGAAGAAGATAGCAACCGCTTCCCGACAGCGAAAGTAGAGAAGTCCGCAAGCGCACGGAATTACCGTTGTAGCCTTCACCCGGAAGTATTCAGGGTATCGTATCTCCACGAGGAACGGAGGTGTTCTCTTCTAGCTAATTCATCTAAGGACAACACATGGGTAGAGATGGAAGGGTAGAGATGGATTCCTATAGCTCTTATGTCTTAAGGATAGCGATACACTACTTCTACTTGCTCACTTCGGCACCGATCGCACCCGGGTCTACCAGTGATGCCGGCCTCGGCTCTACTCAGAAATGGACGGACGAGGAGTACGAGGGATGAATAGGGGCTGTCACCACCTGCCGCCTACCTCAATACCGTAGGCTACATAGCAAACGAAGGTAGCCTATAGCCTAGACACCACGTCTATGCTATCGACTACTACTATAGCGTCATACAGGAACATCCGTCTTTATCAGGAGTCCTCTACTAGAGCACCCGTCACGGGGACGGACGATGAACCCACAAACAAGTAAAGGTAAAGCTCAATTAAACAATGTAAAGCTTAATAAACAATAGACATAAAAGACTATATGAACCACGAACACTTACTTAGCCAAGATCCCCGCTAAGGAGCCATGTACATGCCCGTAGACGCATAAGCTCGGGAGACACACCCACAAGTCCTAAGACTTCCCGCTCTCTCCCTCACATCTCTTCGCTACTCAACTCTATTGCTAGCTAGGGCCTAAGCCCATTGGAATGTGCACAAGTGTGTATTGTGGTAGCTCTTGATCCTTTGTGTGTTGTTGTCAATGAGGGGGGAGAGCATCTCCTTTTATAGGTAAAAGAGGAGAGGGGCTCTTTGGAAGATGTCCTTCCCCACATGGAAAGACCCAAACCGACCTCCTTTAGGTGGTTTGAATAAAATAATCACCAAAGACCACCTAAACCGACTTGGCAACGTCGGTTGGAGGCGGCACGTGAAAGATGGGCCCGAACGGAGCCAGTGGGCTCGGCCGAATCGGGCGGTCTAGCCGACCCATGCCGAGCCCATTGGCCACCACCTTTCTAGTCGGTTGGTGGATGGGCCTCGGACCGTGAAAGTGGAGGTGCTTCGGTCCAGCTAGCAACCGATATGTCGGGCTTGTCCATGTTTTGCTTGTTTACGCCTTCTAGAAAGCCGCCTTTTGGTAATTTTCGGGTTCACCTCTCGCAAAACATGTGTTCTATCAAAACCGTGGAACTGATTAGTTGTAAGCCATATTCTAGAGTTTGGTAATACTTTTTATCTTATTTCATAAAGATATTGGCGGTATAAATGTGCGTTAAGACCGCCAAACACCGCGACACGCAAAGATCCCGCCTCCGTGCCCGGCCGCCCAAGCGCCCCGCTCCAGCGGCCCCAATCCCAGCCCCGTGACCGGCTCGGCGACTCGGCTCCGGCCGTCCATCTACCCTATGAGCCCCTACCCCGCTTGGTCGCACTACCGCCCGCCTCGCCGGGCCGCACTGCACCGCCTACCCCTCGAATTGTGTACTAAATGTATTTTCAGTTTTGAATATATCAATTTAATTGATTTACAGGATCTTCACTGTTGTTGATGACATTGGGGATAAGTGCTTCGCTATTCTTGTTGATGAGGCAAGGGATGCATCTATTAAGGAACAAATGGCTATGATAGTGAGGTTTGTATTTTACTGAACATTTAGTTTCTCGATTTACATTGCTATTTAATTACTAAGTATCCTTCTTGGTTCATATTGGTATGTGAATTCGTGAGGGCAAGTGATAGAGAGATTTATTGGGGTCAAACAAGTTGACGACACAACTTCAGGTGCTCTAAAGGAATCTTTAGATGGTATGTTTGCTCTCCATGGTTTGTCTATTTCTAGATTGCGAGGACAAGGATATGATGGAGCATCTAACATGAGAGTTCCATGGGTTGCAAAGACGGGTATTAGATGAGAATCCACATGCTTTCTATATACATTGCTTTGCACATCAATTGCAAGTTAGTGGTTGTCTCAGTTGCTAAGTGTTACTGCATTTTTAGCTTCTTATAGGCCCTAGTCATCAGTAAAAGCTGGCTCCGCCACTGGACTTAGGATCCATTCCTGACAACTCCTACATGATACCCTCAGGCGGGGGAATGCTAAAGACGGACAGGGCTGTCACCACCTGCCGCCATCCCCTCAATAGGAGAGCACCATCATATCCGAAGGTTTCCGCTCACCCGGGCACCATGCCCGCATGTTAAGAAACAACCCATATCCCCCATGGACTCCCACCCTACGGATGGACGAGCTAGGACATAGGCAAACCCAAAGATCACAATGAACCGCCACCTCAACACAAACCCTAACTCTATTCATATATGTTGCATGAATGATTAAGCATAAGGTTCTATGTGACGAAATCATAGCATAAGGACTATAGTCTAGTTCATACACCATGATCATATCATAAGAACAACATTTTAAGATCATGACACACAAACTATATACTAATTCATATGTCACAATAATAACATGAAAACTATACTCTAGTTCTATAACACAACTATAGTAAGATGAAAGCAAGACCTTAGAAGAAACCATATATGTATTCATACCGAATAATCCTTCTCCAATATACAAGCTCTCAATGAGGCTTTGCCTATCTCCAAATAGAACTAAAGACTAAGCTAAAGAGAGAGAGAGGTGAGAGTGAGGTGGCTCCAAAAGAGGTGTGTGTGTGAGTGAGAGAGCTCTCCCCATCCTTATATAGGGGTGAATGGTCGATTTGGGGGGGGATATTCCCGAGATCCGCACCACACTTGTCCCTCCCCAAAGAATGATGTGACCGCCTCTATGAAGCTAGGCCCGAGCGGTCTTGACCACCGACTCGGGGGGGCACTAGCTGGCTCGGCCGCGCCAGGCTCGGGCTCGACCGGCCACCGCCTTTGGCGGGTTGGTCGGTGGCGGGCTTGGGCCATGGCCTGTGTGGTAGCTAGCCCGAATATGACATGTGTTGGGCCTCGTCTCCATTGGGTTGATTGATGTGCAACTTTATGCTTTCCCGAATGGTGCCTTTTTGGTACTTTATCACTTGTTTTGGGTATAAAATCCTGGAATGACATACTTCTCCAATACAAGTGGAACTAGGTTAATAGTAAAGGTATATGAGTGTAAAGTTGCTTAGTTTACTCCCTTTTTTGTTACAAGTTGATGGTAAAATGTGTCGTTCTTGACCGTCAATAAATTCCCCCAAGCTTACCCTTTGCTCGCCCTCGAGCAAAAGCTAAGAACTTTGGTTGTTGATCGAAGTTCCTTCCAAACTTTTCAAGTAGCGAGATGGAGCGGGGTGATTGGTTTGTTTATCGACGGAGTAGTAGAAGAACAAGTGTTACGAGACGGTTCTTCCTTAGGAGTGCCTCCAAATCTGCGGTATAGTTGCTCAACAGGACAAACCAATCATACACGGTCCCTGTTTTCATCCACAACAGGAGAAAAACATTAAAGATTAGCCTCGCATGAGCAATGGAGATTACACATGCATATCATCATGAACATGTCCTACTAGATTCTTTTTAACCAATGCCTTCCCCGAACGGCACTGAGAATGCTTGTTGGCATTTCTTAGCGTCATTGCTAGTATTAGCAATGCCGCCAAGGAATACCTTTTAACAATAGTTTTGAACATTTACGTAACAAGTCCAAGTGCACGAATTATCGGGCCAGAGCATTTCACCGGGAGTATTCAAGTATCGTTCATTTATATTTTCCCAAAGGAAGGCATGGTGAAAGACTCTAGCATGGATATGGACAAGATAACATGTTTGCATAATATACCAATACTCAATATAGGGGTAAGTCATGATAGGTTTTAAGATACTGTGACACACGCTTGAGCCGATCCTTAAGGATAAAAGGGAAAACAAAGAATAAAAGAATGTTCCTAAGTGGAGCCGGCATGTTCTAATATAATTGTGCAAAGAACAAGTTAATGATCATACAAGCTATACAGACAGAGTCAGATGGATAGGGAGATGCCCGCAGCTGGTCTGCGAGCCGATAGACACTTTACGAACTCCTACACAATACCCAGACGTGGAGGAGTGCAAAGATCGGACAGGGCTGTCACCACCTGCCGCCTACCTCACTACCGTAGGGCACCGTCATATTCGAAGGTTCCCATGCACCCGAGCCCCATGCCCACATAGTAAGGAACTACCCACATCCCCCATGGACTCTAACCCTACAGATTAACGAGCTAGAACATGGGCAAACCCAAAGGCACAACGGACCGCCATCTAAACTCTATGTTATATATTGCATGAATGATTAAGCATAAAGTTCTATATGACGAAATCATAGCATAGAAACTATAGCCTAGTTCATATGCCATGAATATGTCAAAAGAACAACAAGTTATGATCATAACATACAAACCATATGCTAGTTCATAAGTCAAGATTATAACATGAAAACTATACTCTAGTTCTATAGCACAACTATAATAATAAGATGAGAACAAGACTTTGGAATAAACCATATTTGTATTCATACCGAGATTCTTCTCCAAAGTACAAGCTCTCCAATGAAGATTTGCCTATCTCCAACACCAAAACTAGTAAAAAGAAATACAAGTGGAGAGGGAGGATGGCTCTTGTGTGATATATTTTGGGGAGAGCTCTACCCATCTATTTATACATATGAGAGGTTGGTTTCAGCACTATTTTAGGTAAGCACCTTCGAAACCGCCTCTAGGGGCATTAATGATACCGCCAGAGAAAGGGCGATTCGATAGGGCCTGGGTGTCCGGCCGGACCGGTGTTTTGGTCAGACCCGGTCTGGCCCCGTTCACCACCGCCTTTCTCTGGTGGGCTTATGGGCTGGCCTCGACCCCCCGGATCTGACGGTTCTTCGGTCCATTTCGCCCTTGAATTGGTCTTTCTCTATTTCTCTTTGATTGCGCATTTCTGGAATATGTGTTCTACTTTGCACTTTGTTCTTCGTTTGGCGTCTTTTCACTTGATTCCGTGTATAAGTCCTGCAAAATATATTTCTTGGAATACAAGTGGAACTAGGTTAATAGTAAAGGTATATGTGTCATATGTTTGCAAGTTTCCCTGAAAAAGACATAAGTTGGCGGTATAAAATGGTCGATAATGACCGCCAACAAGTCCCCCAAGCTTAACCTTTGCTCGTCCCGAGCATATAGCTAAGTACTTGATTGTTGATCGGGAGTTGCTACTATGACGATATAATTCAAAATGTACCATATTTATAACATAGTATTCTTCCATTATTCAAATGAGTTGGCATTTTTGTCCACCCTTTATTACTTGAAGTATGTGGGGCTTATAACTTTTCCAAGTTCTTGGGTGGTTGCAAGATAGAATGGTTATACCGTAAACACTAGTAATTCATTCTTTGATCAACCATTCATCCGAAGGTTTTGTAAATTTTTGAGAAATAAAACAAGTTTCTCAAATGATTCCTCTCGATCACTCAAGTGTATGAAGCTCTTCGAGCATAGCCTCACCTTTTCATGGCCTACCACAACAAAGCTTTTTTGAGTGGAGTTTTGGGAAGATAAAAGTGGGGCATACTTGCATCACTTATATTGCTAGGTCAAAAACCCGGATCACATGGAGATGCAAGTCATAAACTTTGATCAAGATGTGCAAGTGTGTGGAATAAAGAATCTAAATATATTTTTGTACTCCTTGTATCATGACTCTCTCTTTCTGATGGAAGTGCCTTTGGAAAAGTATGGGCTATCTTTCTCTCTCTTTTTTTTTTTTTTTTAGGCGGGCGCTTGATGTGCCCGTCATTTTATTGGTTCGACACATATCCATTCTTCTTCTTCTTCTTTTTCTCTCATGCCCCTTGGCATGGATTTCCTTTTTTTCTTTTTTTTTAGCATAGCCCATAACTTCTCTTTTGGCATATGAAACATTGAAGAATGAAGAGACATCATGATAGTGATGGGTGGAGTAATTATTTGGTGGATGGAAAGGTGGATGTTGTGCGCAACTCTCGCAAGAGAGTTGGTGTTTGTTTGGTGGGTGCACGTGTATCTTGATCATGGGAGTATGACAAGTATCTCAACATAGGTCTCAACAATTTGATAGAGCGCAAAGTTCAACAAGCAAAGATATGACTAAGGTTTGAATATATAAAGCATGTCATATGGCTCGGGTAGGTATTTATGATCATTGAGGAACTTTTGAGTTTTTGCACTTTTTGAAAACAAAACTCCGGATGTCAAGTTTCTCTTAGAACAAACTCTTAGCAAAATCCATTTGTACCATATCATATCAGGCAACTACTTAGAAAAAGGATCGGTACTTGGAAACCCACAACTATCAAGTTTTCAAGATGAGACATTTTTAGCCAACAAACTTGAACATTGGTGAATATAAAGTTATAAATTAGGCACAAGTGAATTATAGACAGAGCAACTATTCATCATTTCAACTTTAAGAGAAACTTAAACACTCCTACATCACATATGAGAGTGGAATAAATATTTTTGTTCTTTTTTATCATATCTCGTCATTCTATAAGATAAGAAAAATAACTAAAAGGAATGTGAGATATGAGTTACCTTCATGGGAGTCCTCCCCAAGCGAGCTTCGACTTACCTTCCATGGTTTAGCAAGGAATTTTTGCTAGTTGGTGCACACCATGGCCTGGTTTTGTGGTTTGCAGCCTCCTTTGAGCGTGCTAGAGACTCCCCCAAGCTTATCTTTTTTGATGACATCAAAATAACAGGATCAACATATTTGGGTTGAAAGGTTTATTATAATCATTATTTTTATTATTGTCATCATATGTTTTACCAAACAAGTTTTCATCTCTATTGTCATCTTCGAGACTTACCCTTGTGAAGTTTGATAAGTTCCCGCAGGGGTTAGTCCATATGATAAACCGAACTCTATACCAAAGAAATTTTGGTTCAATGATCGACTAGATGCCATGTCTAATTTGATTAAAGCAGACTTTTTGACCTAAGCACCATGCTTAATTCAAAAGCCTATGGAAATATGATCATTACATCTAAACTAAGCACCATGCTTAATTTAGGGGATGTACGACCAACCTCCAAACCAAAACATACTAATGTAGAGAAAGGAAGCATAAAAGATAAACAAGATTCATTCAACGAGGTGAAGATCTTGAAAGGTAAACAATATATATTTTTATGATTGCTACCAAAATTTTAGTATCATGGAGATATTATTATGATGGAAATAAATGATAACTACCGATTTACCTTCGGCAAGAAGGGCTCACCTTTTAAAGTCCATTGAGCAGGACTCTTCCAACTTTATTTTCTTGATGGAGGTACATCCGTGTCGGGGATGTCGATGCGGATGTTGATCCTTCTGCCCGCCATACCGCTTAACACGTTTTTTTGTGGTTATGTTTTGGGCTGTTTGTTTTTAGTATATTTATGCATGTTGAACCCATTGAATGGGCATCTCATTGTTTGTCCTTGCATATGGAAACTAACATGCCCGATCCTACGTGTAGGGACAGCATTAGTACTGTAAGAAATGGTCTCCCTAGGATCGGTGGAACTTCCTTGTTGTGGCCCATGTCTAGAACAACAAAGTCTGTGGGGATGTATGTATCTCGAATGTTCACCAAAATGTCCTTGGCTACTCCCCTCCCGGCTTTCTTCGTGATTGATCCGCCATCTATAGTTGAAAATCTGCAATGAACAAAGGTCCACCTAGTATTTTATCATATGTTACCTTGGACATGATGTTGATGCTTGCTCCAAGGTCACAGAAGGCGTTGTTGAAGATATGTGGGCCAATTGAGCATGTGATTGTCGGGCGGCTAGGATCTTCCTTCTTGACAACAAGTGGTGGCTCAGAGGATACTCATTGTTTTCCTGACATAGAGGCTTACCAAACCTCGTTGAGACCATATTAACAGATTCAAGAGAAGTTTCAAGTTGCCCCGAAATCTTTCTTGAACCAAAGAATAGGTAAAGCAAATGTAAACTGAGCTAACTAAGTTTCTACCATTTGATTAAAGCTCAATTGGTTTTTTGATACCGTAAGTTAAACTTTCTATTTTAGAATTCATATCTTTAAGCATTTCATCATTAAGCATTAACTTCTTAGTTAGATTTTCAATTATTTTTGCTTGGCTTAAAACCAAGCTTTTCATGGAAAGGTGATTCGAATTGTAACTTGAGTTGAAATTTGAATTACCTCTTTTGGTTTTGTAGGTGTGATCTGGTTATTCCACCCAATATGGCCTCCTTGTTGGTGGAACCCATTGTTGATGTAGGTGGTGTCTCCATGGGTTTCAGGGCAGTCGTTCCCCCAAATGGCCAACATTGGCAATGACTTCACATGTGATATGTGCGCCAATGGCCTTGACGATGCCATACGCTGCTTCTTTTTGGTGGCACATTCGTCAAGCCTTTTCAATAGGAGATACATTGTTGTAGTGTTCACATCCATCTCCTCCATGGTATGCAAGCCTTCTTATTGTTTGTCCAAACTTTCCTCCCCCCCACACATGATTGGACACCATTTTCTCGATAAGAGCCGTAGCTCTATCGACGGTGAGGGAGAGGAAGGCACCTCCAGTAGTGGCATCGATGTGCTCCTTTGACATGGGTGTTAACCCATTGTAGAAGTTTTGCAGCACGAGCCCATTTTCCATCCCGTGGTGCGGGCATGCTTGAATGTACTCTTGCAGCCTTTCCCATGCCTTAGGGATGGGCTCCATGGAATTCTGCTAGAAATTGGCAATCCTTCCCCTCAGGGCATTGGTTTTTCCCAAGGGGAAGAATTTGGCGAGAAACACCGTGGAACATTTACTCCACGTGTTAACAGCTTCCTTGTCTCTATAGAACCATCGTTTTGCCTTCCCGTGATGGAGAAGGGAAACGTGATGAGTCTAATTGCGTGCAGTGCGACATCTTTGATGATAATGGTGTCGCAGAGCTCGAGGAAATGTTGTAGATGCGCTTTGCGTCCACGCTTGGCAAACCACAAAATTGGTTTGCCCTCGTATTTCATCCTAATCAAAGCTACATCGGAGCTCGAAGTTCTCGGACTGTGATGATTGACAGTGGGCCCAACAGGCACGTTGGCAACAGAGGGGATGGAGTAGTCACGGATTGACTTTGCCATGAGTGAAGTAGCAGATGGTGCGGGGGTGATTGGTTTGTTTGTCGGAGGAGTAGCAGAAGAAGAAGTGGTATGAGACCGGTTCTTCCTTAGGAGTGCCTTCGATTTGCAAGATAGTTGCTCAACAGGGACAACCAATCGTACACTATCCCGCTTTTCATCCACAACAGGAGAAAACATGAAAGATTAGATCGCATGAGCAATGGATATTACACATGCATATCATCATGAACATGTCCTACTAGAATCTTTTAACCAATGCCTTCCCCGGCAACGGCGCCAGAAATGCTTGTTGGCATTTCTTAGCGTCATTGCTAGTATTGGCAATGCCGCCAAGGAATACCTTAACGATAGTTCTGAACATTTACAGAACAAGTCTGCAAGCGCACTGAATTATCGCTGTAGCATTTCTCCCGGGAGTATTCGGGTATCGTTCATTTATATTTTTCCAAAGAAAGGCATGGTGAAAGACTCTAGCATGGATATGGACAAGATAACATGTTTGCATAATATACCAATACTCAATATAGGGGTAAGTCATGATAGGTTTTAAGATAGTATGACACACGCTTGAGCCGATCCTTAAGGATAAAAGGGAAAACAAAGAATAAAAGAATGTTCCTAAGTAGAGCGGGCATGTTCTAATATAATTGTGCAAAGAATAAGTTAATGATCATACAAGTTATACATACAGAGTAAGATGGACAGGGAGATGCCCGCAGTGTCTCAAGGAAATGATAGACACTTTATGAACTCCTACACAATACCCGGACGTGGATGAGTGCAAAGAACGGATAGGGATGTCACCACCGCTGCCTACCTCACTACCGTAGGGCAATCCGTCATATCCGAAGGTTCCCGTGCACCCGAGCCCCATGCCCGCGTACTAAGGAACTACCCACATCCCCCATGGACTCTAACCCTACGGATTAATGAGCTAGAACATGGGAAAACCTCGAAGGCACAACGGACCGCCATCTAAAATCCATGTTATATATTGCATGAATGATTAAGCATAAAGTTCTATATGACAAAATCATACCATAGAAACTATAGCCTAGTTCATATGCCATGAATATGTCAAAAGAACAACATGTTATGATCATAACATACAAAACCATATGCTAGTTCATAAGTCAAGATTATTACATGAAATCTATACTCTAGTTCTATAGCACAACCGTAATAATAAGATGAGAACAAGACTTTGGAATAAACCATATTTGTATACATACCGAGATTCTTCTCCAAAGTACAAGCTCTCCAATGAAGCTTTGCCTATCTCCAACACTAAAACTAGTAAAAAGAAATACAAGTGGAGAGGGAGGATGACTCTTGTGTGATATATTTTGGGGAGAGCTCTACCCATCTATTTATACATATGAGAGGTCGGTTTCGGTACTATTTTAGGTAAGCACCTCCGGAAACCGCCTCTAGGGGCACTAATGACACCGCCAGAGAAAGGGCGGTTCGATCGGGCCCAATGGGGTCCGGCCGGACCGGCGTTTCGGCCGGACCGGGCTGGCCCCCATTCGCCACCGCCTTTCTCTGGTGGGCTTGTGGGCTGGCCTGGACTCGATCCGATGGTGCTTCGGTCCATTTCGCCCTTGAATTGGCCTTTCTCTATTTCTCTTTGATTGTGCATTTCTGGAATGTGTGTTCTGCTTTGCGCTTTGTTTTTCATTTGGCGTCTTTTCACTTGATTCCGTGTATAAGTCCTGCAAAAAATATATTTCTTGGAATACAAGTGGAAGTAGGTTAATAGTAAAGGTATATGTGTCATATGTTTGCAAGTTTCCCTTGAAAAAGACATAAGTTGGCAGTATAAAATGGTCGATAACGACCACCAACACCTACCTTCTAAATAAGGCTTTTTGTGGAGCTTTGGGTAGGTGGAAGAAAGCATACTTGTATCATGTCATGTTGCTAGTAAAAAAACTGAACCACATGGAGAGACTAGTCATACGCTTTGATCAAGATGTGCAAGTGTGTGGAATGTCTAAATATTTTTTGTGTACTCCGAATATCATGACTCTCGTTTGAAAGAATGCCTTTGAAAGGGGTATAGGCTATCTTTTCTTTTCTTTCCTTCTCTATTTTTTTTGACGAGTATTGATTTCTCGTCTTTTTATTTGAATTGGACACATGTCCATTTTTTTAGCATAGCCCATACTTTTCCTTTTTTGGCACAAGATATTTTAGTGAGTAAGGAGGAGTCATGATAGCAATGAATGGAGTATATGTTTGGTGGATGAAAAGGTGCATGTTGTGCATAACTCTCGGTGTAAGAGTTGGTGATTTCTGTGCGGGTGTACGTGAATATTGATCATGGGCGTATGAAAAGAATCTCAACATAGGTCACAATAATTTGACAAAAGTTCACCATGACTACAAGCAGCATATGACTATGGTTTTATATATATGTGAAAAGATCATGTCATATGGCTTTGGTAGGAAATTTAAATCATTGAGGAACTTTTGATTTTTTTCATTTTGAAAATAAAACTCCGGATATCAAGTCATTCTTAGAACAAAGTCATAGCGAAGTCTATGTCACCATATCATATTCCGCAACCACTTAGACTAGAGAGAGCATATGTAACCCATATGATTTAGGCTTTTAGGATGAGACATTTTTGGCCACTAAACTCAAATCTTAGAGAAACTCAAGTTATAAGCTAGGCACAGATGAAATATAAGACAGAGCAACTATTCATCATCTTAACAAGGAATTAAACTGAACATTTTTACAACACATATATAGAGTGGAATAAATATTTTTTAGCATATCTCATCATTCTATAGGATAGGGAAGATAATCAAAAGAAATGTCTAGGTGATTGATGGATATGATATATGAGAGCCTAAGCTGCTATTTATCTTACTCCTAGTGATACTAAATTTCTGAGATTTATCTTTTGAAAATTAAAGTACATATGAGAAGTTCCCCCTGTGACAGAGTGTTGAACCTCCTACCACAGCCATATATACATGCTCCCTAGATTAGGAAAACCCTTTGACATATATATAGGCTACTTGCTTTGCATTGAGTTTGTTCAATCTTTGCCAACCCTTAGAAACTTGTCATGCTGATCATGTACACTCCATCTCATTCCATCTCATTCCACTCTATTACATTCCATTCCACTCCACTCGACTCCATTCATGCATATGCTATTTCCACCCTAGAAGTACGCATCCACCACTACACCACCATATACACCCATTATGCATCCACTATATCCACCAAAAATGTTCTACCCCTATCCTAGGAGAGAACAACCAAAAATATTCCCCACATATTCACTTAGCCAACATCTTATAAAGCTCCACTACTCTTGTCTATCTCTAAAGTTTATTGCAAAAGAGACTTGGGTTGTATTAAAAAAAAAGTGAATAAAGGAGAGTTAAAAAAAAATGGACAAGTGTCCGCAATAAAACAATGAGTACTTAGATGCCTGCCTCTCCATGAAAAAAAAAAAAAAAAAAGAAGGAAAGAAAAAGAAAGAGTATGCAACCTAGGTTCTCCCAAATATTCCTGATTCCAAAGAGAAAAGATTCCTCAAGGAGCAAAAGTTGAATTAGGCTTTCCCCTCATTGCATTCATTACACTCACCTCGCACACCTACCATCATATTCCACCATACACATGCATCACTTGATCAAGTATGACTCGTGACTTTGGATCCATTGCTTGAACTTACAATATATGCCTAGCAAGTAGATTTAGTTTTCTCTCACCTATGAGCTCTAGATATAAGCCTTAGATATAGAGTGAGAGAGAAGAAGGCATAGTGTCCTACTGCCTTAGCCAAAAAATACCACATATTATGAGAGAAAGGCAACACAACATTATTGCCTTAGTGAGGATCCACAAATACCACAAATGAGAGACTTGAGAGGGTCATACAAAAGGAACTTTGAGTTTTATTTCGAAAACCTACAAAAACTCCAGAATGATAGTTGAACAAAGAGTTTGAGACATGGTGCTTGACTTGATTGTTCTATCTTTCAATTGCCCAAGATCCTAAGGAAAGGCTGTAAGCTCCACGGTTAAAGGTAATATGGGTGAGTTGAAAGTTGAAAAGGTTTATTCTAATCTGGAGGAGAAATTTTGTTTGAAAGCATGTGTACTTTTGAGGTGTGAAGTCGTTGTAGCAACCCCTGATCCATTGCTAAGTTTGGCTTTGCTAGGGACTAGCAAAGGGTAAGCTTGGGGAGCTTGTTGGTATGCCTTATAGCATAATATTACTAGCCAACTAAACATGAAATAAGGGCTTAAAATGAACATCAACATAAGTCTAGGGGTCCAACTGACATATTTCCATGAGTTTTGGTATTTCATGACTTTGCGAGAACTAAACGTATAAAAGCGAGATAAGAGCAAAGTGAAAAGCCCAAGAGTTTGCATCCCATACGATGACAAGACTTGACCGTGAGGCAACTCAATCCGAAAAGTGAACTAAAACATTCTAGAAGATACCAGAAGACACCAGGAGGAAGGAGAAGACACCAGGACATAGAGTCCTGGCGATCGCCACCTCGATCCCCGCGATCGCCGGGATGGGCCCACCCGTCGGCCCTCGGCTTTGGAGGTCGGTTTCTAACCGACATTGAGGTTGTATCTACGCCGTTGCTGAAGGTTGGTTTGATCCAAGGGCCATCGTTCATCGCCAAGGGCTATATAAAATGACCCTTACCCCTCGGGTGAAACCCTAATTCATTCTATTCATTATCTCTTGACTCGTTGGTCATTGAGGTGTCCCAATGTGAGGACAACCTCTCCACTAGAGAATTAGGGTTAGACTCTCCAACGTAGTAGATTAGCAACTAGAGAGTTAGGGAGAGCGGAGCTGCGCTCCGGTTCTAGAGATGTCTACAGAGTTTGGTATGTCTTGTATCCTTTCTTTGTAAGACTTATGATTCATATATTTATCTTCTCTATTTACTTCCATGCTTTTAATTGGTTAGTATAGTTGTTATGCTATTGCATGGGATCTCTGCTCGTATTGAGGGCTCTAGTTATTCGCGGTAGCTAGGGTTGTAATCGATAGTATAGACTTGGTGTCTAGGCTATAGATTACCTGAGGTTGCACCCAAACCTATGGATAGTTGTGGTAGCCCCAGAGGTGACAGCTCTGACCGGCCGATGTAGTCCACCACGTACGGGTTGGTGTTTCGTAGAGCTTTTTGGCGGCCTTCCCCCGGCTACCCCTTCCCAGTCTATTCGAGAGCCGGAAAGGTACCGTTGCTCCAAAGTGCATTTGTGTGATTGCTATCATAGAACCTAAGTAATAGAGAATTATATAGGAACCTTAATCTCTCCCGTTATCCTCTCAACTTGCTAGCTATACATCTATCATGGAATTCTCTAGTGTGTGATATTATTCATAACTCCTATCATATATTAAGTACCCCCTCACTTTAGTCTAGTGGTTTGCTAAGTTAGTATATGTATGATTGCGAGTTATTAGATTCTTTAGCCAAAGCTTCCCTGTGGATACGATACTCTAGAATACTCTCCTAGGGAAAAGCTACAATGGTATTCTGTGCGCTTGCGGAACCTTCATTTTCTTTTTAGCACTTAACAAATACCAACAGGCATCGATGTTCTCCTTTGACATGGGTGATAACCCATTATAGAAATTTTGGAGTAAAAGCCAATTTCCATCCCATGGTGCGGGCATGCTTGAATGCATTGTTGCAGCCTTTCCCACGCCTCATGGATGTGTTCCATAGAATTCTGCTGGAAGTTGGCAATCCTTTCCCTTAGGGCAATGGTTTTGCCCAAGGGAAAGAATTTGGCGAGAAATGTTGTGGAACATTTATTCCACATGTTGACAACTTCCTTGTCTCTATAGAACCACTATTTTGTCTTCCCCGCGATGGAGAAGGGAAACAGACAGTCTAATGATGTCTGGTGTGACATCTTTGATGATAACGGTGTCACAGAGCTCGAGGAAGTGTTGCGTATGCACGTTTGCATCCTCACTTGGCAAACCACAAAATTGGTTTGCTCGCACCATCCCGATCGAGCCGGTCGAGCTCGAAGTTCTCAATGCCCATGTTGACAAATGGGCCCAATAGGCACGTTGGCAACAGAGGGGATGGAGAAGTTGCGGATTGACATGGCCATGAGTGAAGTAGCAGATGGTGTGGGGGTGATTGGTTTGTTTGTCGACGGAGTAGCAGAAGAAGAAGTGGTACGAGACCGGTTCTTCCTTAGGAGTGCCTCCGGATCTGCGATGTAGTTGTTCAACAGGGACAAACCAATCATACACTATCCTGTTTTTATCCACAACAGGAGGAAACTTGAAAGATTAACCTGCATGAGTGATGGCTATTATACATGCATATCATCATGAACATGTCCTACTAGATTCTTTTAACCAATGCCTTCCCCGGCAACTATGCCAGAAATGTTTGTCGACATTTCGTAGCACAATCACCAGGAATGGACTTAGGATCCATTCCTGACAACTATGCCAGAAATGCTTGTTGGTATTTCTTACCATCATTGCTAGAATTAGCAATGTCGCCAAGGAATACCTTAATGATAGTTCTAAACGTTTACGAACAAGTCTGCAAGCGCACGGAATTATCGTTGTAGCAGTTCACCCGAGAGTATTCGGGTATCGTTCATTAATATTTTCCCAAAGGAAGACATGGTGTAAAAGACTCTAGCAGGGACATGGACAAGATAACATGACTGCATAATAGACCAGTACTCAATATAGGGGTAAGCCATGATAGGTTTTAAGATAGTGTGACACACACTTGGACCAACCTCAAGGATAAAAGGGAAAAGAAAGAATAAAGAATATTCCTAAGTGGAGCAGGCATTTCTAACATAGTTGTGCAAAGAACTAGTTAATGATCATACAAGATATGTAACTAGGGTTAGAGCTAAGCATGAGATGGACGGGGAGATCCCCCGGTTGGTCTGCCAAACCATTAAGACATTTACAAACTCCTACATGATACCCTTGGGTAGGGGAATGCTAAGGACGGACAGGGCTGTCACCACCTGCCGCCATCCCCTCAATAGGAGAGCACCGTCGATATCCGAAGGTTTCCACTCACCCTAGCACCATGCCCGCATGTTAAGAAACTACCCATGTCCCCCATGGACTCCCACCCTAGGGATGGACGAGCTAGGACATGGGCAAACCCGAAGATCACAACGAACCGCCACCTCAACACAACCCTAACTCTATTCATATATGTTGCATGAATGATTAAGCATAAGGTTCTATATGATGAAATCATAGCATAAGGACTATAGTCTAGTTCATACACCTTGATCATATCATAAGAACAACATGTTAAGATCATGACACACAAACTATATACTAATTCATATGTCACAATAATAACATGAAAACATACTCTAGTTCTATAGCACAACTATAATAAGATGAAAGCAAGACTTTAGAAGAAACCATATATGTATTCATACCGAATAATCCTTCTCCAAAGTACAAGCTCTCCAATGAGGCTTTGCCTATCTCCAAATAGAACTAAAGACTAAGCTAAAGCGAGAGAGGTGAGAGTGAGCTGGCTCCAAAAGAGGTGTGTGTGAGTGAGAGAGCTCTCCCCCTCCTTATATAGGGGTGAATGGTCAGTTTGGAGGGGGAATATTCTGAGATCCGCACCGCACCGTCCTCCCCAAATTGATGTGACCGCCTCTCGAAAGCCGGGCCCGAGCGGCGCCGACCACTCGCTTTCGCGGGCGCCGGGTGGGCTCGACCGTGCCGTGCCCTCGGCCGGCCACTGCCTTTGGCAAAGCGGGCTGGTGGCGTGGCTTGGCCCGTGGCCCAGGTGGTAGCTAGCCGAATATGACATGTGTTGGGCCTGTCTCCATTGGGTTGATTGATGTGCTACTTTATGTTCTCCCGAATGGCGCTTTTTGGTACTTTATCACTTGTTTTGGGTATAAAATCCTGTAATGACATAATTCTCCAATACAAGTGGAACTAGGTTAATAGCAAAGGTATATGAGTGTAAAGTTGCTTAGTTTACTCCCTTTTTAGTTACAAGTTGATTTGTAAAAATATGTCATTCTTGACCGTCAACAATGAACCATCTTTCTATGCTACCAAAATCACAGGTACAACACAGGGGCTTAAACTTTCATGCACATAACCTTTATCTAAAAGTGCTTGTACTTGTCTTTGAATTTCTTTTGTTTCTTTAGGGTTGGTGCGGTATGTGGGACGGTTTGGAAGTGCAGCTCCAGGGATGAGATCAATTTGATGTTCAATGACATGCAATGGAGGAAGTCCAGCAGGTGTTTCCTCTGGAAAAACATCTTCCTGTAAAACACGTGCAACAACACTAAGGACGGATGTTAAGTGTCGTTAGCTGAAAGCAATGTGTCCTTGCACACAAGTATGATCAATACTTGGTCTAGGTTTTTCCTCACATCTCTCATTTCATATTTGGTGGCTATCATCACTAAGTTCTCTCCATCTCGTTTCTTGTTTTCTCTCATGTTTGGCTTCTGGCTCTCACTCACCGATTTGTGGAGGGCACTAGAATTCTTTTCTCTGCTTCTTTTTCCACTCTCATTTCTCACATTGGAGTTCTTTTGCAAGTGCTCAACTTGGATTTGTTGTGGTGTCATGGGTTTAAGAATCAACTCCTTTCCCTTCCACATGATGGTGTATTGATTAGTTCGACCACAATGTAGAGATGACCGATCATATTGCCATGGTCTTCCAAGCAGCATATGACACACTGTCATGGGTGCCACATCACACTCCATAGTGTCAATATATTCACCAATCTTGAAAGGAATTTTCACTCTTTGTGCAATCTTAATGGAACCAGAATTATTCAGCCATTGCACATGATAAGGATGAGGGAGTTTCAGCAGCTTTAAACCAAGCTTTTCAACCATCTCTTTGCTAGCAAGATTGTGGCAGCTCCCACCATTAATAATTACCTTGCACACCTTGTCTTCAACCTTGGCTCTGATTCAAAAAATACTGTGTCGCTTCCATTTTTAGCTTCACTCATTTGCACCCTCAAAATCTGAGTTACAACAAGAGCAGCTCCAGTTTCAAATTCATAGACGTCCTTCTCAAGATTACCTTCTTCTTCAATTTCTTCATGTTCTTCTTCACTAGCGGATTCATACTCTCCTTGGTCATTCACAATAATGGTTCGATTATTTGGACACTCCCTTACAACATGACCTCGACCACCACACTTGAAGCATTGAATTCCACTACTCTTAGTGGAAGAACCCACTGAAGTAGATGATGAGTTTGCTGATTTGTTCTT
Organism: Hyparrhenia diplandra; assembly: GCA_015847255.1. Classification (NCBI taxonomy): domain Eukaryota; kingdom Viridiplantae; phylum Streptophyta; class Magnoliopsida; order Poales; family Poaceae; genus Hyparrhenia; species Hyparrhenia diplandra. Next base: position 100,635 of record JADLZK010010225.1, on the reverse strand, counting down.
CTCATTTGGAGCAGCCAACTCTTTACCGCTAGAAGCACCAAAGTTGCTAGAGCGTGCACCACCACTTGAATTGGAGATTGTTCCTCTACTTGCACTACCTCTTGGGGTGAATTTACTTCCACTTGGGGTACTTCTTGTGCTGAAAGATACTCCTCTGTTGGACTTCATGTCCTGCTGCAACTGATGTTTAGCTTTGCTTGCTTGATGGACCAACTCAATAAGATTGTGGTACGGCTGAAATTTAACAATGCACTGAATATTACGATGCAGCCCTGACATAAAACGTGCAATTGATTGCTCTTCATCTTCATATACATTGGCTCTAATCATTGCCTTCTCCATCTCTTTATAGTACTCATCAACATTAAGGCTTCCTTGCTTCAAATTCTATAGTTTGTCAAATAGATCATGATGATAATGTTTGGGGACAAATCTTGCCCTCATTTGTCTCTTCATTTCAGCCCATGAAAGCACATCACCTTGTCCAGCTTCTTCCCTTTCATTAAGCATTTGCTCTCACCATATTAGAGCATAGCCATCGAACTCAAGAGCAGCCATGGCAACCTTCTTTTGCTCAGAATAATTATGCAATCGAAAAATTTTATCAACCTTCAACTCCCATGTAAGATATGCTTCAGGATCAGATCCTCTATCAAACTTGGGCATGGTGAATTTTAGTTTGCCAAACCTCTCCTCATTGGGCTGATTTCGCCCACGATTACCTCGGTGACTATGATCATCACGATGGGGCTGTTCCTCTAGTCTAAGGCCTCTCCCATGTCCATGACCAGCACCTCTACCACCATTTCCACGTTCTGCAGGTGCGGGTCTTCTTGCATTGAGAGCAGCTCGCTCTCTACGTCTTCGCTGTTCTCTTGCACGTCGAGTAGCAGCTTCTTCTTCCATTTCATTAACTTCATCTTCATGATGACTGCCATTTGCATTATCACGAGGACCTTGCAAACAAGCCATAAGTGCTTGAACATCGTTTGCTAACTCTTCCATGTTTTGCTTCATCTCATTGAATTGTGCCATGGTGACACAATCATCAATCTGAACTTCATCACCCATCTTTCCCCGTGAAATTAGTGACGACAAAGCAACAAATATATGTGAAATAGGAAATTATATGTGGAAACTCACAACCTCACCTCTCTTACCAACTGAAGCTCTTATGAATTCTAGCGGATTACAGAAGGCCAAAGTGTGGTGATAACAAGAAAGTGATGGTTAGCGAATACAAGATCAGCGTTCCTATGACGGTGGGTTTTTAAGTGGAGCTTGGTGGGGAATGATTCACAAGGAATGCAATCTGAATTCTAAATATTGTAAAGCTAAATCGCAGTCCAAACTAGAAGATCATTGCCTAGTGCTGACCACAAGATATGAGTGATGTAAATATAGATCATACACACGCACAAAAGATAATTCAGATTTGATGCAAACAATATGTGTCACCATGTTTTATTATCAAGTTGCACAAACAAAGATAATTCAGATTTGATGCAAACAAGATATAAATAGATCATATACACGCACAAAGAGTTGCAATCAAACCCAAGCAAAAATTTGCACCAAACGATGGACAACAAACTGGTTGTGCAACTTGATAATAAAAACTCTGAACTTGTGCACTTCAACAAACCGATCTTTCAATCTTCTTTCACAACTTTTTTCAACTCTTTTTTTTTAAAAAAAAATTTTCTTTTTTTTTTGACACTTTTTTAGAACTAAGAACAAGATCAGATATGACACTTGCACACTTTTTTTTTTTTTTTTGAAAGAAGACACAACCGCCGGCAATAACTTGATAGGATCAAAGTTAACGCTAAGGATGATACTGGTTTCAGATTTTTGTATGAGAATTTTTAGAGATATAAAAGAGGCACAAAGGACACGCAAAGTATAATATGATCAACAACTAAAACAAAGACTCTAATGGACTAAAACTTAACAAAACTCACTAGGATAACCGATTGAAACAAAGGGCTATAGAGAAATATTTTATGGCTTTTTGGTGGATAGGGCCGAACACGAAATATATGTAGCTAAGGGTAGAAATCCTACTGTGGCAGCCGTTGAGCTGATACGAAATGATGAAAGCTTGGTCCCGATCTTCACGACGTAGGATCCCGATCTTGATAACTAGCCGAAGAATGACCGATAACTTGCTGCAAGCAGCGATAACTAGTGCAACCTGACGACACGCACAAGGAGCCAACCACCGTCTCTATACGGCAGCCTGAACCAAGGATTCGCCCAACCACACTCTCAAAGAAACCAACCTACGCAACCTAGAATCAATGGACCAGGAGCAAGAATTGGGTGCCGATGACGCGGCCGCTTCTGTAATCTCCGCGAAGGAAAACACAAGAGCAAAGGGGTAGAGATCTCTCTTAAGTTTTGTTAGCACACAGCTGAACAAAAGGGTTCTGTTTTTTTTTTATTATCAAAAGTCTGGGATTATTATGAAGCAATGGAATATTTATACTAGGAACAGCCCTCCTAGATAGGTGTAAACACGAAATGGAAATGAAAAGATAGACTATGTGAAAGGGTCCCTTCGAAGTCAGCTCCTGGAGAGTTTCCACGTGGCTGTTGGTCTTCGGCGCAGTATTCAGTGTTTTAGCAATAACTCCAACTTGGAAAGTCCAAATGATATGCCGTCAGTTGCGTTGAAAAGTTAACTTGATAAGCTTTCACACCATGTAGAGTATGCATCACGAAATATTGTAGAATGGTACAGTTTTGTACGGAAACTTGATCTTCATGCAGACTGTAGACCCTCTAACTAGTAAGCACTAAATCTGGTCGGGAGACATAACAGGAATTCCAATCTGGTCGGGGTTGATGGCATTGGAAACTAGACTTCATAAGCTTTCCAACAAGTGCTCATTGACCTTCATAGCTTTTGGGAATCAAAAGTTATGACTATTTCTTTCAGACCGTTCTGTAGGACTAGTCTGGATCCTTCTTTGTGTTCATCGTCTCGTGTGTTCTTGTCATCCTCCTTGATGAACCTGAGCAACAGCGACAAGCACGACTTAGATAGTATATAATTCTCATTAATGTTAATATGAAGTTCACAAAGTAGCACGTTCATCTTTTGTTGTAGCTTCTTAGCTCGGCTGCGTGTAAGTGGTGCATTAAGGACATGAACTAGTGTAGGTGTGGTCGGTATGGTTGACCAGGTGGTCGGTGAGGCTGGCGTGGAGGTCGGAGTGGCCGGCGTGGTCATATCATCAGCATGTATGGCTGGGATGTCCTCATCAATGACGGCGCACGCCACGCCCGTCCAGTTGCTGCTGCACGGGCTCGTACCCTGCTGCCAGGAGTCCAGCGCCGGCAACGAGTTCCGCACGGCGGACTTCCACTGGAGGAGGGCTACTATCTGGGACCCGAGATGGACGCCTCCATGATGGTGCCATGCTGCGTCTGCGTGCAGGAAGAGGATGCACCAACGGAGCAGCAAGCAGAATATCAGCTCTAGCGTCGCCATATGTGGTGGTTTTCTATGCTTCTTTCTTTCGTTATTAACGGCTAGCTTCTGAAGGTGTCATTAATTGGTATTTGGGCCTAGGGTGTGCTGCTGCATGATATCAATGTAGTACGTATATATAGTGTTTGTCAGCTAAGCTACGTGTAGTGGCCAGGTCATCAATTGGAAAAAAGTAAACTAGTCTCAATTTGTTAAGACTACGTGAAAATGGCCAAACTCGAACTATCTAGAAAGTAATTGACCAGTACTATAATGGGCTGTTTGTTTTATTTTCCGTATATCCCATTTCTGTTAGGAAAAAGTCCACATTTCCTCCCCCAACTATCACGAAGTTCACTTTTCCTCCTCAACTTCAAAACCGGACAAATCACATCCCTCAACTTTTCACACCATGCATTTTTCCTCCCTCGTTGGTTTTAAAGGCGGTTTTGCTACAGTAACTCCGGGTTGCTACAGTGTCCATTCCTTTCTCTCTTTTTTTTTTAAAAAAAATCCGGTTGAATCTTTGAAAAATCATAATAAAATCATAAAATAAAAAAATCTAGTTTCGTTGGACTCCACATGAGTAGATCTATCTTTGTAGCAAACCCGAGTTACTGTAGCAAACCACCTGAAGGAGGAAAAATGCATGGTTTGAAAAGTTGAGGGAGGTGATTTGTCCGTTTTGAAGTTGAAGGAGGAAAAGTGAACTTCGTGATAGTTGGGGAGGGAATGTGGACTTTTTCCTTTCTGTTATGCTTTAGGCCAGACATCCACCCAGTCAGTAATAATGGGCTGACGTGTGTTGCCCAATTCGTTGATGGATCAATTGGTCGTCCACAACCCTACGAAGTTATTGGTTGGCAGCATTCTGATTTGGCCGTCCACATCGGGCTAGTGCGTTCTCCTCATCACCGGAGGTTGATCATGGGCCGTCCACAAAACGTTGACAGACTCTGAGCACTAACCGGTGACTGCAATGGAGAGAGCTAAAAGTCCGCTTTTTCCTTCTCAACTTTTGCGAAAATCCGCTTTTTCTCTCTGAACTCTAAAACCGAGCAAACCACTTCCCTTAACTTTTCAAACCGTGTGTTTTTTACCTCCCAGGAGGGGTTTGAAGGCGGTTTTATTTTGGCTGAATCTTTAAAAATTATAGTAAATCACAGAAAAAATCATAAAATAGAAAATCCAAATTTGTTGGACTCCACATGAGTAGATCTATACAGTGAATATATAATATAATATGTTTTAGTACAAAGTTTTTTTGCTGTAGATTTAAATCTATGTTTTTCAGTAATTAATTAGAACAATTCATAACTGTAGTTTCTATAGTCCAATTGTGGTGAAATTTTTTATGGTGGCCTAATTATTGTATGCTTAAATTGTAGTAAAAATTTCATACTCATTGGATCATGTATAACTTAGTTACAAATTTATATAGGGTTTTATGCTTGTTAAATTTAAATAAATCTATAACTAAGTTATACATGACCCAATGGGTATGAAATTTTTACTACAATTCAAGTATACAATAATTAGGCCATCATAAAAATTTCATCACAATTGGACTATAGAAACTGCAGTTATAAATTATTCAATTAATTATAAAAAATCATAGATCTAAATCTACAACCAAAACTTTTTGCATTAAAGCATATCATATTATATATTCACTGTGTAGATCTACTCATGTATAGTCCAACAAAATTAGATTTTCTATTTTATAATTTTTCTATGATTTACTATGATTTTTTAAAGATTCAGCCAAAATAAATAAAAAAGAAAAAGATAAAACCGCCTTCAAAACCGCTCTAGGGAGGTAAAATGGACGGTTTGAAAAAGTTGTGGAAGGTGGTTTGGCTGGTTTTAGAGTTCAGGGAGGAAAAGTGAACTTTCGTAAAAGTTGGGGGAGAAAAAGTGGACTTTTTCCTTACCCAATGGATTACACATGATTGGCAGGTCAGTCATCAGGATGATATATGGGAAGTCCAGATGATAAACGACTTGACCACCTTGGATGAAGTTTTGAGAACACGGATTTCAGCCAATTTTGCTACTTAAGGATGCAGCTAATGGCTAAAGTCTGCATCAGCTAATGGTTCAGCTAATATTGAAACCATGAACTGAAATCCTCAACAATTTGTAGTCTGATCCAGTCTAAATAAATATATCTTTGCAATACCCGATAAGGATTGTCATGTAAAAAATTGTGAGAAGTGTATAATCATAATCATCGGTGGGCATATCGATCCTTGATGTGAACACACATAGCGTAGTGACTGCCAGCCCGTCTAGGTTCGACTCCTATCTAGGACGAACTAGGGTGTCGCAGGGTCTTTCCCCTAAGGGGACCAAGCATGTGTCGAGTAGTGTGTGTAATGTGCGTGAGTTGTGCTTGGTAGGCGTGTTTCGTTCGTGTCTAAGTGTGCAGTCAGCACGGGTGTCCACTTAAGTTCTTACCTGATATTCCAGTGGTCCTAGCGGTGTAATAAAAATAAAAATAAAAACAAACCCGGGCAGTCTCGTCCGTGTCTCAGTCAGCACGGATGCCCACTTGAATTTTACAAGATATTTTAACGGCGACACTAGCGCCCGACGTCGGATGAACGCCAGCGTCTGGGCGCCCAGCGGCGTGGGCTGGCGTCGCCACGACCCACGATGTCTGGGCGTCCCATGTCTCCAATCGCTTCTTCTTCCCTCGTTCGTCCCGCATCCGGACGCCCGCGCCGGGGCTGGCGTCGCGCGAGCCATGATGTCCGGATGTCCCACGCCGATCCAATCGCTTCTTCTTCCCCAATCGAACATGGGGAGCCGGCTCGACCCCTCGATCTCGGCGCAGTATGCGCCGGTGGAGGCGTCCCTGGCCTAGCCATGGGGAGCTTGAGCTCGACCTCGGCCCGAACATGCAGGGAGCTCGAGCTCGATCTCGGCTCGACCATTGGGGGAGTGCATGTAGCAGGAGGTGGGAGAAGAAGAAGATGTAACACCTGATCCGCTTTTGAAACATCCGAAACAACAGGTTTGAAACATACGCATGAAACACTTGAAACATTATTCAAAACACTAGAAAAACACACCTGATCTACTTTTAAAACATCCGAAAACAACGGTTGAAACATACGCATGAAGGTACTTAAAACACTTGAAACATCATTCGAAATAATAGAAAAACACGCACGAAACACACTTAAAACATACGTATGGAGGTAATATATGTCGAAACATATGAAACATTTGGGACATATACTTGAAACACCAATGCAACATGTACAACATCTCGATCTACATTTGAAACCTGCAGATGCAGCACTTGCAACATAAGAAAAAGACAGATGAAACACTTGAGACATGCATCTAAACACCTGCAACACATACATGAAAAAAGTAAAAAATTGATGAAACATTGGAGATAGACACTTGCATCATATGGGTACAGCGATTGCAACAAATGCAACTTCTCGATCCACTTTCACAACATCCGCATGAAACAATTGAAACATAAAGCTGAAACAACTGAAACATTTCAAACATAAGAGCATCTCCAACAGTTCCCTAAACATGCTCCTAATATTTGATTTTTAGAAAGATGAGGAAAAACTCTTTCCAACAGCTTCTAATATCAACTTCTAAAATTTAGGCACTTCGGGAAAATCGACTCCATCCGTGTAACTTTACGCACAACTCCAACGCTGCCTATCCATCCCTCCCGCGCAGTTTCCCTCTTCGCGCCGTGAATTAGCGCGGCTTCCTCCCTTCGCGCCTTCTTTTGCCACGCCAAATCCTCCATCGCGGCATCGCCACGGGGCCAGATCGAGCTGGCATCGATATATATATTCAATCGCGCCGCCATCGCTACCTCTGTAGCGACGCATCGGTCCTCCGTCGCCAGGCATCGGTCCTCCTCGCGTGGCATCCATCGCGACGCTCCGGTGCTCCGTCGCCCGGACCGCGGCCCTCAGGTACTTCTCGTACACGCCGTGGCCACACATGGCCTTCAGGATGACCTTCTCATCCCCGGTCCGTTTGCACTCCAGCGCCTTCCTGTCTGAAGTACTGTGCACGAACAGAAAAACTAAAGGCAAAATCGATCTATACCTCTTCATGCTAGCGTTCAGTTCTTTTTTTTTTTTTTTTTTTTGAAAGATCATTCAGTACTCGTTCGTGTACAGATCAGGCGTGTGGTATTGTGTGGGGTTATTTTCATCTCTTACACCTTGAGTTGCTCTTGGCGTGTGATCAGAAACGTTGTTATGATATTGGACGGATGCTGTGTCATGTGAAGTGCAGTACTGAATAACTGAAATGATTTTTGAAATGAACCTGTAAAGTGCAGCACTGAACAATTGCTACTCCGTAAAGAAGAGTACTGAATATTTGTTTTTTTATTTGGGAACATCAATAGTTTTTGAAGTGGGGCTAATTTTATATTTTTTTTAGAAGTCAAGTATTAGGAACTATTGGAGATGGGCTTTTGTTTTCCTCATCATACTTTTTTAGAAGTTCCTAAACTACAGGTTTTTAGAAGAAAAAAATAGAGAAATGTTAGAGATGCTCTAAGCTTGCAACACGTCCTAACAACGTCCAAAAAACACATCAAACACAGCATCGGCATGCGGCCCGGACCTACCTAATGTGAACTGCAGGAACTGCGGTACATCACCCTGACCCTGCTGGCGGCGACCCTAGTTATTTGGACCGGACTGGACCGGCGGTTCGACCGCTTAAAGACTGAACCAGAGCCTAGAACGGCTCAGTTCACTTAAAAGACCGCCCGTGCAATCGAACCGATAAAAACCGGTTGAACAGGCGGTTTTTTAGAACCGATGAACCAGCCGGTTTTGTTCGAACCGCCCCGGTCTGTATAATTGCGCGTGTACATCTGCAGTCCTGCTGTGCAGCGTTGTGCTAGCTAGCTGGTGGAGTTCATGCACCTTGACAGGCCCGCCTAGCAGCTCCTCACGTTTTTTGGAACTCACGCTGGTGGAGTGCAGGGCGGCATGCACCTGCCATTGATCGGCCCGCCGCTGGTACAGTGCTACTCCGTTTTGAGTTTGAATTGAATTAAATTGAATAATATATTGGCTGTGTTTAGTTCCTGAAAAGTGGCTGAAAAGCACTGTAGCACTTTTTGTTTGTATGTGGTAAATATTATCCTACTATAGAATAACTAGGCTCAAAAGATTCGTCTCTCGCAAAGTTCAGCCAAACTGTGCAATTAGTTATTTTGTTTACCTACATTTAATACTTCATGCCAGCGTCTTTTTGCTACATTTAATGATTCGATGTGACGGAAATTTTTGCTAACTTTTTGGGAACTAAACACAGCCATTGCATGCGTATCTGCGTAAGGGCAGTCCCAATGGAAGAAACCGACACGTTTTCCATAGCAAAAGAAATCACCTATAGAAACCATTCTTCACAAAGGGTAGTTTCTTCGAGTAATAATTATTTTCTCTTTCTCTCTCCCAATTCCACCAATGGGGAGAGTTGCATTAACCCCATAGAAACTAGTGGTTTCTCCCCAATGGCAAATTCATGGTTTCTTGTGCATTGGGTCAAGAGTAGACATGGTTTCTCCATGAAGAAACCATTTCTATGATTTTTGCTCTCTTTCCTCATTAATTAGGCTGCCACATCATCATTTTGCTTAGTTGGCAAGCCATTTAATAGAGATAGAAACTACCATTAATACACCATTGGGAGTGCCTAAGTGGTCCCGCTTTTGACTTTTGGCAGTACCGGCGTCGTCAGCATTACCTTTTCAATTTTGTAATTTTTCAAATGAGTTCCAAATCAGATAAATAATATATCTAATTTGATTACCACAACGAGCTCTTTACAACGGTGCACACTATTTTAGCATTCTAGATAGTTCTGCAAATATTTCGGTTACTATTCTAGTCATTCTGTTTTGAATTATCACAACAACATCGTTCACGCACTTGATATTTTGAATTTAAAAAACATGTTCAATGTATTTGTGACGGTTCGATTTAACGGTTGAAAACAATTGAACCGGCGGTTCAACCGGTTCTAAACGGTTGGACCAAAGAACGATGAACCGGCAGCCTCGCCGGTTCGATCTCCGGTCCAGTCCTAATAACTTGGCGGCGACGCCGCCAGCGGTGGTGCGATCAAAGGCGCGTCGCCCGTGGCGGGCGTGTGCGATCCGCTGGCCAGCGTTGGGAACGAAGCGAGGGTCTCCGCCAGCGGCGCGGAGGGCGTCCACGGCGGGCCTTGAACGACGGCATGGTTCTGTCGCCGTCGTCGGCGAAGATGGCGGGAGCTTGAGCCATCAGTCGTCGGCGCGAGACGGACGGGCTCCTGCGGCAGCGGGGGACGGGCGGTGAGGCGCATCGACGCAAAAACCGCAGCGAAGCTCGGGCGAGTGGCGAATGCGACCGATTTAGGGATTTGGCGAGTGGGGGACGACAGGGGAATGGGGAACCGCAACGCCCTTACGGGGTAAGTAGATGGGCCTGGGCGAGCGATGTGTGTGGCCCACGAATACGCGCGTCTGGAATTGTTACGGCGTCCGGACGACCATAACAAACGATTACCGATATTTTAATGCTCCGGACGGTGTAAAAATCAATTCTTCATAGGTTGGCAACTAACTCTTGCTCATTTTAATTAGAAATTATGGTCATCGTTTGCCATAAACGTTCGATAGTTTTTTCTCCCGTTATATTTACTACTACCTCTAAAGGTTAAAAATCTTAATCATGTACCTAAAATAGGAATCATAGTAGACGGAATTGGAATCGAAGTAAAAGCAGTTGTTTTCTAAGTCACGAGGGAGAAAATCAAACAGCCGGGAAAATTGATATAGTCTTTTTTTTTAGCAAAGAAAAATTGATATAGTCAAAAGAAGAAGATCCTTTTTAGGCTTCCTAGTTGCTGAACTGCCCAGACTTGGTTGGACCTAGACCGTTGCCTGTTGGATCCGCTGGGTTGGCCCAAATCGTGATTCGCCCAATAGGCCGAGTGCTCGCTCACACCGACGACCGCACCTGTGGTCGCTCGCTCTCTCGCCGCTCGGAGCTGGGTCGCACGGCGATGGCATTGGCAGGCGCGCCAAGCCCTAGCGGCTGGCGCAAGATGACGGCGACCTGCCCCTGCCAACTCCCGTGGATGTGCAAGATGGTGACTGCAACTTGCCTCATGTGGCCATAGAGGAAGGAGAGGAGAGAGGGGCGGTAGGGATTGGAGTTGGGGGAGCGCTGGTGCTGACGCCGGCGCCAGCGCCGGTGGCCAGGGATGGAGCAAGAGGAACAGCGATGGCCCGAGATCGTGGCATACCTATCGACGACAAGGCCAAAACTTGAGGTAAAAGTTGGTTCAGTTTCAGTATCAAATTTTCATCAATTGTTCATATTCTGTACTGTACTGTACAGAGCTGCTAAATGCCTTGATTGGAGATTTGGAGCAATGAGGTGATGATTCGGATTTTTTTCTTCTAGATCTGAAGATCTATTTTGCAGGTATGAGTTTCAATCAGGGAAGAGGGCAAGAGGCATAGGCATAATCAAGGGAGGTGCTACAGGGATAAGGATATCTTTAGAGGACTTGATTGTGAGAAAGTCAAGAAGAGGTTCCAAAGCCATGAAGATTGCATAATTCACTTGCCTAGGCCAACTCAGGTACCTAGTTGACGTATACGTGCATAGCTCTTTAGTAGTGGTATATGGATTCGCATTTTTTTTTTTTTTTTTGAGATATCTGATCGTTCATTGTTTAGTTACTAATTCTTCTGTTACTTTCATTGGCCAGGTTGGCTTTTCTTCTGTTGATAATCTGATGTATGCTGAATTTTGGGGGCATCAATATTGTTTACTCTTCTTTGAGAGGTACCACCTTCACCTATGACATTTAAATACTTGCCTTTGTTCTAATTTATTCGATATAACCCATGGGGGATATAACTATATGGCACACGACTGCGAAATACTTTTTATTATTGTTTAATTTGTCATCCCTCCCCCCCTGTATTTACAACAATTATATGCTGTCATACTTTCTACAGAAGCAAAACAACCATGTCCACATTTCTTAAAAAACATGCATGTCTAACTTCCCAAAGGAAGGAAAAAGAAAAAACTGAGGCAGATGTAAAAAGGCAATAATAATGATATTATTCTCTTGATTTTATAATTTGTTACATCAAGTCAGTGCACACTGCTTCTTTGTTCGACATTATTCAATATTGATATTTGTTTCTTTTATTACGATAAAGCTTTGCATCACGATTCTAGTACAACTCTTATTAGCTCCTGTTGAATGCTGTGGGTTTAATGCTTGGGACTAACACAAATGACCTTACATTTCATCCACTACTTCTAGTGTAACTGCATGAGAAGGTGTGGCAGAAGCATACGATCGGTAGTGGTGACTCAGTTCATATAGACTTCCTGCATTTCTGGTCTTGACTGAGGTGAAGTTTTCAGGCATGAAAATGCCACTTCAACAAGCTGAGCAATTTCTTCCTGCTCTACCGTTGTTGGTGATGATGGGCGCTGGTCCAGCATGTCCTCCACTGCAAGCTCATGATACTCTCAATGGAAGGAAAGGCCTGCAACTCCCTTGGGTATCTCCCACTAGTACCGAAATAGTTTTCAGTGGCGGGCGTTTTAGATTTTTCGGTGGCGAGCAAGCACGCCCGTCGACGACGAGGTCACGGTAAATGGAGGGAACACCCGTGGCGGGCACAGTGCCCGCCACGGTTAATCGAAAAAAATAAAAAAACAAAAAGCCCGAGACGGGCCCCGATCCGGGCCTAGGTTCGCCCCGATCCGCCACGCCGCCGCTCCGGTTCCGCCCGGTCTCGCGCCGCGCCCCAGATCTGCCGCGCGCGGCCGGTGCGCGCTCCCGCTGGATCCGCCGCCACATCGCCGTCGTCGCGCTGCGGGGGGAGGAAGGGGGCCGCCGTCGCCGCTACGAGGGAGGAAGGGCCGCCGTCGAATCGCGCCCGGTCTTGCTCTGCGCGTGGATCCGCCGCTGCGACGCCGAGTCCGCCGGATCCGGCCGCGCTGTCGCCGGATCCGCGCGCGCCACCGGATCCGCCGCGGAAGCCCCGACCCGCCTAGATCCACCGCCGTAGCCGCCGCCACCGCCGGGAAGCCCGACCCGCCGCCGAAGCCCCGACCCGCCGGGAAGGTCTTGCTCGCCCTAGATCCGCCGTGTGGTGGTCGGATCCGCCGCCGGAGAGGCCGTGGCGGCGGATCCCGGCCTCCACAGAGATGACCGCCGCCGGAGTCGCCGTGGAGGGAGGGAGAGGGCCGCGCGCCGCCATGGAGGAGGGAGAGGACCGGAGGTGCGGTGGGGAGGAGGGAGAGGACCGAGAGGCGCGGTGGGGAGGAGGGAGAGGACCCGGAGGAGAGGCGCGCCAGGGGAGGAGGGAGGATGGGGATCGGCACCCCGCCGGTTCCACTCGCGAGAGGACGGGGAGAGAGAGATCGAGTGATGACTGCCTGAGGATGGGGAGGTGAGGATGGAAACCCTAGTGTCCTCTAATATATATGGCCCGATAGCGAGTGTGGGTTTGGACTTGGTCGCGGGCCTCGGGGTTATTTTATGTGACGGGCCGTTTTAAAGCGCCCGCCACGAAAAAATTCCTCTATTTTGCGTGACGGGCGCCTTATAAACGCCCGTCACGGTAAATCTATTTTACATGGCGGGCAAAATTGCCCGTCACGCAAAATAAGAAAAATGCCCGTCACGGTTAATCAAGCCATTAACCGTGGCGGGCAAAAACGCCCTCCCACGGAAAAAAGATTTTCCAGTGTCTCGCAAAAATCATTTCGGTACTAGTGTCCCCATCACAATCTCCAGTGCGACCACGCCAAAGCTGTAGAAATCACATTGTGTCGTCACTAATGATGTGTATGAAAGCTCTGCATCAGAGTAAATCCCTGGAGTTAATATTACCCAGTGTGTGGGAGCAAATAAACTACAATATCATTGTTATCTGCATGTTGAAACAAGAATTTGTTTTTTGTGTAAGAAGCACATGCATGAATACGTACCTGGGGCTATATAACCATATGTTCCTGCTAATTCACTCCAATTAGACGAATCAGGTATTAGAATCCTTGCAATTCCAAAATCTGAAACATAAGCCTTGAAAGCTGCATCTAGCAAGATGGTATTACTTGTTATATCACGATGGATAATTGGTGGGTTGCGTTCATGGTGCAAGTAGTAGATAGCTTGAGCAACATGTGTTGCAATGGCAACTTCGCCTCTGCCAGTCTAACTCCTTTGCAAGTTCCTCGTTTTCCAAGATACTATGAAGGTTTCCTCTATCAATGTAATCATATACTAGAAATTTGTACCTTGGATGAGAGCAATACCCTTTACAGTTTTACGATGCTTCTATGCCGAATTGTTGTCAAAACTTCAATCTCACTAATTATCTCTTTTCATCACTAATCTCTTCTTCAGTTTGGTGAAGCTTTTTCACTGCAACCAATCTCTCCCCTTGGAGCTGTGCTTTGTAGACAGTGCCATACCCCCCTGAACCAATGATATATCTATCACTGAAATTTTCTGTTGCTCTAGTGATATCCTCAAACACTAGCTTCCCGGTCGAAATTCCACACTGAGAGAACATCTCTTGTATTTGTAATCTTAACCACTGGTGGTCTTTTCATTTTTTGAAGAATCATAACTACAACAAAAAATGCAAGAACAATAACAACACACACAGTGATAGAAATCAATAGCACCAAGCTGTGTACTCTTGCTTTGTGATATTTTATTATTGAACTTGAAGAGCATGTTGGCAGGCCTGAGAGGGTACCACATAGACCTTTGTTGTGGAGGAACCATATTATTGAAGCATTGTGAAATAGTCGTCCTGATGGAATAGGCCGTTCCAAGTCATTGTAAGACACATCAAGTGTTGATAGACTTGCCATGCTGCCAAAGGAGGAAGGTATGAATCCACTAAATTCATTTCGGGAAATATTCAAGACCTCCAGCATCATCAAGTTCCCCAGCAGTGTCGGTAGCTCACCTGTGAGTTTATTGTTGCTGACATCCAACACAACTTGCAGGTTTCCCATATTACCAATAGTCGTTGGCAAATCTCCACTCAAGCTGTTATGGTTAATCATCAAGGATTCTAGCTTACTGCAATTCCCAAGCTCTTGTGGAATTGACCCACTCAACTTATTCGCAGATAAATCAAGATGTCTCAGTTCACTCATCTGACCAAATTCAGGCAGTATATTTCCTGAGAACTGGTTACTTGATAAGCTGAGCTAATACAGAGTCGGTAGTTTGCTTAATTCTGGAGGTATTTTGCCTGTTAGGTTGTTTGTGCTGAGAAGAAGTACCTCCAATTTTACTAGGTTCAAGAATTCTGGTGGCAAGTGTCGGGTACCTATATCAGGGGTACCCAAACAAACGCAAATTCAAAACCAAAAGCCCAGCAAACCTGGCCCAAGCCCAAGCAAACTCGAAGACGATTGCGGCCGCGCGCCACGACCTCTGGGTCCCCACGACCTCATCGCGATTCGCACGACCTCCAGGTCGTCGCGCCCCGGATCCGTCCCGACCTCTGGGTCCCCCACGACCTCTCTCCGCTCCGTACGAGCTCCTCCGAATAGGGCATCCAGCCTCCGACTCCGCCCGACCTCTTCTCGCCTCGCACCAGTTCCTCCCGTACGGACCTCCTACCTCCTGAGTCGCACGACCTGTTCACGATTCGCACGACCTCCAGGTCGTCGCGATCTGATACAGTCAGCTCGTGGGCCCGCCCCGTCATTTCACCCGACCTCTCCGACTCCTTCCAGGGGAAGGAAAGGGGAGCGAGTCAAATATCTGATGGCCAACCACTCCCGAATGGGCGCGGTCGGTCAAAGCACTGCAGCCATCCCCTGACAGAGCGCAGCATGTCATCTGACGAAAGCGGTCACTGTGGCCTATCTGCCCGGCAAAACCATCGGCTGGCCCCACGGTGACGTTTCCAACCCTTCCGACACACTATGGATCGCCCACTCCCTACTACGGTCAGCAAAATCACGCAGGCGGCGTCGGCGAGGACAACAGTCAAACACGGTCAAGGTCACCGACAGGGCGCCTCCCTACCCCGACGGACTACCACAACGCGCCACCCATCCCCGGGAATCCTCCGTACAACCACTTCGGTATGGGCGACGGAGCTCGGAGAGCTCGCTCCAACTCGCTCGACCTCTCTCCACCTCGCCCCACTGGCAGGATTCGCGTAATTACTCCAGTCAGAGGGAATCCGGTTCTCCACGGTATCACGAGTCAACCGGAGGACAGCGGACACACGTTCGACAAAGACAAGAAGCTGTAGCAACTCAGATTCTAGTATGGCAGTCCCTGTACACGCACGACCTTGTACTTTTTACATCTTTTTTTGTTTTCCTCTTCCAAGAGAAGCCCAATTACTGTACCCCCTTGAGCTATAAAAGGGGATCCAAGGGCCACGGGAAGGGAGGGGGAGCTCAACACACAGAGTTTCCTGATATTGGCACTTGCCTCAATCAACACACCACTCATGCACTGAGACTTGGAACCCTGGTTCCTCTCTCGACCTGCTTGTAACCCCTACTACGAGCATTTGAGCTCGGATACACTCCACCTCAGACTGGACTAGGGCATCATTGCTTGAACCAAGATACATCCCGTGTCATCTTTGAGCTAGGCCATCGAAGCCCGCACGAGCCACACAAATCTCCATCGAGTCCGTGGTATAGAACCACGACAGCAAGCTTCCAGTTATCATGTTTTCTTCCACGGATGTTATTTCTTGCAAAGTTTGCATAAAAAAGGTGTGGGTAGGGCCCAAAGTTGGAGATATCACCTGTTATTTGATTGGATTGGAGGAGAACACTCATCAGGCTTGTGCATGTTTCTAGGCTTCTAGGAATAGGCCCAGTGAACATGTTTGCAGCAACATGGAACACTATGAGATTCCCCCCTTTGCAGACATCAGAGGGCAATGCCCCCGTGAAAGAGTTGTTGGCAAGACCTAACCATGTGAAGTTTGTAAGATAAGTGAACTCTTGAGGCAATGGACCTGACAACATGTTACTGAAGAGATGAAGCCTTCTCATGCCTGTAAGGTTCCCGAAAGTAGCTGGAACTGAACCCGAAAGCGGGTTTTGAGATAAAGACATGAACTGGATATTCACCAATCTGCCAATCTCTCCTGGTATGGAACCCACTAATTGGTTGTTGGAGAAGTCAATGTAGTTCAGTCTAGTTAGGTTCCCCAATTTTTGCGAAATGGGGCCTTTTAGATGGCGTGTTTAAGTCTAACCAGATCAGTTTGATCAGCAACCCTATCTCTTGGGGAAGCAAACCTATGAGCTCATTATTGCTAAGATAGAGTGATTCTAGCTCAGTAAGATTTGCTAAAGTTATTGGGATTTCCCCAGTCAAGTGATTGTGATCGAGATAGAGTGATTCTAGCTCAGTAAGATTTGCTAAAGTTATTGGGATTTCACTAGTCAAGTGATTGTGATCGAGATAGAGTGATTCTAGCTCAGTAAGATTTGCTTAAGTTATCGGGATTTCACCAGTCAAATGATTGTGATATAGCCAAATACAAACTAAATTTATAAGGTTTCCTAGAGAAGATGGAATAGTTCCTGATAGCTGGTTGTCGTGAAGGTACAGCTCTCTTAGTTTGGTCAAGTTGCCCAGGCTTTCAGGTACTGTGCCGCTCAAATAGTTGTCATCAAGTGAAAGATAATGCAAGTGCAGCAGGTTACTAAGAGAGCCTGGTATCGGCCCTGTTAATTGGATTGTCATAAGGTGTAGCTCTCTTAGCTTGGTCAAGTTGCCAAGGCTTTCTGGTATTGGGCCATTTAGCAAGTTTGCACTTAGCCTTAGATATCTCAGACTGGTGAGCTTCCCAAGATCCAGTGGGATGGGCCCGGTGGCCATATTATTCCCGATGTCAAGAACAACCAGGGTTCTCAGGTTCCCAAGGGATGCATGGATATGAGCAGTAAGGTGGTTGTATGAGAGCTGCAACAGCCTAAGGTTATCCATGTTGCCCAGCTCCGATGGAATTTGTCCATGGAGCCAGTGATTGCTAAGATCAAGGTAGGAGAGCACTGGTAGGGAGGAGACAGCTGGCGGGATTTCTCCATGAAGGCTATTGAAGCTGAGGTCGATATGTGTGAGGAACGATAGTGCTGAGAAATTGAGCTCACCGAGGCGGCCATTGATGCCGGCTTTTGGCAAGGAGATGTTGGTCACAACTGGAGAAGCATGTCGCCCATGGTGCATGACACCACACGCAACACCGGTCCAGTTGCTGGTGCACAGGCTGGTTCTCTGCCGCCATGAGTCCAGCGCTGGTGAGTGCCACAGGGTAGACTTCCACTGGAGGAGGGCCTCCTGCTGGGATCTTAGAGACACCCCTCCACCCACACCTGTGTGCAGCAAGAGGCATAGCTGCAACAAGGCAAAAATTAGTGTTAGCGTGGGTGGCACCTTTGAATGGAGCTTTGCCATGTTTCTTTTCCCTTTCTAGTCTTCATTCAATTGGAATTCGAGGCTATATTGTTTGCTGATTTGCTTGTCCCAAAAAGCTTTGGATGGGTGTATAAGTAGGTCTATAAATAGCCTTTCTGTAATCTGACCACCCTGTCGACCTGGCCTGTGGTGTCGGAAGAATGAGAATTTTCAATAGCGTGTGCAACGGGAGACCCGTAAACAAATGTATTTTCACGCCATATGCTTTGTCTTTAAGCTTTTGTGTACCCACAGAAAATCGGTAACTATTTTTTGAAAAAGAAGTTTGTTGTAGCCTTTGCAAACAACCTTGGTTCTTATTACAACGTCTGAGCTTTTAAGGTGGATGAGAATGTTTGTGTTGACGCGAATTAGGGTTCGCACCAAACACACTTGAGGGTCTTGGACGCCCACGAGGTTGCTCACAACCTGCAAACGGTAAGAACCAAAGCGTAATCGACCAAACCGATCTAGAGACCGGAGAGACCGATGTGGAGCTCGTTCTTGACCGGAAAAGCTTCGGAACACCCTCCGAAAAGATCCGTCGGGAGGATGCACACGAAGGGTCTTCTAGGATCGGCAAGGCCACCTAGAACGCCGACGAAATTCGTGGAGAACGCCGCTGAACAGCAGGGTAGAGGGGTTCGAGAAGAGAGATTAGGGTTTGGTAGTTGATAGTTGATCGATTGGATGTAGATGGGATCAAATCGGCCATGAACCTCTTATTATATAGAGGGGGTGGTCTTATCCCGTTAGGAAACCGTCCAAAGACGTCTCCAATCACTGAAACCTTCCAAAACTCGATCTCAATCGTGATCGGTTCGGACAGATCGTGCGTTGACGCACGTGCGCCGGACGCTCAACACGAGCGCGGACGCAATCCGAAAACCCCTGTAATTTAAGGGACTGCCGGACGCGGGAGGTTGGGGCGCCGGACGCGGCCTCCCCGGCGTCCGATGCTCGCCGGGCGCCAGTCCGGCAAAGGGCTGCGCTCGAGCTGCCGCCGCCGGACGGTCGGGTCGCCCCATCCGACGCGCCTCGTCGAAGGCCAGCGGCGTCCGGCGCTTGCTCGATGCGGGGTTGTCGCCTCCTTCGTCGGATTTTGATCATGTAGCCTTATCGTCTTGCCTCCTAAATATATTCATGATCTTTTGACATGCCAAAGTCACCAAAAATACTATAGGACATTTTTGAGCGTCAACATATGCCCCCCCGTTTTCAGGCGATGGATGCACGAACCTGAAAACAAAGACAAGAAAAACCGAACAAAGAACGAATACCCGTCATATCGGTTGTCCGGTGACTAAGGGCGATACTAAGTATCGGCCATTTTTGTTCTAAGGGCGATGCATGCATCGGCCATTGTTTGGAGAGCACTAGGCCTCTTGCCAAACACTTGGGAAATATTTTTAAGATATCTCCCGTTAATCGCCTTCGTTTGACGTTCTTCACTGGTTGACTCAAGCATATATGAGTTCCCAAAGATTACCTTGACCACTTTGTAAGGACCTTTCCAATTAGGTGACCACTTGCCAAACTGATTGCTCTTCGTCCCTATCGGTAATATAGTTTGCCACACTAAGTCACCGATTTGGAACGATTTGCTCTTGACTTTCTTGTTGTAGGCTCTTGCAACATGGGCTTTGTCCTTTTCTATTTCCTTTAGAGCTCTCAATCTCTTATCGGTCACCTCGTCGATGTTATCCATCATCAAATCATGATACACAACGGGAGATAAATCATTTTAATTAGCAAACCTGTATGCATCCAAATTTACCTCGACAGGCAACACAACATCTTGACCATATACCAGCTCATAAGGAGTAACCTTAGTAGCACCATGCCTCGATATGCGATGAGCCCACAATGCTTCTGACAAGACTTCATGCCACCTTCTTGGATTGTCATCTATCTTCTTTTTGATAAGCTTAATCAAGGTCTTGTTACTTGACTCGGCCTGCCCATTAGCTTGAGCATAATATGGAGATGAATTGAGCATCTTGATCTTGTATGATTCGGCAAAATCCTTTACCTCTTTTGCCACAAATGACGTTCCTTGATCTGTAGTTAATGTCTGAGGAATGCCGAATCTATGAATAATATGCTCCGTGATGAACTCAATTACCTCTTTATGGGTCATGTTCTTCAAAGGCACCGCTTCCGACTATTTAGTGAAGTAATCGGTAGCAACCAAGATGAACTTATGCCCCTTTGAAGATAGAGGATGAATTTGACCAATGAAGTCTAGCCCCCAACCACGAAAAGGCCACGACTTGATAATAGGATGAAGCATAGCGGCGGGCACCAGCTGAATATTTCCAAACCGTTGACACTCTTCACATCCTTTGTAGTAGCGGAAACAATCGACCATCATAGTAGGCCAATAAAAACCAGCCCGTCTCAATAACCACTTCATCTTGAGCCGATTGATGCGTACCACAAATGCCTTCATGGACTTCTCCCATAGCCACTCTTGCTTCATCAGCCCCCTAGACACTTCAGCAACAAATCTTCGGCGGTTCTTCGATAGAGCTCACCATTATGCAAGGTATACTTGAAAGCGAGCCGCCGAATATTCTTGTCGACTTTAATGCTAGGATCCTGCAAAAAAGACAATAGAGGAGTCCTCCAATCTTCTAAATCGGTACTACCATTGTCCAAAACAAAATAGACCGATTTAAAAAGAATTTTGTAACAATGTTTAGTGCTACAGGTCCGAGGATCGGTGTGGCCGACTTTACTAGTCGGGTTGGCCGAATTTGTCGCGCTGTTCCCAAAACAAGCAGATTTTCATGCATCGGCAAGTATTGTAGATGAAAGTAACCTTCCTCCACATCAAAGCGGATGCTTTTTGAGCAAGCAAGTTTGCTCTTTGCATAAATTTTAAATGCAAGTAATTTTCTTCAGCAATATAACTAGAGGCTCGTTGAGCAAGTAAGTTAGCCTTATGATTTTCTTCTCATGGAATATGCCAAATCTTGAATTCAGCAAATTTACCAATTAAATCGAGGCAAGCATCGAGGCGAGCACGAAGTGATCCATCTAAGCATTGACATTCACCGGCAACTTGTTGCACCACAAGTAATGAATCACCAAAAGCTTCCACATGATCAGCCCCCATAGCTTCTAACATGATCAACCCGAACAAGAAAGCTTCATATTCGGTTTGATTGTTAGTACAATGAAACTCCAATCGACATGACATAGGATTTTCAGCACCATAAGGATTAATAATGACAATACCAACTCCAGCGCCACCATTGCATACCGATCCATCAAAATATAACCGCCAAGGGGTGATAGTGTATTAATCTACCTCATTATCCATGTTTATGCTATGCTCAATGATAAAATCAGTAAGAACTTGACCTTTTAAAATTCTCAATGGCTCAAAAGTCAAATCATATTCAATTAAAGCATATGCCCATTTGCCCACCCTTCCAGAAAGGATTGGCCGATACAACATATGTTTGATGACATCGGCCTGGCATGCTACCACACATGTGCTTGACAAAAGATAATGTCTCATCTTGGAACAAGCAAAATATAGTGATAAGCATAATTTCTCAATATGGGCATACCTTGTCTCGGGATCAAAGAAGACGGCGACCAAGATAGGCAACAACATACTCCTTTCCTTCATCTTTTTGAGTCAAAACAGCCCCAATTACCTTTTCTTTGGCAAAATATATATAATCGGAAAGGTACTCCCCTTCTAGGTGTGCGGAGAACGGGTGGAGATGATAGATATTCCTTTATTTTATCAAATGCTTCTTGTTGCTTTGCCCCCCAAGCGAAATCAGCTTCATTCTTCAACTTAAGTATGGGGGTGAAAGGAATAATCTTCCCGCACAAGTTAGCAATAAATCTTCTCAAGTAGTTCACTTTACCTAAGAATTTCTCAAAATCCTTTTTGCATTGAGGCGCTTGAACTTCCCCGATCTTTTCTATCCTCTTGGGATCGACCTCTATGCCCTTGTCATGAATTATAAATCCAAGAAACTTCCCA
Organism: Hyparrhenia diplandra; assembly: GCA_015847255.1. Taxonomy (NCBI): domain Eukaryota; kingdom Viridiplantae; phylum Streptophyta; class Magnoliopsida; order Poales; family Poaceae; genus Hyparrhenia; species Hyparrhenia diplandra. The sequence continues at coordinate 78,649 of JADLZK010010225.1, read as the reverse complement.
GCCGACACTCCAAAGGCACATTTGAGCGGATTCATCTTCAAGCCATAATAACGCATTCTCTCAAAAGCAAGACGCAAATCGGCTAAATGAGAATCATGGGCAGCCGATTTAATTACCACATCATCAATATACACCTCCATAATCACCCCAATTAGATCATGAAAGATTAAGTTCATAGCTCTCGATATGTGGCGCCTGCATTCTTAAGCTCAAAAGTCATGACAATCCACTTAAACAAACCAACAAATCCGGGACAAATAAAAGCAGTCTTAGATGTATCTTCCTCAGCCATGAATATTTGATTATAACCAGCATTACCATCAAGAAAGCTAATAACTTTGTGTCCCGAAGCATCATTAATAAGCATGTCGGCACTAGGCATAGGGTACTCATCTTTGGGAGTGGCTCTATTTAAATCTCTGAAGTCAATGCATACTCTAATCTTTTCGGTGTCCTTCTTCTCAACCGGCACAATATTAGAGACCCACTCCGCATATCTCGCATGGATCGAATAAATTCCGCTTGAAGCAATCGATTAATCTCCTCTTTAATCCGATCATTGATTGCTGACTTAAAGCGCCTTGGTGGTTGCTTGTACGGTCTAAACCCTTTCTTAATGGGAAGCCGATGCTCAACAAGATCTCGGCTTAACCCAGGCATCTCTGTGTAATTCCATGCAAAACAATCCACATATTCCTTGAGAAGCGCGATCAATTTAGATTTATAATTGGCTTCCAAGTTTTGATTAATAAACGTCGGCCATGGTATAAAACCATCCCCAATGTTAACCTGTTCCAAAGGGTCGGCCGATGTAAAACCTTGGCCCAACTTATTGAGCTCATCAAAGTCATCAATCGCTTCACATGCATCGGTCTTTTCAGTCTGATAATGTTCAAGACGACGCTTTAACCATTCAAGATTGTCTTCCATTAATAAACAATGTTTATATAATGATATTGAGCCGATGATCCATCGGCTTCAATGACACAGGTACGTATCCACGCTCATCATAGCTAATGTACTCATAGTTGGACAGATCTCTACCTAAAAGACAAGCAAAACCAGATCCTTCAAGCGTAACATCGGTTGTAGAAATCTCAACCGAATTATCCAAATGAACAATCTCTACAGCATCTCCCACCCACTGGATAAGAAATTGGTGCAAGCTAGAAGGAACACACTGATTGGCATGAATCCAATCATGACCAAGTATAAGATCATTGCTACATTCGACATCGGCGACAAAGAATGCGGTAGCCAAGGTTTTGCTACCGACGGTCAACTCGACGTTAGCAATTCCCCTGGACGGAATTGGTGCACCTCCTCCCACACCGGTGATGGTCATGTTGGTCCTGATTAGCTCCTCATCCTTGCACCCAAGCTTCTTGAACAATGAATAGGGCATAAGATTGACAATTGCCCCTCCATCCACTAGCATGTTACGTCTTTGGAGTCCCGTTGATGTGCCCCTTCACATGTAGTGGTTTGAGATGTCTAACGGCGTGGTGGGCTTTTGAACATAGCATCCTCCACTCCAAACACCAGCTCTGCTGCGGCAATAACCTCATCATCTCCCCGCCCGATCACATAATAATCGGCAGAGAGAAAGATGGTGTTCATCTCGGCTCATGACGGTGAAGGCTCGTAGTCCACCATCTCTTCGTCGGGCTCATTTGGCACTTCAAGGCCGACCATGGCAGAGATAGTAGTGGCAAAATCTTCAACGCCACCGCGAGAGACATCGAAACAATAGGAATCGGTTCAACCGACTCGGTCGGCATGTCCGATTCTTGGGCGTTAGCAGCCCCATCAACCGACTTGGTTGATTCAACACCTGGCTCAACTGATCCAGCTGGTCCCTTTGCTAAGAGTGCCAACAAATCAAGGGCTGGCCTGCACACCTCCTCGACTGGTTTAGCTGGTTGCTCTATCATGATTGACTTGACCGATTTAGAACCGGTTGAGCCGTCTTTTGAACGGCGACTATCATCTCGACCTCTTTACGCTTGATTTCTTGAGCGATCTCCGGCAAAATAGGTCCCCGGCCCCCTGTAGCAGCAGCCATACGCTTAAGCATCTTCTGCCGGGCTCGCTGAAGCTTCCTTTTCTGAGTCTTGTCGATTCCGACTGGACACCACTTGGGCTGTCGGTACCGAGGATCCACAGGGCTTTTTCCGCTTGTCTTGGGCTTCGGCAACCTCCGCCATGACTTGATCTTTGTCATTTGTTGAATCTTGCCCCCAATCACAATCGGTTCATTGACATCATTTATGGGTGTCTTTGTCATTGAACCGACAATGATGGAAGGTGGAGGAGTAGCAAGCTGGAGCGGGCTTCACGACCACCTCTACCTTCTTAGGAACGCATACACCTGCTTTGCATAGGCGCCTTCACGGCTGGCGGAGTATGAGAGTGTGGGACGTGAGCTCTTCTTTCTTCTCTGCAACGCTAGAGCTCGATTGTTGTCACGCCCCACTTTTAATGGGTCGTTAATCACACGTGTTTGCGCCAGGATCACACCACAAACACGTCCATTAGTAACAGATAATGGTAAACCAAAATAATAGTAAACCGAGCTGTTAAAATATAGGATAGAAGGGGCTTACAGTGGCGATGAAGGGTCACCAAGTCGGGTTACAATATTAGAGTTGGCCAACCGAGAAGCGGTGGATTGACTATGACACTGCCCCGTACTCCACGAAAGGAGACTTGTGCCGCGGATGAAATCTGGGCTTCAACGTCCTTCTCCTAAGCAAACATCTTGCGACTCCTACGATACGCTGGTCCTCTACTTCGTCGTCGATCTTACCTTCACATGTGCCGATGTCTGTAAAAAAATAGAGGGGTGAGTACAAACGTACTCAGCAAGTCCCAACCAGGGGGTTGTAATTATTAAGGGTTTGGGCCCTAGCAGAGTCTCTAAAACTGCTCTCGCTAGTGCCCGGGTTATCTCATGTCATCACTGCTATCATGACACCACAGGTTAGTCATCATTAAAGTGTATATCTAATCATAGATGTTCGGCCTAGCACTTGCCCATTCCAAGGACGTGGCTATTCGAATAGATTCAATTAACTCTGCAGAGGTTGTACACTTTCCCCCCCACGATGGGCCATCTTCTCCCATGTACGGTGGTCAAAGGTGGTCCAACAAGATCCCGTACCCGCTTGGATGCCTCCTAGGTATATTGGTATAATCCTCACCACGACTTCTCAGGGGTTGGGAATGGGAAGATCACTCAGCATCCCATTAGCACTCAGCATTTCGGAAGATCACTAAGCCTCCACCAACTCATAAGTTCGTATACGATATCAATATTGCGCCAATTGTTTTACGTGGAGGATCACAAAGCAACCACGCCAACCCGACCTCGAAAGATCACTTAGCATCCGAGTCAGCTCCTGATAGATCGTTTGCCTACTCCGGCCACCTTGGCTCCGATTATACCTCAACCCAACGGGGTGTGGAATCAAACCGTCCCATCCCGTGTGGGTACATGCGCATATTACACTAGGTAGAAGGTCTATGAACCGGTCCTTAGGGAGGCGAGCATCTCTCCGCGGGATTCATCCCCGATTGTGATTAGTCCACCTCCATGTAGACTATCACCACTCACCTTTTGTTGGGGAGGTTCACATTATTACTTAAGTTAACGGCAAAGCTGCGAAGCCTCACGCACATAGCCCATGAGTACTCCCCACGGCTTGCCCCGGTTATACTTATCTTATCATCTTATTAAATATTATAGTAATTAAGTCAGGTTAAGGGGGTAAGGACTTGCACAGGAGGTTCTTACGAATCGGCACAGCGTCGAACGTCTCTAGCTTTCCTCGGACGGAAGCTCCTAGTCGGGTCGTCGAATCTACTTTACGTCGATGATAAACCCTAGCTTGAACTATGACATATAAAACAAACATAGAACATTATTTTGGCAATGGGTTAGATGCATAGAGCTAGATTTTAGATGAATTATGGAAGTCGTTTCACGCACGCGAAACGGAGTTAATTTGCATGAGATATGGATTTTATAATATTAATCCACGATTAAATCATTAGGGTAATATTATAATATTATTTTATCATGTAATAATATTGAAACTAATTACATGATAAAATTCTATAAATCAAATAATGAATTTACAAATTTTTAAAAATTTTTTAACACAGGAAGGTCTATTTATAAACATCGGTGTACAAATACCGGTGTACAAATCACGGGGTTTACATAGCAATTTCCGTAGTGTACACGTGAATCGTCCCCGTACACGTGGGTGACACGTGGGTCCCTTGGGCGCCACTTGTGGCCGCCACGTAGGCGCCACGTGTGTCATGGGGCCAGGTTGGATGGCACCGAACGGCGGTTGACGAGGGGTTTGGCGGGGAGGGGCGATGTGTCGGCCTCGGTGGGTTGGTGTCGTGGCGCCGTTGTTGTGGTTGGCGGCGGCGGCGGCGGAGCCTGCCCTCCGTCGCTCCCCGCGGCGGGCTTCCGGCGATAGCTCGCGGAACCGGGCATCCATGGACCAAGCCTCGCCGCGGGAGGTCCGTTGGACTCCCCCTTGCCGCCCCGAACTGGTTGGGGGTGGACGGGAGGCGTCGGGCGAGGCCCTCCCTATGGCGATGGCGGGCGCAGCCGCGGCTTTTGCGGCGGCGACACTTTCGGACGGTGGGCTACGGCACTATAGTGCAATTCCGTGTGTCAACGGGAAGGGGAAGTGGTTGGGAAGCGTACCACACGATTAATCGACCGACGACGACCTCTTAGACGGCGGGCCTTCGAGCTTCTTCCGGCGGCGGCGGAAAGCCGATTTGGGGAACTTTGAGCACGGCGAGGATAGTGAGGGAGGGAGGAAGGCGAGGCGCGCACCACGCAGCGTTCCCGTCGGGCGGACCTTGGGGTGGTGGTGGCGCGATCGATTGAGCTCTCGGAGGGGCTATTTATAGCCTCGACGGGAGGAGCTCCCGGTGCGCTCCTCCTCGATATTTTTCGGCGGATTGGGGTGGCGCTGTTCCCGGCTAGATTACCGCCGATCCGGGTCTCCGCACGTGCTCCTTGTACTGCTGCGTCCGTCGGTCCTCGTCTAGTCGCATCGTCCACGGTCGTCGGTGGTCGGCCGCCATGGCGGCAAGCGAGAAGCGACCGCGCGGTGTCGCGCGTTGACCCGTCTTTGGGTGCGGCCGGCCGCCAGCCAGGGCTCGGCGGCGGTTGTGCCGCGTGGCCCTCTCGCACAGCCCCGGTGCATGTCCGGCTCGCCCGACTCTCCCCAGGGGTCGGCGGCGTGGCCGGCCGCGGTCGATGGTGGCGCCAGGCGCGTGAAGGCCGGTCCTGTACCCGCCCTGGTTCCGGTCGTGATGCGGTGGCTCCGGGGTGGCGCCCGGCGGTGCCCCCAGGCGGAGAGGTCGTCCCCGACAAGGGCTGGGGCCGCGGTGTTTCAGCGTCGCGGCGTGGTCGGAGGAAGGGGACGGAGGCGACCTCGGGTCCCACTCACCGCGTGTGAGGAGAGGAAGGCCGGGCTGGTTAGCCGGGCCATGGGTTCGGGTCACCTTCTTCGGGCCGGCCCGCTCGCGTGTGGAGAGAAGGAGAGGAGGAAAGGAAGGCGGGCTGGGCCGGGGAGAAGAGAAGGGATGGGAGTGAGCCGGGCGGGCCAAGAGCGATTGAGCCCGAGGCTCTTTCCTATTTTCTTTTCCATTTCTCTTTCCCTTTCTTTCCTTGATTCCTCTTCTTTCTTCTTCTTCCCTATATTTTTTTTTGGTGTGTGAATATATATATTACAGTTATTTATACAAGTACATGTAAATTCCCATGACTTTCAATCTTGAGAATATTTATTTAATTGCACTCATATAAATATATTTATATGTGTGTACACACACTTCTTCCCCATCTTTTGTTATTTCATGTGTGATACATACATACGTCTTTTTATAAATATTTTCCTAAGCACACTTATATTCTCGTGACTTGTTTGTCGAGAATATTTATTTATTATTGCGCTTATAAAATATTTAGCGTATATTTGGTACACATGGGTTTTCGGTATTTGATTCCCGAGAGAAATTAAGTAACTCATTCTCATGCAAAATCTTCCATAGATAAAATCTTACCTTGCACCTTTGGTCACCATAAGGTTCACAAGCAACAAACAAGATCCCTAATTTTCTATATGGTGAGAGTTTGAAAACGCAGGTTTTTCAAAAACGGGGTTTTCGGTTTAGCGGAAAATAAATCAAGTTTTAGTTGTTATTAGAAAAAGTTCAAATTTTTAGTGATTTTTAAAATGGTGCAAAAACACGGGTGTTACAAATCTACCCCACTTAGATGAATCTCATCCCCCTCGAGATTCCTAGTCTACGAATGAAGGTCCTAATTTGGGGCCTAAAGGGAGGGAGAGAAATAAAGGGGGAGGAAAAACTCTCCATTGCTTACGATCTTTGTCTTTTCGAACCTCTACTATTATCGTGCTACTCCGTCTCGGGGGCAACACGACATTGTGGAGGGTATGCCTTCTGCTGTTGGTGATTACTGCTGTTTCACCCCATGGGCTCGTTCCGGTGTCTTGGTCTTCGTAAGTCTTCGAGCTTGTTCCACTGTTGTTTCCTGCGACTACCCCACTTAGAGAAATTATTCCTCTAGTGGTGGGAAATTTTCTTTGAGCTTCTGCTGTCTTCCGGGTGTCCATCTCCTTGATTCCTTTTCTATGGTTGAATTGTCGATGGTTGTCTCTGCTGCTTTCCTTCTCATCTTTGCCCATCTATTTCTGCTAATTTTCCTGTTTTAGCCTACCCGACATGTTCCTTTTTTTTTTTACTTGTTTTCGCCCATTTGCGTTTTCTTTTCTTTTGCATTTAGCACTACCCCACTTAGAAAAATTTTACGCTTATTATTTTCTCTCGGCTTTCGATGTTGAGGCACCCGTCAATTTTTCTTCGTTGATGCTCGCACTTGGATCGTAGATCGAGCACAATGATCTTGATTACTTCAAGGGGGTTGCAACAATAGAGCGGAAAGGAATTGCTAGTCTCTTTGCTACACCTCCCTTGGGAGTGATGGTTCTACGCCGTCGGACATGGTGGCTTCGGCCTGCAGTGCGGTACTTAGCTCTCCTTTGGGAGCTTCTTCTCTTGGTCTTTGGCCGACCGAGTGGCGAGGGGTGGTCCTTCTTGTCGGTCTTCTCTCGGGATGGTGGGGTAACTCGGCTCCTGGCTGGATGGTGACTTTGCAACGATGGGTGCCACGCTCTTCATACTCGCTTGCCTTCATACATAAGGCGGTCTTGGATGCCAAGGTTCTGCATGGGGGCATAGAGGAGTTGGGGAAATCCGGGGTGTCGATGCACCGGCCGCTAACCCAAGTGCCGGCCATCCGTGGCGTGGGTTGGTGATGGTTCTTGGTGAGTGGATGGCAAGGAGGATGATGGCGAGAGGGTGAAAGATGGAGGATAGCAGTGGAATGTTTGGAGTGGGATGGTGGTGAGAGCAATGGTGGTGCCCTTTTATAATAGGTCGAGGGTGAAGCTTATGGGAGAAGCTTGGTTGACTGGTGTCGTGGCTGGGGTGTTGTGGTGTATGGTGGAAGGAACGGGAGTGAGTTTCGTGTATCCATTGACCTTGCAATAGTGGCATGGTCATAGGGACCGTGTGGTCTTGGCCGGTGGATTTCCTGTAGTGGAACTGTATGTCTCTTCTCTTGTCGTCTTGCCTCATGATATTTAAATGCGCTAGTGGGGTATTGGTCTGCTTTTGGGCATAATTATCTTTTCTGGGCTTGTTGACTGTCTTCGATTTCTTGGCTCTTCTGATCATCTTCGGCTTGCAGTACTCTTCTTTGGCTTCGTCTTGATTTATTGGCACTGGTTGCCACTCGAACTGTTGCACAGGGTCTTTGAACGGCTTCCTCGGTCGTGGTTCGGGGTCAAAGTAATAGCAGTATCAACAGCTTTTGGCATTGAGGTGACAGCATGTCGGCAATGTTGCACGGTCGTCGGCACGCGATAACACCGATGCGACGTCGTGTGACGGGTATGGGGGAAGAACACTTGGCGCGGTTCAGCGGCTACGGTCGTGGAGTCCACTTGTTGTCGTCATGTTCCTGCAGGTTAGCTCCTAATCTATTTGGACTAAAGGGGGAGTGGGAGGGAGAAGCACAAGGTACGATAGGGGTCTACCTAACTAGGGATTAGAGGGAAAGCAAGCATTTTGGGTAGGGAGAGACTTTGGGGTATCCTAGTAACACTGGTGTTGGAAAACAACACAAACTTACCTGGTGTGAATCGTATGAAAAGTTAGTCACGGTGAACTAAGTTTTCTTTGGAAACTTATCTTATTACTCGTGACTTGAGGAAATTTTCTGTACGTTCACTGATCCTATCGAATTTTCCTTCCATTGATCACTATGAGTAGTAATGATGGAGAATTTCCTTTAGGATTGAAAGGAAATCGGGCATTATATTAAACAAACAAGCGCGACAATAGTTCTCATCACGGGACAGGTTCATTGATGGTACACGGTCGCACCACACGTAGCGTTGTCATGACAATTATTGCGGCGACTTTACACCTACTAAAGGCACCGAAGCCTAGTCATCTATGACTGTGAGCGAACGCTTAGCAACTAGTGCTAAGGCATTGCTTGCACAACAAGCTTGCAAACAGATTGTGCTACTTAAACTTATTTTGTTGCTTGGACTAAACCTTATCGGAGGCTAGAATTGCACTTCACATTAGCACCCATTTAGGTACTCGGATGTCATTGGCATTTTCCAGATGCATACTGGGTAGCATTTGACAGTCCTTCCTGTTGGGAGCGTTGGAAACGTACAAGTTCATTTCGCACTTTGGTACTTGGTCTTTGAGAAAACTCTCGATTTTAATATCGAGGAAGGCCAAGGTATCCTAAGCGCTTTAGCATCTCCGAGGAAGTCGTAGAAACTCTCCTCTGTTTAGGCAGTCTGATTGAGATCACCCTTACTAGTCCATTCTTTGTAGGAGTTTCGATGTTAACTTCGATTCCGCAACTTATGAACTATCATAGTAAGGCGTACTCGTAGCAACAAGTATAAAAGTAGTTATCCTTATGTGGAGTTAAAATTTACGCTAACCCAATTTCATCCTATGGACAAGCTCGGCTCGATACCACTCTGTCACGCCCCACTTTTAATGGGTCGTTAATCACACGTGTTTGCGCCCGGGGATCACGCCACAAACACGTCCATTAGTAACGGATAATGGTAAACAGAAATAATAGTAAACCGAGCATTTAAAATATAGGATAGAAGGGGCTTACGATGGCGACGAAGGGTCACCAAGTCGGGTTACAATATCGAGTTGGCCAACCGAGAAGCGGTGGATTGACTATGACACGCCCGTACTCCACGAGGCGGACTTGTGCATGGATGAAATCTGGGGCTTCAACGTCCTTCTCCTAAGCAAACATCTTGCGACTCCTACGATCTGCTGGTCCTCTACTTCGTCGTCGATCTTACCTTCACATGTGCCGATGTCTGTAAAAAATAGAGGGGTGAGTACAAACGTGCTCGGCAAGTCCCAACGGGGGTTGTAATTATTAAAGGTTTGGGCCCTAGCGAGTCTCTAAAAAGCGCTCTCTCGCTAGTTCCCGGGTTATCTCATGTCATCATTTGCTGTCATGACACCACAAAGTTAGTCATCATTAAAGTGTATATCTAATCATAGATGTTCGGCCTAGCACTTGCCCATTCCAAGAACGTGGCTATTCGAATAGATTCAATTAACTCTGCGCAGAGGTTGTACACTTTCCCCACACGATGGGCCATCTTCTCCCATGTACGGTGGTCAAAGGTGGTCCAACAAGATCCCGTACCAGCTTGGATGCCTCCTAGGTATATTGGTATAATCCTCACCACGACTTCTCGGGGGGTTGGGAATGGGAAGATCACTCGGATCCCATTAGCACTCGGCATTTCGGAAGATCACTTTCGGCCTCCGTCAACTCATAAGTTCATATACGATATCAACATTGCGCCAATTGTTTTACGTGGAGGATCACAAAGCAACCACGCCAACCCGACCTCGAAGATCACTTAGCATCCGAGTCGGCTCCCGATAGATCGTTTGCCTACTCCGGCCACCTTGGCTCGATTATACCTCAACCCAACGGGTGTGGAATCAAACCGTCCCATCCCTGTGTGGGCATGCGCATATTACACTAGGTAGAAGGTCTATGAACCGGTCCTTAGGGAGGCGAGCATCTCTCCGCGGGATTCATCCCCGATTGTGATTAGTCCACCTCCATGTAGACTATCACCACTCACCTTTTTGTTGGGGAGGTTCACATTATTACTTAAGTTAACGGCAAAGCCTGCGAAGCCTCACGCACATAGCCTATGAGTACTCCCGCACGGCTTGCCCTGGTTATACTTATCTTATCATCTTATTAAATATCATAGTAATTAAGTCGGGTTAAGGGGGTAAGGACTTGCACGGGAGGTTCTTCTGAATCGGCACGGCGTCGAACGTCTCTAGCTTTCCTCGGACGGAAGCTCCTAGTCGGGTCGTTGAATCTACTTTACGTCGATGGTAAACCCTAGCTTGAACTATGACATATAAAACAAACATAGAACATTATGGTGGCAATGGGTTAGATGCATAGAGCTAGATTTTAGATGAATTATGGAAGTCGTTTCACGCGAAACGGAGTTAATTTGCATGAGATATGGATTTTATAATATTAATCCCACGATTAAATCATTAGGGTAATATTATAATATTATTTTATCATGTAATAATATTGGAACTAATTACATGATAAAATTCTATAAATCAAATAATGAATTTACAAATTTTAAAAATTTTTCGACACCTAAGGTCTATTTATAAACATCGGTGTACAAATACCGGGTGTACATAGCAATTTCCGTAGTGTACACAGAACTGTCCCCCGTACACGTGGGTGACACGTGGGTCCCTTGGGCGCGCCACTGTGGCCGCCACGCGTAGGCGCCGCGTGTCGTGGGGCCGGTGGGATGGCACCGAACGGTTGACGGGGTTTTGGCGGGAGGGCGGCGTGTCGACCTACGGTGGGTTGGTGTCGTGGACGCCGTTGTTGTGGTTGGCGGCGGCGACGGCCGAGTGCCCTCCGTCGCTCCCCCGCGGCGGCTTTTGCCGTAGCTCGCCGGAACCGGGCATCCATGGACCAAGCCTCGCCGCGGGAGGTCCGTTGGACTCCCCTTGCTGCCCCCGAACTGGTTGGGGTGGACGGAGGCGTCGGAGCGAGGCCCTCCCCATGGCAGCGGCGGACGCAGCGGCTTTGCGGCGGCGGCGACACTCGGACGGTGGGCTACACGGCACTATAGTGCAATTCCGTGAGTCAACGGGAAGGGGAGAGGTTGGGAAAGCGTTCCACACGATTAATCGGCCGACGACGACCTCTTAGACGGCGGGCCTTCGAGCTTCTTCCCCGGCCGCGGCGGAAAGCCGATTTGGGGAACTTTCGGAGCACGGCGAGGATAGTGAGGGAGGGAGGAAGCTGAGGCGCGCACCACGCGTTCCCGAGTCAGGCGGACCTTGGGGTGGTGGTGGCGCGATCGATTGAGCTCTCCGGAGGGGCTATTTATAGCCTCGACGGGAGGGAGCTCGCCGGTGCGCTCCTCCTCGATATTTTTCCGACAGGATTGGGGTGGCGCTGTTCCCAGCTAGATTCTGGCTGGATCCAGGTCTCGTCCACGTGCTCCTTGTACTGCTGCGTCCGTCGGTCCTCGTCTAGTCGCATCGTCCACGGTCGTCCCGGTGGTCGGCTACCATGGCGGCAAGGAGAGAGCCAGGGCGCAGTGTGCGTCGACCCGCGGGTTGGTGTGCGGCCGGCGCCCCGGGCTCGGCGGGGTGGTTGTGCGCATGGCCCTCGCACAGCCCGGTGCGTGTCCGGCTCGCCGACTCTCCCCCTAGGGGGGTCGGCGACGTGGCCGGGCACGGTCGATGGTGGCGCCAGTGCGCGTGAAGGCCGGTCCCCGGTACCGTCCTGGATTCCGGCCGCGTCGCGGTGGCTCGAGTGGCGCCAGCGGTGCCCCACGTCGCGGAGGTCGTCCCCGACGGTGGGCTGGGGCCGCGGTGTTTCAGCGTCGCGACGTGGTCGGAGGAAGGGGACGGAGGCGACCTCCGGGTCCCACTCACCGCGTGTGAGGAGAGGAGGAAGGCCGGGCTGGTTAGGCGGGCCATGGGTTCGGGTCACCTTCTTTGGGCCGGCCCGCTCGCGTGTGGAGAGAAGGAGAGGAGGAAAGGAAGTCGGGGCTGGGCCAGGGAGAAGAGAAGGGATGGGAGTGAGCCGGCGGGCCAAGAGCATTGAGCCCGAGGCTCTTTCCTATTTTCTTTTCCATTTCTCTTTCCCTTTCTTTCCTTGATTCCTCTTCTTTCTTCTTCTTCCCTATATTTTTTTTTTTTGGTGTGTGAATATATATATTACATTATTTATACAAGTACATGTAAATTCCCATGACTTTCAATCTTGAGAATATTTATTTAATTGCACTCATATAAATATATTTATATGTGTGTACACACACTTCTTCCCCATCTTTTGTTATTTCATGTGTGATACATACATACGTCTTTTTATAAATATTTTCCTAAGCACACTTATATTCCCGTGACTTGTTTGTCGAGAATATTTATTTATTGCGCTTATAAAATATTTAGCGTATATTTGGTACACATGGGTTTTCGGTATTTGATTCCCGAGAGAAATTCGTAACTCATTCTCATGCAAAATCTTCCATAGATAAAATCTTACCTTGCACCTTTGGTCACCATAAGGTTCACAAGCAACAAACAAGATCCCTAATTTTCTATATGGTGAGAGTTTGAAACGCAGGTTTTCGAAAACGGGGTTTCGGTTTAGCGGAAAATAAATCAAGTTTTAGTTGTTATTAGAAAAGTTTAAATTTTTAGTGATTTTTAAAATGATGCAAAAACACGGGTGTTACAATTGTGGACCCAATTGGCTAAAAACGGTTGGCTTGACCATAGAACCGGCACCTCTCTCCTTCATGGGAGCCGAAGGATATGGAACAAACACTCCCTTCGGTCCCCACCGTGGTAATGGCATCACCGGTGGTAGTGGAGGACCCCAACGAGACACACGAGGACGAGTAACCTGCACGGGAGAAGATAAAGCTGATGGAGTCATAGCCAATTGCTTGTTTTAGTTTCATCACGCTTGGGAGGCGGCGACTCCCTCTTTTTCGGCGATTCTCGGGAATCGGCCTTTTTGCTTTTGTATTTCGCCAAAAGTCGATCAAATGTGCAATTTGAGGCTTCACAACTTGCTTCTTCGACTTTGGCTCATTGGTCTTCCATACACCCACCTCTCTCGCTTCGTGGAATGAATGACTTCAAGACATGCACACCGGAAGTGAGGGAGTTGGTAGAGCTTCCAGGACCTGCTGACCCGACTGAAGTGGTCGGTTCAACCGGCTTAATTGCCGCCTGGGTGTCACCATCTTGGCCTGCCTTGCGCCCCCCGTCCGTCTAGCCATGCTTGACGCCGCAATGCTTGCACGAGCTTGCAACAATAGTGAGCTTGGTCTTGCCTTCTTCGCCCTTTTCTGCCAACACTTGCCGTCCCGAATTCTTAGCGGCGATTCGTGCGGTGCGTGGCTCGCCATTGATCACATTCTTCCCTTGAGCGGTAGCAGCTTGCTCTGGACGGATCAAGATAGCAGGTGCCTTGGCTTCAGGTGTCTTGGCTTCAACCACATTCATGTGAGCTGGAAAAGGGTTCTTGTCGAGCTGCATATCGGTAAGACTCAATTGTCCCTCATTAAGAGCCGATTGGACCTGCCGGCGAAAGACATTGCAATCATTAGTTGCATGAGAAAAAAGAATTATGGTATTTGCAATATGCTCTCTTTTTTGAAGCTCATCTGTAGAAGGGAAAACATAATTAATCTTAATGCATCCGATTTTTAATAACTCATAAAAATATGGTCGCATTTAGACACATTAGAAGTAAACTTTACTTCTTCATTCCGATTCTTATGAATCGGCTTGAGAGAAGGGCAAGTTACTTGTTTGTTTTCAGGTGGCCACCGAATTTCAGCAGCCATTACCTCTTTGTTCTCATCGTCCAATGAAGAATAATCATTAACAAGTATGAACATTAGTACGATGAGATTTATAATTACTTTCTCGAGAATCTTTCAAAGCGATTCAACCTGAAACGGCTCTCGATTAAGTAAGGCAAGCTAGTAAACTGAACATGCTCAAGCTTGTCTTTAATCTTATGATGCAAACCATTAAAGCATATATCAACAAGATCACGTTCAGAAATCATCAAATGAAAGCATCGGTTTTAATCTCTTTGCAAATCTAAAGAACTCAAGCACAGACTCACTATGCCCTTGTCTAACCGATGTCAAATGAGAAAGTCTAGTTTCTTGGACCCCATCATAAAAGTGACTATGAAATTTTTCTTCTAATTGGGCCCAAGAACCAATGGTACATGATGGCAAAGATGTGAACCAAGAAAAGCGATTACCCGATAGCGATAAAGGGAAATTACGACATTTCATGTAATCAAAAGCACACCCTTCACCTAATCGAGCAAGATACATGCTAACATGTTCCATTGTGGATTTATTGTCATTACCACTAACCTTTTGAAAGTCAGGTACCTTCCACCCTGGTGGGTTTCTCATGTAGTCATAGTGTGGAGGGTACGGCTTGTTGTAGGTGCCTCGGAGGTTTTCAATTGGACACCTAAGCTTTCCCCAGCAATTTGCTCAAGTCTTCCTTTAGCCGGTTAAACGCATCAGTCATATCGGCGGGGAGGAGGATTAGGAGCTGAAGTCTCATTGCTTAAAACAGGAATTCAACTAGGTGACTTCGTGGGTTGGGTAATCACAGTGTTGCCCCAATTCCTAGTGTTTTGCTGCCTATTATCGGTTCGTTGATTACGATCCGATGTTCCAAAAGGTAGCAAGTTGCTTTTCAGCTGCTCCCTTGCTTGTACAACCGGTTTTGTCGGCTTCCAAAGGAGCGAATGGACCGATTTACCTTTGTTGTAAACAGTGTACCATGCTTGATTTTCATAATAATTAGGAGGCATTCCAAATTCATATTGATCATCATCAATTTCTTCTATTATAAGTGATTTACCTTCTAACTTATCGAATCTAGCCATAATCATACCAATAGCAGAATTGAAATTAGAATCTATAGCCTTCTTATGGCCATCAAGCATAGCAGCATAATCAGCATGTTGAGGGTAAGAATCATCATAAATAGGTTTTTCTTTGCTTACCTCAACTTCTGAAGTGGTGGCGGCCGACGGTAGCTCGTCGAAGATCGGTTGCTTGAATTGTTCCACCCGATCATGACGATCCTTGATGCAAAATTGTCGAGGAACGCGTGCGTAATCGCTTCCATCTGCTGTTGTAGCTTGGCTTTTAGCTCTTCGGGAAGCTCGTCGACGGAAGTGGGGTGTATGATATTGCTACCATCCACCTCGGCCTTCTTGTTCGCGCCTCCATCGTTGTTAGGCATGGTGCTTGAATCTGGTTCAAAAACTCAATTTACGCCTTGTTTTCCCAAATGAAGTCGCAAAAAGTATGTTGACGCCAATTAGGGTTCGCACCAAACACACTTAAGGGTCTTGGGCGCCCACGAGGTTGCTCACAACCTGCAAATGGTAAGAACCAAAGCGTAATCGACCAAACTGATCTAGAGACCGGAGAGACCGATGTGGAGCTCGTTCTTGACCGGAAAAGCTTCGGAACACCCTCCGGAAAGATCCATCGGGAGGATGCACACGAAGGGTCTTCTAGGATCGGCAAGGCCACCTAGAACGCCGACGAAATTCGTGGAGAACGCCGCCGAACAGCAGGGTAGAGGGGTTGGAGAATAGAGATTAGTGTTTGGTAGTTGTTCTTTGATCGATTGGATGTAGATAGGATCAAATCGCCATGAACCTCTTATTATATAGAGGGGGGGGTGGTATTATCCCCTTAGGAAACCGTCCCAAAAGACGTCTCCAATCACTGAAACCTTCCAAAACTTCGATCTCAATCGTGATCGGTTCGGACCGGTCGTGCGTTCACGCGCGTCGCGCCGGACGCTCAACACGAGCGCCGGGACGCAGTCCGTAAAACCCCTCGTAATTCAAGGGACCGCCGGACGTGGGAGGTTGGGGGCGCCGGACGCGGCCTCCTCGGGCGTCCCACGCGCCGCCGGACACATCCGGCAAGGGCTGCGCTCCGTGCCCGCCGTCGGACGGTCCGGGGTCGCCGTCGGACGCGCCTCGTGCGGCGCTGGCGTCCGGCGCTTGCTCGACGCTGGTTGTCGCCTCCTTCGTCGGATTTTGATCATGTAGCCTTGTCGCCTTGCCTCCTAAATATATTCATGATCTTTTGACACGCCAAAAGTCACCAAAAATACTATAGGACATTTTTGGGCGCCAACAGTTTGTGTTGCTTGGACCACAAGGGTGTAGATCAGTGGGTGGTTTCTCCAATACTCGGGATAAACAAATCCACATATATCATACCAGAGAAGACTAGGGGAAGAGAGATAGAGGGACAGAGATGGAGGATGGAAGAGAAGTAGAGTCACATACCGAGGCTTGGAGGAGGAAGAAGTCGAGCGGCGGCGCCTTGAGAGCGGTGGAGTCCCGGGCGGCGGGCGGAGGCAGTGGGGCATCCCATTGCTATAGCGCCCTTGATTGGTTAGGGTTGGCGGTGAGGTTTTACGGCGGCTACGGTGAACCTAGTGCTTTGAGCCTCGCCACGCACCCCCCCCCCCCCCTTATATGCACCGCGCAACGGGGCCCAATAGCCAGTAGATCATTGGATGTCCGGACACAATCAAAGGGGTCTGTTTTCGACCGTTGGGTCAAAACGGATGAGATCAATTCTAACAGAGAAAAGAATGAAAAAAAAAAAAACAACATAGACGACCACTTGGGTGTGCATGAATCCGCATGGTGGCCAATCTCAAATCTATAGTTTTATTTTATTGTTTACTAAATATGCAATAGCATAAACAAATAGCATTTGATTCATAGTTAAAAACAACCTTGTATGAAGTATAATTTCAATTTCAATTTTGTGGTTCATATGCACTCGTTGCCTTTAATTCGATAAAATATTCAGACTCTGAAACTGTGGCATGGGATTTTGGGTCTGTTTGGTTCAGCTATGAGCTATCAAAAAGTTCCTGTGAGCTATAAAAAAAAAACTTTTGTAAGTGATGCATGTGTTATGAAGAAGTTATATGATGTCTAGTTGAATAACCATCTAATTGAATAACCATGAAACAGACCCCTCTCTCTATCTACACTCTTGGAAAAACAGGGAAGCCAAAAGCCAAAAACAGGATTTAAGTTGCTGAAGAAATTGTACTGCACAAAAGCAACTGCTTTTGGAAAAGCAACTTCTGATTCCAGCTGTAGCAGTTTGGTTGGTTGTTTTGCATTTTAGTAGCAGAAGCACTCCAAACTAAATACAGCCCATGATTATTCTGTGGTAGTTTCTGGTAGCGTACAAATTAAACAGCCCCTGATCTCGACTGTTACTTTCGAACCACTTGTATATATGATATCTATAAATGAAGGACTTCGTCAATAATTGAAATCTGCGCTTATTCCGGTCCACATATTGTAGCAATACAACGTACGCTAGCTTACGTATTTCTCATGGTAATGTCGGATCGATATAGATAGATGTATGGATGGATAGATTCAATCAGGCATTACGACTAGGCTCCAAACGTACTGAGCACTCAGGCCCCTTTCTTTGATGTGTTTGGCACAATTTGGTGTGCTATATCTTTCTGGTAATAGAATTGAACATGTGAAAAAACATATTTAAATAATTTTGTGTTGAAGATTTTTTTTTGTACTCCCTCCATTCTAAAGGTTAGTTGTTCTAGCTTTTTAGCATATAGATACATAACAAAAGCTAAGTATGTAAAGAACTGAAAAAAACTTATAATTTAGAATGGAGGCAGTAATATATCTCACTGTATTTAAATAACTTGAAATATCAAAAGCTAAGATCAACTAGAAAGCTAGAGTAGTGCCGGTCCTGCCGGGTCAAGAAAAACAGATAGATCAAGTAGAAGACTTCAGTAGTGCCGGTCCTGCCGGGGCAAAGCATGCTTTGCATTCGTGGCAACGATAGCCTTCCAAATCTTTGATACGGTTGCTGACAAAGTCACATTATATCTCTGTCACTGTGTGTATGCAGAGAATTATTGCTCAATGGGACAAGGACCTCGTCACTGTACTGTGGACCTAATTAGAAGTCCAATAGCAAAGTTTGAGTGCTGCCGCTACTTGATGGACCTAATTAGAAGGCCCAGAGAAGTTTTTTTGGGGGGATCGAAATCTCTTGATGGTCATTGGTGCAAGGACACTTTGGGATGGAAGGCCATCAAGCTCTGAACCACAGACCAAAAAAAAAAAGAAATGTAAGTCAGAGAAAAGAGATAAGATAGAGAAAAAGAAGGAAAAGGACATGAAGAAATCCAAACATCGCCACCACCACCATCACAGTGAGTGATGTTTGCCTGTTACCATAACGTAAAAATGTACACGAGGTGTCTGCCCTGAGACGAGCTGGCTGACTGTTGCTGTAACTTGAAACCTGTATTGTCTGGAAAACTCGATATTGTGTAGAACTGACTATGATTCTTATTATAAATACTATGTTCTGATGTCACATCGTTTGTTGAAGTTTTCTTCACTTTGAAGTAGCATGATTAACATCTGCAACAAGAGTTCTTTTTGTTTCTTTTTCCTACTAACATTGGGTATTGGAGTTGGAGGAGCCTGCTCTTCAAGCTGGGCAAGTCTGTCAGTTGGGGTTTGTAGCTGAATAAACCTGTGTATGAATTAGTAAACCATCAAACCTTAGACATATTAGTGCACATTCTATGATCCTTAGGCTAAGGAGTTACCTATCAGGTTCATGCACCATTCTCTGTTGAATTTGTTTAAACCCAAAGATTCATATTGTTCATTGACATGAATCAATTACTTGTAGGCTTTTTGAAGCTTCTGCCTTATCCAATTTCTGAATCAATCTTTCAGAATCCAGGTAAGCAAGTATCTTCTTCAGGAACAGTAGGGGAATCCAGAGCGTATGGTTTTACTGTTACCGCTAAAAAAGCCATGACGTTTGGAGAATTGGAGCCAGTGTGGCGGCTTCCTGAAAAAAATGTGCGCACCAGTAGAAACGGAAGCGTCATCAGACTATTTTAAGAATTAAAAAATATTAACTATGAAAATTTCAATTTTGAAATTATTTTACAGGACTATCTCATGCTGTTTGCCTCTGAAAGTACATCACAAGATTGTTCTTGTGTGATTGCACAAACACTTTCAACATTGTTGCCACACAACTGAAAAATTATAGAAACAAAAAGAAAGTCGTCCTCTGCTTCCGATTTCCGAAGGCTTAAGCCACCAAATCAATCATCTATAGTCTCTGTACACTGTAATGGCCTTTATGAAATGTACTGGGACCAAAAATACACTCTGCAACAAGGGATGGATCATTATCATTAGATAAAGTTGTAAGAGGACCTAACCATCAAACTTCATGTTGACTATTGACATGCAAACAGCACAGTGAAATGAAATTTGCTGTTACAGAATGCTCAAGCTGTAATGAAGACTTCTTTTCATACAACCATACAGACTGCTCATGACTGTTGCAACAACCATCAAAGCACAGCCGATGCTGTATGAAATATAAAGGTGGGCTCAGCACAAATGTTGAAAACTAGTTTATATTCGCAAAAAAAAGAAGAAATTTTTTACTTATGGTTGTGGGGAAGTTTGACGGATCACAAAAACATTGAGATGAAGAGCTGTGAAAAAACCTTGTGGATTCTAGAGAGCACAAATTTGAGCAGGAAAAAGGAAAAAAAAAAAAACTAGGGAAGACATGAGCTGATCACCTACCTAAACTGCAAGAACCGGTGGATCATCTAAGCCGGCCGAATCACTCAGCCCGTCAGCCGACAACGAATGGGCGACCTCGGAACAAAGGAGAAACAAAGGACTAACTGGCTCACTGCCTGCCTGTGTTTTATTCAAGGTTCACGTGCAGCACATACAACAATATGTTTTCACATATTTATAGACTACATGACCATCATAAAGTCTGTTCCTTCTGTGCGCATTGGTAAATTTTATGATGAAAGGGAAGGAATAGAAAGAGAAAATGACACTAGGGGAAGTTGATGTGAGCAGCTTGCAGGAATTTCCGCAGCCATGTCGTAATCTTGCTGCTTTGGGGTATCATTTCACATATATAGTTCACAACCACGACTCACCTTCTAAAACCTGATCCATCATGGGCATTATTGTGCTTAATGGGAAACTGCATGAAGTTAGTGGAAGGCCACACATTTACCAAGGCTCCACGATATGCTAAAAAACATCAATAATTGGATAAGATTTATAAAAGTTTTACATTTCTGACTTAAGTACAGATTGTCAACTCTTTCAAATGCAACACTATTGCACCCTCACATTTAGACGGGAGATATTATGTACTGATATATTCTCCCCATGGGGCGATTATTCAATACAAGTGCTTCTATATCTTCCAACAGTACACACTTTTAAATGCTTGTTGACACAACATATATGAATTTACACTTATCCATCAATTATTTCTTCAGGTGTATGTGCATGAGAAGGCAAAACAGAACGTGGTTTGTGGAGAGCCAATTTCTGATAGACATTCTGCATTTCTAGCCTGATTTGAGGAGAAGTTTGCAGGCAAGCAAATGCAACTTCGACAAGCAAAGAGATTTCTTTCTCCTCTACCATAGTTGGTGATGATAAGCGTTGGTCCAACAAATCCTCTATTGCAAGTTCATGATGTTGTTCCATCATGCGAACAGTTTTTTTCATGCGAACAGTTTTTTTTGATTGTTTTTTTTTTTTCTAACAGTTTTTTTTTCATGCCATCTCCGTTTTTTTGCCGTTATTCCATCTCTGTTTTTTTTTTCACGCTGTAGTTTTTTTATATATTTTTTTCATGCAGTATCAGTTTTTTTTCCCAGAAATTTCGCCTCTCTTTTTTAAAAAAATATTTTCGAGCCATCTCTAAATTTTTCCGTCATTTTCACGCGGGCAGGTTTTGCAACTGGTCCTTTTGTTTTTTTGCACGAACAGGTTTTTAACCCACATAAACAGGTTTTGCAAATATCCAAAGTCATGTTTTGCGATTAGGATTATTTTTTTTTCTTTGTGTTTTTCCGTATAGACAACAGTGCGTATTACAAGCAATGAATATGAGCCGGTGATATTTGTGACTAAAAAAACCCGATAGAGTCAAAATGTCAAAAAAAAATACAAGTACTGATAAGATCATGATACAATGACTCGGGAAGGAAGATGGTTGAAAAAAAAAAAAGAATTGGGGAGAGCAAGGCTCCAAGCAGGCTCTGTTTCTCAGTGGTCGCTGTTACAGTTCTTATTAGTACTTGTATAGAACTTGTTGATGCGATTGGTACCAACGATTTTGGAATCGTCTTTGCGCCAAATTTCCACGATGATTTGTGCCTGCAACTTAATTAGAATGGGGAACACAAGAACGTGAAACAACCTGATTTATTCTATACTTGATCTGCACATACTTGCTATGGATAGGAGCCGCTTGGAGACTAGCAATCAATGTGCCTGAACCGTGACCTTTGTTTCTTTTTCCGTTTACCCCTAACTCTACCTTCTGTCTTGTGCCCTATTTTGTGTTTCCTGTGGGTTTCATCTCTAGCCTACTCTAACTAGCTTGGGACAAAAGGCTATGTTATTGTTGTTGTTGTTGTTGTTGTTGATCTACATATACTTACTTGTCTTTTACTGCCTGAAGACATTGCGGAGTGTAAAAAAATTCACTAAAAAGAGGCTAATCATTTTTTTTTGAGCAAGCGAACAAAAGAGTTCAACCAAGAAAGAAATGTGACCTATTGTATAGGCTACATAAACCATGACAAATTCACAAGTTCCTCTGCCCCTGCTAATCGATTGAGCTGTTGTACTGTTCATGATAGAACAGTCAGAAATCTGTTTGTACTGTTCAAGAACCCAACTTGGTGAGCTTTTAGCTCAGAGCCTGTAAATTAGCAGGTTCCTGCATGCATCCCAGTAAATGACGATTTGGTCAGCCCAGATGATGTGCCTGTCGGATCCGCGGCAGGCCGAGTGGGGAGTGCTCGGCGGTCGGGCGGCGGCTGCAACCTCGCAGCAGCCCGGCGGCAAACGCCGCGACGCGGGCCTCCCCTCGCATCTGCGGCTGCACAGGGCTGTCTGGCCCTCGACCATGGCGACCAGCCATGCTCGTCGGCGGTGGCCGGACAGCGTAGAGCTAGCAGGTGGCGGCCAAGCCGCTGGCGAATCGTGGGTGGCCGATGCGCCGCGCTCATCGTAGCTGCTCGCGGTGCACCTCGGCGACCTGTGGGCTTCCGTCGCGTTCCTCCTGTCCTACGCACTCGACGCCTGGTCCTCGTCGGCACCTCGCCTGTTGTCTGCCCTACACTCGCTTTGCTCGACTCGCCGCACCGGTGATGCCCGGCTACTGCCCTCCAAAAAGCGCCGCCCACCGCATCGCCCCGAGGCCTCGTTGGCTGTGGCGAGACGCACCCAGCTCAGCAGTGCTAGATGGGGCATCCGCGCACGCCTAGCCCCCTACCGCTATGCGCGCGAGTTGTCAAGGGCTCGGGCGATGGGGAGTGGTATGGACGTGCCCTTGAGCTGCTTACCGCCGGCATGCCGGGGCCGTCGTCCTCTTGGCTCGAGATGGTGGGCTACAGCTCATGGGTTTGGGGAGCATAGGCGAAAAGCCGTGCACGACTTGGTTGTGCGATCGACGGCGATGTCATCCAGCGCCGTTTACCTCCTTCGAGGCGTCGATGTAGCCTCCCCACATTTAACTGTAGTAACGTCCCTGTCCTCCTGGTGAAAACCTAGCTGTGGTGGCGGCATCAATGACATTGCGTCCCTCTTGAGGGCGCCACCGTGGAGGGGCCATCTTAGACCTTCCAACTTTCCTTGTTGCAAGGTCCCCTTACACTCCATTTACAGTGGCACAAGCTGCTTGCTGGATGGTGTCCGCTGCCGGTGTCACTGCTCTACCGTCCCTCCATGTTTCTTGATTGCATCTTCTCACCATATGCCGGGTTAGCAGGACCATGATCTCCTCGTTCTCCAACCGTCGGTCCTCCAACCCTAGAGGCTTCCTCCCCTCCAGGGGCGTAGGTGGAAGGCGATTGGTCTCGGATGAACTCCATAGAGGATGTACTTCACGGCTGTCGTCTGTCATCTTGATTCAGCGTCTTAAAGTCGCCTATGGAATGGAGCTCGTCGGAGTTTTGTCTCTTGGTGGTGCAATATTCTGTGTTCATCGACTTGCCTCGGAATTGGGAGTTGTAACTTTGTGTACCCTGCTGGACCCTCCAAGGGTCGTCCCTAAAGCTACTTCCAAATGATGTAATTTGCTACCCATTGTTGCCTGTTGGCACTGATCAATGAATATATATTCTGGACGGTTTTCAAAAAAAAAAAAAAAAAGTCGCCCCTTTTAATTTGGGTGGTACCCACCTATCACTACTGAGCTGCTTGGTCAATTGGTCGTCCACAACCATAGGACGTTATTGGTTTTGCAGCATTCTGATTTGGCCGTCCACATCCTGCTCGTGCGTGCTCCTCATCACGAGTACGACATGAGTCTGCCAACTGGTGGGCGGGACCGGGGGAAATCCGGATGGCGGCACGGCACAGTGCTCTGCCATTGCTATTATTCCTACTAGTAGGATGCGTTGCTGCGGGAAGTAAGGAGGTTTTGTTAAAGGATTCATTTGTAATCACTAAGAATTCTAATTATAATTAGCTCTTGAGGACAATCACCTTTTGCAGGTGAGAAATGTGTTGTTCATTTTTAGCATCTTTGAATTCAAACTTTGTGGAAGAGTGACCGATAGTTCAGACAGACACGAAGATCATAAATGCATGAAACAGAGAATAAATTCATTGGAATATATATATTTGCTCCTATCATAAGAGTATCAAATAATTGAAGAAATTGTGATGAAACTTTAATTTGCTCAGTAAATTAGTGCTTCATTTGCACACGCCTTGTGATCTTCAAAAAAAAGGTTAGCTCTACATACAGTAATTTGTTGTTGGCTGAGCCCTGAGCCCCTGATAGCTAGCTAAGCAAGCTCTCTTGCTCTCTTAAATGGCATCACAGCAGGAGCAGCTGCTAGCTAGGCCGGGATGCATGCTGCTCAGGCCAATGCATGCAAATGATGCACCTCAAGCTACGATGGATGGAGTGTTTGATTGCTAGCTAAATGAAGAAAATCAAAGCCTACCACTAATTTAGTATATAGTTGTATGTTGATGCTGATATATGCAGATGAAATGGGGATCCCAAATGCAAACTATTACTACAAAGGTGAAAGGATCGATCGAGGAGGATCCATCCATGGTGCGTTCCACCAATTCCATCCGTCTTGCTTGCTGTGTCCTGTGTGTAGTAGTCCTCCTCCTTGATCTGTACCCGCCGGCCGGCCTGTTCTTCATCAGCCACTGCGTCCGTCGTCGTCGTCGTCGTCTGTGGTGGGCGGCAGGAAGAAGGGCGGCAGCGCGGTGAGCAAGGTGGACGGCGAGACCCTCCGAATGGAGCAGCACCGCAGCACCCGGCGCCGCTTGTTGAACGGGTTCTCCGACTTGGCCAGGTCCCGGGCGCTGGTCACCGCCGACGCCGTGTCCTGCAGGTTCGCGAACGACCGCGACTTGCCGGAGAAGAAGTTGGACAGGCCCCTCCTGCACATCCGTGTCTGTCGTCAGAACGATGAATCGATGACGCGTGTGTGTGCCTGTGGATGGGTAACAGAAATTAAACAATCAGTCATCAAACTTTGTAAACAACCTATCTCATGATTTTTTTAAATATGGTAAATCTAAAGCAATTTATTATACTTGATCAATGGTTATTACACATGTGTCAACCTGTTTCCACAACCATCTTCCAATTCCCAAACTTCTCCAAGATAAGGAAAAAAAATCACTAATGCATTGTGCCATGCTCCATATAACATTCCACTATTCGTGGCCTCCAATCTCAAAGATATTGCCCGTCCTAACGCCACGGCAACATCCCGTACATACACATAAAAACAACCTTCTTTGCCTCTACACCTTCCTCAGTGATCTCATCTTCTCCCGCAGGAGTCAGAATCTCCTTGGGGTAGGATCAGTCTTAAGGATCAATCTTAACAGTGTTAGCAGCTACATGGTAAAGAAATTAGCATCAAAAAGCTGTCCGACAATGGGACAATAGAAGCAAGTCCATTTGGGAAATGAAATCCTCTCACCTTTCGGTTCATCATGCTACTACACCTTGTCCTTTTCTGCGGCCGCCACCACCTTGGCTTCCTGTTCCAAAGCTATTGTCATCTTTCGATCTTCAATGTCCTCTCCTAGGATGCATCTCCGGTAGGTCAATGAAGCAAGAAAGTAATAGTTGATAGGCTAAAACTGAACCTTGCTAGTGTCCTTCTGCTATTGATGTCCACAGAGATGAACTGCTAATGAACATATGAACGGGCCCAACGGGCTAATCCATACGACAATGAAAAGCCACGCATGCATGAGAGGTATTATGTAACTTGAAGTGAAGTACAGTATCAGTGTTGGCATCCCAATTGGAAACACACCTAATAATTCCTAGAGATCACAAAATAGGCATATATGCCTAAGGTGAAACATTTAGCTACACAATAATTTCTGTTTCTACCAAACAACATACTTCAGATAACTTGACATGATGCTTGATCTGAGCTGATATGCCTAAATTAGTCTTTAATGGAGAAAAATAGGAACCTAAGTGGCACAAGATGGATAGAAAACAAAATCTGTATTTTTATTAATTAGCATTCCATCTGTCAATAAATCAATCTGCACTCATATTCTAATTGGACAAAACAATGTAGACTCAGAAACAAAAAGATAGATCACCTCTAAACCAAAATACAGCATCTTTGGGACGTATGCGTCGTCACCTCTGTATTTTGGAGAGCCGGAGCCGGACAGTGACCTACATGGTGTGGTTGACAGAGCTGCCATCCACGCCGATAACTTAGGGCTCCACCTCCGCATCTTCATGGTCCAGTAGCACATTGGCATTATCAGCACTACTATCTTCATGGACGTGATCATTCCAGCCACAGCAGCACATTGGCATTATCTGAAAGTGTATCATCAGCCTATCAAAAAAAATCAGGGTCCAGCCTTGTGGAAACAAAAATCGCTATATTGTGTTCCTATAAAAAAACATTGTATCATGCAGCAATGCTCAAGCGGTTGCATAGCAGGTTGGACAACACAGAACCTTATATATAGCAGAGATACCCTCTGCACCCAAGCAAACGGCAACCAATCTGCTTGTTGTCCTCCACATCCTTGAAATTACCCTACAAAAGCCAGAAAAATCAAACTAAGATGCATCAGTTCGACTCCTGCTGTGCTCGCAAAATAGAGTGTAAAAAGTCAATGAAGATAAGTGCAGCTGGTTAAAAAAAGTCCAGCCATGGAAATCTAAAACTGCATTATAGATACAGCTAAGTCACTGAGATTCATGCAAAAAGTCAATGAAGATAAGTGCAGCAGTAATTGGTTTCAGACTTCCCATGGCCTGTGGGCATGAGGCTGGCCTCCTACAATCTGCTCTCTCAATTGCAGTAATACCCTTGTTTTGCTATCGTGTCAATAAATGTATATTCTAGCTGTTCGCCCCTTCTCTCTGAACAAAGCATAATGACAGGCCCAACATACCTGAAAAGGTGATTGAGCATGATAAAATTTTTCTACTTGTAATACCCAAATATAAAAAAAATGTAGAAAACAGGTGAGAAAGGAAGCAGGTCTTACTCACTAGGAATAATGATTGTTGCAATAACTGTGGGCTCCCAACAGGCTGTTACACGCTTTCCAGGATTCGAAGCCAAAGCAGCAGGGTTCTCAACTTGCACCTTGCTGATAAATAACCTAAAAGTTTTAGTATCCTACCAGAAAACCGAGGTAGGAAATACAATTGTGAGTGCACACCTTCCATCACCATATTAAAAAATATAAGGTACTGTTGGTATGGTCGATATGACTTGAGCTCCATATTCCTAAATAAATGCAATGACAATCAGAACCTCAAGGCAATTTAAAGGTCACACAAATTATTTACACTATATCACATCTTATAATTTCCTCTTTTGCCATCATATTCCAATTTCCCCCCTTATATGTTCAAATGAATGGAAGAGTTTCAAGGCTGACACAGGTAACCAATGTACTTAAAATAGTCAAATATATAAGACTGTTAACCTTATGAAAAAAAGATATTCTCTGGTTTTTTTTCTGCAAAAATATTTCATGCCTCAAAGTTACAAATTTCCTTGAGATACTTAGCATAATAATTAGGAGTGAAGCTCTTTAATTACTTTTCCGACATCAATTGATGTATTGTTTGTGCTGAGTAAAAAAAATCTGCAACAGCAAAAAGTAACATATCAAAGTTATGCGAAAAAAACTATACTTGTTCAAGCCGCTGATGGAAAACATCCATGTGTAGCAATCCTAGGAAGCCACATCTGTAAAGCAGTCATAGAAAAAGTAAAGTCAGATTACAGCATGTCCCATACTCAGTGTATTGAAAACAACAGAAGCAAACTACTTCGCATGTACAAAATCTGGTACAGTGGTACCTGAATCCCATGCCAAGTGCATTGCTTGTCTCCTTTGTAACAGAGACACTGGCATCATTACATGTTTTTTTTTTTTTTTTGAAAACCATTGGGGTGGGGGAGACCTTCCCCACCTACTTCATTCCCAAAAAAGAATCCACGTTTTTGGGGAACGGAAAGAAACCCGTCCGGTTAATCCCGGAAAACCGGACTAAAACCATACAGGCACCACACAAAAACACAAAAAGAAAGAGAGGAAGATACAGCCGCCAGACATATGAACTCTCAAACGGATGCCTCTAGGAGGGAGGAGGATGGTGGAGACGCCGCCGCCCACACCACGCCCACAGCGGCGCCGGACTCACCCGCAATGATGGGGAGGCGCGCGCACCGCAAGTGTCACACCTGGACGGAGAGAGAGGGTGCCGCCGCCGCCACACCACGCTGAGCCGCCGACTCGCCCGCAAAGGGGTGGGAGGCACGCACCGCAAGCGCCACTGGACGGAGAGGAGGATGCCGCCGCGCCACACCACGCTGAGCCGCGCTCGACTCGCCCGCGACGGTGGGAGGCGCCAAGACCGCAAGCGCCCACACCTAGACGAAGAGAGAGAGTGTTGGCCGCCACCACACCACGCTGAGCCGCGACCCGACTCGCCCCCGCGATGGTGGGTGGCGCCGCACCAGCCTTAGTCGACGCCTGGACGGAGAAGAGGGTGCCGCCGCCACACCACGCATATCGCAGGCCACCGCCACATCGGGACGGACCGGCAACGACGCTACGCTGGGTGGGAGATGAAGACGGGCGAGGGGCTGCTTTGGGGTAGGGAAGGTGGTCACATGTCAACGCCTCCGGAGGAAAGCGACGCCTCAAGGCCGCTGCCGCTGACCGCATCGGCACAAAACCGAGCAAGGATTTCTCCTGACCCGAGAACCCACACCAGAGCGATGGATGGAATCACCACGAACAACGCCTCAACGAGGCATCATTACATGTTAGTTTCTCAATCGCATGGTTAAGAGCTTCAAAGTCAGAACCATCAGCAGGATAGAGACTAGAGAAGACCATGTGCTTTGCAGGCTTGAAACCTGAAAGGCTATTCTGTATCATGTCGCATACAACCAAAAACGAAAGAAAGGGGATATGAAACAATGTTATAGGAGTTTAGGACTGCAATAGATCATGTGTGTTCTTTTTTCAGGCTAAATCAGACAAAATGAAAAGTGAAAAATGCAGACGAGGCCATAAAATGTTTTGAGACTGGGATTCCATACCAGGAAGTGGTTCGACAGTGCACTTCGCCTGGTGAAGGGTATCACCAATGCATGCTTCTTTAGTTGAACGCATTCCACTAATAACATATCCAACTTGTCCAGTGTAGAGAACTCCAGTAGGTTTAAACTTAGGGTGCATAATCCCGACATCAAGAACTTCATATGCACGACCCGTTGCAGCTGAAGCAATCTTATCACCTTTACGCAGAGCACCATCAACAATAGCAACATGGAAAATCACTCCTTTGTATTCATCATAGTAGGAATCCAAAAGCAACATCCGTACAGGTGCATCACAATTCTCAGGTGGGGAAGGTATGCGTTCAATAACAGCAGGCAATACCTTGCATACATGTCATTCAGATTTAGTCAAGTCTCAAGTAACACACATGGAGCCAACAAATTACAAAACCAGGCATTCAGTAATCATAAATCAGTACAGATTTCAGGTTCAGGCAATAATATTTCAGATTTCAGAACACTTCAAAGGAAACAGAAGAGAGAAGCAGGGAACGGAGAGCAGGGGAGGACATACCGACCTTGGGCCTTGGGGCTTCAGCTTAGGGAGGACACCGGCGGGGAGGGACCGGGCGGGAGGATGTGCAGGGAGGACCTTCTAGCGAAGATGAAGCGACCGGCGGAACCAGCTTCCTGGCGGAGAGGAGCGGGGCCGGCGGGACCAGCTTCCAGAAGGTGAGGAGCGTGGCCTACTGGACCACCTGCCCGGCGGGGAGGAGCGCTGCGGGCTGCAGCATCTTCCCGGCAGCCATAGCAGGGAGGTGAGCAGCCATAGCAGGGAGGTGAGGGAGGAGGGCTGCTGGGGCCTCCCTGCGAGTAGTGGCATCGGCGTGGACGCGATGCGCATGCATGCTTACTTGATGGGGAGCGCGTCGTCGAGGGCGTCCATGTCCATGGACGCGAGCGCGCCGCCCTTCCTCCCCGCCGTCCCGGTCCCGGCGCTGTCCACCTCCTCCCCGTCCTCTTCCTCGTCCTCGGACGCCACGCCGATGGACGACCTCTCCGCTTCCGCGTCCGCCTCTTCTTCCACCGCCTCCAGCACGAACAGCCCAGCGTGGGCGGGGAGCGTCGATGACGGCTACGCGAGGGGGGGCGGTAGGTACCCGATGCGATTTTATGGAATTGTGCGGGAAGGCGGACGGGCAGGGAAGGGGAACGGCGGCGCTGGAGCGATAACGGCGACGCGAGGGGCGCGCGTGGCTTAACCACGTGAGAATTCCTAAGTGGGGGTTGCACATATAAGTGTAAGTGTAGTAGATTCATCTCCGTCCCCGTGCGCCGTCGTCGGGCTGGTCGTTGAGTGGTGCGTGTGTGCATATGCCATGCATGTGCATGTGCCGTCCCCAATTCAAATCCGAGTAACGTTTGCTCCGTGCGAACTAACGCTCCCACAAATTAAGCTCACTAGTTCACCAACCCGTGCTCCCCGCATGCGGGTTTGAATTTTATGAGACACTAACTAATATAAGAATTACTTAGGTTATAAAAAGAAATACTTATATCAAATATCTTTTCTCTCTCTCTCCACTAATTTTCTAAAATAATAGCTATAATAGGTACTCTATAGTCTTTATCTATAATCTATCAAATATTGTTTTATATTTTTCCATAGGTTTTGTGAGATACATTTAGTTGCATTTACTTAAACTATGATAGTTTTAGCTATGGTCTACATTTTTTTTGCCAAGGTAGCGTTGTCTATATTATGATGACATAACCCTCAATTTTCATTTTCCCCTAAATTTTAACCTTATTAACTCCTCGGATACAACAGCTATTATTTACAATGGTGATTATAGTCTACCAAATCAATTTGATGGCAAAATATTTTAGATTTTTGTAAGAATTTTAGGATCCATTTTTTTACTTTTACCAATTTCATGTGTAATAATTTCTATGATTAATATTTCAGAGCACCATATGTATTTAGTTGAAACATAAATAAACTTAAAGTGTATAAACTCTTATATCAGCCCTTTATATGTGATATCATGAAAATCTATACGCCTTTAACCTTTAACTTCTCGATCCAGTTCTTGGAATATATTTTATACGTAATAATTTGAAATTTAATGCTTATTGTATAGTTTCTTCATTTTTTCTTTTTTTTTTTTGTTAAGAAATAAGAATATTCAATGTCATCGACTACCCTCTCTTAGTTTTGACAATGTTATAAATAGTTGTTTGGTGCATGGCACTCAAGATGTTGAAAATATTGTATGACATTAGTATGGTTTTATTTAACAAAGAATTCTTAAAATTAAGTTACTAAGATTCATATGATATAATGTTTCTTTTGAAAATGTCTAAACTTTTTTATGGACAACCACTTACAAAATTTATTGTCATAAGTGTTAATATAAGTAAATTATAACTGTCATTACTACGTTGTTTGGTAAGGATATATTTACATGGTTGATAAGCTTATTAAAAGTAAATATTTCCCCGTGCTCTCGCATGCGGGTTATAATCTTTGGAGACAAGAACTAAAAAAAACTACTTATATTAAAAATTTCACTTCACTAATATTCTAATAGTTGCTACATAATAGGTACTCTATAGTCTATATTCAGTTTTGATAATCTATCAATTATTGATTTTAGTTATTTTGACCTTATTAATTTCTTAGATATATCAACTATTATTTACTTATAGTGATTATAGTCTACCAATCTAAATCTTTTAGGTTTCTGTATGAATTTTACGATCTATTTTTTTTAAAAAAAAATTCTAGCAGTTTCATGAGTAATAATTTATATGATTAATATTTTTTCTAGCACGATATGTGTCTAGTTGAAACATACACTTAAAGTATACAAACTCTTATCACTTTATGTGGTATCACAAAAATCAGTATTTCACTTTCCACTTTTGATCACATGTTAATTTGAAATTCCAATGCTTATTGTATATGTCATTATTTTTTAGTTTTTATTAAAAAGAATATTCCGTGTCCTAGGATATTCTCTTAGATCTTATAATCTCATAAATAATTGTTTCACCATGCACCATGGTACTCATGTTGTTGAATTTATTGTATTGTATTAATATTGTTTTTATTAAACAAAAATCATTAGAAATAAATTACTAACATCAATATGATATAATGTTCAAATCAAATTGTTTAAGCCTTTTTGAGATAACAACTTGCAAAATCTATTGTCGTGAGTATTAATTTAACTTAAAAGTGAAGCGTAAGTGCCATTACTATATGATTTGCTAATGACATTTTTCCCTATTCGATAACTTTGTAAAAAGATATTATTCTAATGTATACTTGTTTTCTAGGTCCGTGCAGCTTTAACATAGCTCGTGCATGGTTTCAACTTAATATTGACAGTAAGTGTGTATTCCAAAATGCTTTGTGCATATATTGTGCTTGTGGATGTTGAATTATTTTTCATATTAGCATTTATACGTAGATTTGAGAGATTTTTGTTCATTTTTATTAACGGTTCAGATGTATAATTTAGATACAGATTATATATAACTATATATATGACATTATATTATCTCTTATAATGCCCGATATGGTTAATATGAATCCAAACTTGGCGGTCATTACAATTTATAAAAAGAAATATCATCAGATTAGTTAGTTATCTTTTATAATTGTGGAGGTTTATGGTTTTTTCCATATAGGCATTGTTTATAATCGCATGGATCATGGTCCCATAATTTTTAACATCATTAACATATAAACTTGAAGTAATCTAATAAAAGTATATTAAAGTGAACAAAAATTATAAGCTATGGTGAATAGGAATTATATCAATACCCTTATTTATTCATAGTGATCCAATAATTTTGTTTTCATTTTTATAATTCTTTCCTTGGTCTATTCTCACCTAAAGTTGTAAACGGCATTATATAACATAAGTACACAGAGAAGAAGACAAATTAAATTATAATTATAGGATGACCAAATTTAATACATTCTAGGAAATCAAAATGTAATTATGGGATCAATGACCACACCTTTAGTGCGGCCGGTGCTATCATTGTTGTAGATGTCATTGACCACCCATCTTGCATGTAAGTATTTGCAGAGTTCAGGTGCGTGAATGGCACGAGTGCAAATAAGGGCCTCCTTGCTCGCCTCGCCGTACACGTATGGATTTAGCATGTCGATCATGCAGATGCATGGCCTCCGCATGCCTCCGCCCAGTGATGATCAACCGCCTTTGAGTCCGCACACGCGTGTCCAACGGCCGCGCCGAACGTTCTATCTTCATGTTAGGGGCACGCTCGGCGGCAGTCCGGCACGGGCATGCCGGCGTCTGCTGGCTGTGTTTGGTCATCTCGATCATCGATCTGGCTGTTGCAACACTTCTTGGCCAGAATTGTGACACCGGCCAACATGCATGTTGCTGTGCAAGATTGGATCAGAGAAGATAATTTCAGATTAGTTTGTTTTTCTTACCCACCATGGAGGAATCACATGCAACGGGCATGCCGCCACCGTCAAGCCATCGCCCTAGCTTGATCCCTTGCTCGTGGTCCTAATCGTCATTAGATCTTGTTCCTCCTCTCGATTAAACAATGTTCTACAGCCGTACGGGTGGCTTCTTCTTTGGTGGTGAAGACGTCACGCCGCCAGGACGGATCAGGGGAGCTGCACACGGCCTAGGGCCCGGAAGTTATGGGACGCTGGTATGGAAAATTAATGTATTTATTTTTTTTCCTTGTATTTATCTTTTCCTTCTTTTCTTGGTACGTATACACTGTAAAATAATAGATTTATCTTTCTTTTTTATTATATGAGGAGTAGTAGGGACGTTGCATTACTCACCAAGGGAAAGTGATGGTGGGCCCATCAAATATTAATTTATTAACAAATTATGTGCATGTCGATATAAGAATTCAAGATTTATTGGCACACAAAGATTTAGGTTCTTTTGTTTTTTTATTATTTATATATAAAATGACAGTGGTGGGTAATTTCTTTAAAAGTTAAGTTAGATCTGACGGTTATAGATAACTCCAATCAATGGTTTGATGGCCGATGTTTTGATTAACGTGAGAATTTCTAGCATTTATCTTTTTTTCTAGCCGCCCCGGTGAGAATTAACGTGGAGCCTCCGTTAGCAATAGTAAGATGTGTGCCGACGGCTTGTTCTTCCGTCGGACTCTCGTACTACAGGAACACATGCAGTGGCCATACAAACTGCACGCAGCACGCCTTGAACCATTTGCTGACTTCCCGGGCACAGCCGAACTAGGTGGTCAGTAGGGACGGGCAAGGAATAAAGATTGGTACACAAGACGTTGCTTGACAAGAGATTTGGATGAATTTTAGAACCTCTTTTGCCAAGTAACCCCTTTCCCCTCCTGTTTCACCGGCCACCAAAGCTGGAGGATCTTCATCACCAAAAAAAAAAAAAAAAAAAAAATCAAATCTAGAGTAGAATCTTCAACAAAAAAAAAATCTGGAGTAGAATCTTCAACACAGGATCACAGCACGGACAGGGATGGATTTTTTTTTTTTTGTCTCTTTACTGAGTAAGGAGTAGTATTTGTTCGCCGTACAAACTCACACCCTACGCACACCACACACTCACGCACACCTATAGATTTATAAGCAGACAATCGCGCACCTACAGATCTATAAGCAGACAATCGCGTCCTTCTGGAGCACACACTCACGCACACCTACAGATCTATAAGCAGACAATCGCGCACCTACAGATCTATAAGCAGACAATCGCGTCCTTCTGAAGATTGACGAAACCAAACGGGCATGTTGACCATTGTGGCATCACACGACAGAGACAGCTGAAATTATTCAGGGAATAACTGTTTCCGGGTCAGGCACCAGGCGTCGAAGCTGTTCTTCGAACGCGGGTGGGCAGGCTGTACTCCGACAGTCCTTGCCATCTGAGCTACGGCTCAGTCCTCAGGTCAGGGATGGATTTTGTGTCAATAGAACCAACACAACTCCGCCACTTTAATGATCAACAGTTCCACCCCTACCGCGACTCCCCGACCAGGACCAAACTTTTTCAGCAGACAGTTGAAGAGACTTGAGGCTTGAAGAGTTTGCTTGGTTTCCACGTCTTCTTTTCCATTCCATAAGACCTATCATTTTCACAGTGATTTTTTTTTATTGCCACCAGAGAGCTCACACTATGTCGGACTCTGCCTGCTGTTGCTGAAATTTTATCCCGTCTTGCGTGGTTAGATTGCAGGGTTAGTCAAAAGGATTTGAACAAAGTCCTGGCGTTCTTAGTCAACAAGAATGGCTCATGAATGGCAGGTCTCTCAACATCTGTCACCGGCTGCACATGAACTGGGCAACCAACAGCTGCCTGAGCTGATAATGGAGCCAAATGTTGCAACTTTTGTTTAGCTCCAAAGCTTGGGCTTGGATCAGAACAAGAGAAACAAAGCATTTTACTCTCAGAACAAAGGAGAAACAGAGGACTAACAAGCATACAGCAATATATTTTCACATATTCATAGACTACATGATCAGCGTCATGTCTATTGCTTCTGCGCAATGGTAAATTATACAAAAAGGGAAAGAACAGAAAGAGAAAATGACACTGGGTAGAGGTGATGTGAGCATCTTGCAGGGAATTTCGGGGGCCATGTCGTAATCTTGCTTTGGGGTATCATGTCATATAGCTCTCAGCCACGACTCACCTTCTAAAACCTGACTCATCATGGGCATTTTTGTGCTTAATGGGATATTGCGCGAAGTTAGGTGGAAGGAGATACATTGAAAGAAGGAAGGAGGTTCTGACATCTGGGTGCTGGCGGTTTTCGTAACCGTTGCGGTTTCTTGACCGCCACGGTTAATCGATTAACCGTGGCGGTTTTTGTAAAATAACCGCCACCGTTAATAAAATAGGAAAAACAAAAAAAAAAGAGAAAGCCCATCCCAAACCCTAACGGGCCAGGATCTGGGCTTGGCCGCCACCGGCCGCGTCGTCCGCCGGACTGGCCGCTGGCGTAGGCCGCCTCCTTGCCGATTTGCCACGGAAGGAGAGAGGACCGCCCGGCAGGGCCGCCAAGACCGCCCGCGCGCCGTGCCGCCCGCGGCGATGGGAGGCCGCGAGGCCATCCGCTGCGTCCTCGCGTCCGCCGCCGCCCAGCGCGGCGCCGGGGAAGCCGCGCGCTAAGCCGCCCGTGAGCGCCGCTGGGCCATCGCCGGAGCTGCCATGTCCGCGCCTCCAGCGGCCCCACTGGAGTTGCGTGGCCGGCACCGCCGCCACGATGGAAGGCATCGATTCTTGTCTCCAGCGTCGCCGCCGCCGCGCGCGAGGGAGGCGTGAGGCTTGCGACCGGCGTCGCACCGCTCCATGATCTGCGCCGCCACCCCGTGTTCGCAATGGGAGGCTGGCAAATTTCCGTTGTCGCGTCCGGGAGGGCGCTGATTGCCGCGCCGGGCAGTGCGGAGGTGGAGGAGGGCCGGAGGTGCCGAGAGTGAAGGGCCGGAGGTGCGGAAAGCTGGGAGCTGCAGGGGCGTTGAGGAGACGACAAGGCGTGAGGGAGAGAGAAGCTCGAGATGGGAGACGGGAGAGAGAAGAACGTGAGGGAAGTACGTCGTGTTCACTCATGTTCCTACGATTTACTTACGTGCGACTTCTCGCACTCATGTTCCTCTATTTACTTTCTCCTGCATTTCTAGTTATTAAAATTCTCTCATTTATAGCACTTTCTTCCGCACCCATCTCTCATTTATATCTCTACTCTATATCAACTACCCTCAGTAGGGCCCACTTGTAATTTTATCTAAATATATCCATGTGAGATCTTGTTTTGAAGGATTTATTGGTGATCGAATTCAATGGTGTAATGTGAGTTATAACATTTGTTGGATACTTCAACTAGTGGGGCCCACCGCTGGTACTCTCACCCCCTCTCTTTTCTCTCGGGCGCGGCGTCGTGGTGGGGCCACAGCAGGTGTACAGGGCTTCCGGGACAGCTCTGGGACAGCGGCAAATATGCCGGGACAACGCTCCTGACTTGTGCCACCCTGGCAGATACAGTACACCGCTGCAGCATTTTTATCCCTGTAAAAGTCTGACCAGGTTGTTTACCGGATGCGAGTGTAGCTAGTCTGATGCGCCTGCCCTTTCATCTTTGGTTTGTGCTTTTTTGTTCCAATGACAGATGGACCCCGTAGACACGTGGCGAGCTACGAGTGGCCACAAGTTCCGCATCCGGACCGCTGACGTGGAGCATCACGCGGATCGTGTGCTTCCTCAGTGCCACCGCCACGCGGGTCCTACTCCCACTCCCACTTCCCAATCCAGGCACGGCCCCCACGTGCACACTGCACGCTCGCCACCACCACACTTTTGGCCAAGAGCGGGTCCCAAAGGCCATGCAGTAGCAGGCGCAGCTAGCCAATACGCACTGTTATTTGTTTTTGTTTTTAACATGCAGCAGCCCTGTTACTTTACCGTAGCGAGCTAGGTAAAAAAAAAAAAAAAAAACCACGGTTAATAATGATTAACCGTAGCGGTTAAATTATAAAAACAGCCACGGTTAATATTAACTGTGGGCGGTTTTATCCCGCCGGCTGGTTTGGGTGGCTCATTAATGGTGGCGGTTTTATAAATAACCGCCACGGTTAAAACAAGTCAAGTGCCTTG
Organism: Hyparrhenia diplandra; assembly: GCA_015847255.1. Taxonomy (NCBI): domain Eukaryota; kingdom Viridiplantae; phylum Streptophyta; class Magnoliopsida; order Poales; family Poaceae; genus Hyparrhenia; species Hyparrhenia diplandra. The sequence goes on along the minus strand of JADLZK010010225.1, from coordinate 41,039 downwards.
TAAAAATTTTTTTCTAGTAGTGATTTTTGGCCAATGTGGGCGTGTAAGAAGTGTGGCAGCGTTGCTAGTTCTTAAATACGCTTTAAGCTCCATTGGCATTTTCATCCGGTTAAACTATTTGGATGTTACGGTGAATTTTTGGTGCCGGTTGGGTGAACCCTTCGTGTTCATTCCATCTGGGCGGTTTTACATTTCTAAGCTAAGTACTGATTCTCAACTCTTTGAAACCTAACACTATTTCAACCTTTATGAGAGATATTATATACTGATATATCCTCCCTTTGGGGCTGTTATTCAATACAAGTTCTTATATATCTTCCATTGTACAGTACGTACTCACATTGAAATGCTTGACACAACATAGATGAACTGGCACTTATCCATCGATTATATCTTCAGGTATATGTGCATGAGAAGGTGAGACAGAAGGTGGTTTGTGGAGAGCCAATTTCTGATAGACGTCCCGCATTTCTGGCCTTAACTGAGGAGATGTTTGCAGGCAAGCAAATGCAACTTCGACAAGCAAAGAGATTTCTTTCTTCTCCATGATTGTTGGTGATGATAACCGTTGGTCCAACATATCCTCTATTGCAAGTTCATGATGCTGTTCCATGGAAGCAATGGATTGTAGCTCTCTGGGGTATCTCCCCATCACAATCTCTAGCACAACAACACCAAAACTGTAGACATCACATTTTGTTGTCACCACTGATGTGTAAGAAAGCTCTGCATCAAAATAAAGCACCGGACAACAATCAAACATAGTGACGAACCCAAGCGAAACATTTGATATTTGCAAATGGTTACAAGAATATATATGTTATATGCAAGAAAAAGCTAATTGATCACATACCGGGTGCTATATAGCCATATGTTCCTGCTAGTTCGCTCCAATTGGATGAATCAGGTTTGAGCATCCTTACTATTCCAAAATCTGAAACATAAGCCTTGAAAGCTGCATCCAGCAAGATATTGTTGCTTGTTATATCATGATGGATTATTGGTGGGTTGTATTCATGGTGCAAGTAGTAGATAGCTTGAGCCACATCTCTTGCAATGGCAACTCGCTTCTGCCGGTCCATCTCCTTTGCAAGATCCTCAGTTTCCAAGATGACATGAAGGTTTCCTCTCTCAATGTAATCATACACTAAAAATTTGTACCTTGGATGAGAGCAAAATCCATACAGCTTGACGATGCTTCTATGCCGTATCTTTGCCAACACTTCAACTTCACTCGGGAATCTCTTCTCATCACTAATACCTTCTTCTATTGGGTGAAGCTTTTTCACCGCAACAAATCTCCCCTTGAAGTTGTGCCTTGTAGATCGTTACCTAAAACCCCCTCGATCCAATGATGTACCTATCATCGAAATTTTCTCATTACCCTAGTGATGTCCTCAAACACTAGCTTCCCATCAAAATTCCATACCGATAGAACATCTCTTGTATCTATAACTGTTGTAATTTGTGGTCTTTTCCTTTTGCGAAGGATCATAACTAACGCAACAATTGAGAGAATAATAACTATGCACACTGGGATAGAAGCAACTAGGGCCAAGCGGTGAATTCTAGCTTTGTGGTATTCCTTTATTGGAGATGAAGAGCATGTGGGCAGGCCTGAGATATTACCACAAAGACCTTTGTTGTGGGCGAACCATTTTGCTGAGGCATTGTGGAATAGTTGTCCTGTTGGAAGAGGCCCTTCCAAGTTGTTGTATGACACATCAAGTGTTGACAGACTAGCCATGCTACCAATGGAGGAAGGGATGTTTCCACTGAATTGATTATGGGAAAGGTTTAGGACCTCCAACATCACCAAGTTCCCGAGTTCCATAGGTAGCTTGTCTGTGAGTTTATTGTTACTTATATCCAACACCATCTGTAGCCCTCCCAGATTACCAATAGTTGTTTGCAGGTGTCCACTCAAATTATTGTTGTTAATCCTTAAGGATATTAGCTTAGTACAATTCCCGAGCTCTTGTGGAATTGAGCTGCTCAACTTATTTGCAGATATATCGAGGTACTGTAAATTTTTCAGCTGACCAAATTCAGGTGGTATATTACCTGAAATTTTGTTCTGTGATAAGTTGAGCACATACAGGTTGGCAAGATTGCCTAATTCTGGTGGTATACTGCCAGTTAGGTTGTTTGCATGTACTGTAAGTATCTCCAATTTTTCAAGGTTTGAAATCTCATGAGGCAAGCTTCCGGTTATCATGTTTTCTTCCATAGCAAAAACGGTCAAATTGATGTTTGAAGCCCAGGTTTTGGACAAATACCCAGAAAAGTTGTTCCTATCCAATTTTGCTTTGACAAGTCGTGGGTATGGCCCAAAAGATGATATATCTCCTGTCATTTTGTTGGAACTAAGGGAAAGAAACTTCAGGCTCCTACATGTTTCAAGGCTTCTAGGAATTGGGCCTGTGAACATGTTGTTGCTAACGCTGAACCTTTGAAGATTCCCGCCTTTGCATACATCAGAGGGTAATTCCCCTGACAGAGAGTTGATTGCCAAATCGATATCTTTTATGTATGTCAAATTAGCGAATTCTCGTGGCAAATGACCTGACAGCTTGTTAAAGAGAAGTGATAGCACTTGTATGCCTGTGATGTTCGTGAAAGTTGCTGGAATGGATCCTGAAATCTGGTTTACGGATAAAGACAAGGTGTGGAGATCCACCAAAGCACCAATCTCTGTAGGGATGGACCCAATGAGCTGGTTTTCATCGAGTTCAAGCAACTTTAGCGTAGTAAGGTTCCCCAAGCTCGGAGGAATTGGGCCGCTTAGCTGGTTACCATATAAAAGTAGCACGCTAGCTTATACTTGGGAGCAAACCAATCTCGTGTGGAATGGGCTCGGATAGATTGTTACCGTAAAGGTAGAGGATGTTTAGTTTGGTCAAGTTGCCAAAGCTTTTAGGTATTCGACCGCTTAAAAAATTTTGGCCTAGGACCAAAATTTCTAGACTGGTGAGGTTCCCGAGCTCCTCCGGGATTGGTCCTGTGAGCAAGTTTTGTTGTGTGATGAGTTCAACTAGTCTCGTTAGGTTCCCAAGAAATGCAGGGATACGGCCTGTGAGGTTGTTGCAGCAGAGTCCCGGGTGCTAAGGCTTGCCATGTTGCCGAACTCGGATGGTATGTTTCCATGGAGCCAGTTGCCGGCGAGATCGAGAAAGGAGAGAGCAGGTAGGGAGGTGATGGCCAGCGGGATCTCTCCATGGAGGCTATTGAAGGTGAGATCAATGTTTGTGAGGAAAGGGAGCGCCGAGAAGTTGAGCTCACCAAGGTAGCCGTCGAGGCCAGCGTTTGGCAGGGAGATTTCAGTCACCACCAGGGGGTGGCGCCGCGGCGGCCACGGTGCACGGCGGCGCACGCCACGCCCGTCCAGTTGCTGCTGCATGGGCTCGCCCCTGCAGCCACGAGTCCAGTGCCGGGCGGAGAGTTCCGCAGGGTGGACTTCCACTGGAGAAGGGCCACTACCTGTGACCCTAGATGTACGCCTCCGTCTCCGTGGTGCCCCGCCACGTCCGTGTGCAGGAAGACAAGGCACGAACGGAGCAGTAAGACTACTATTAGCACCAACAGCGGCGCCATGGTGTTTCTTTCTTTTGATAGTATTATTGACAGCTAGCTTGTGAAGATGGTATTGGTATTTGAGACTACGGTGTGTACAGGTTTGCTGGAGGGTATATATATAGTGTTTGTCAGCTAAGCTACGTGTAGTGGGCATGGTCAATTTGGAAAAGAAAATGGTAGCTCTATATGAAGATGGCCAAACTCCATTTAGCAAGTAATTGACCAGCACTAGCATTTGGCTACAAAATTTTTTATTTTGTTACATACAACACAAGTATATTTTTTTAGGCATGATAAAAGGCGAAAGAAGATGGCATGCATTTTGCCCGCCCATATCCACCGCACCCAGTCACTAATAGTCTGGGCGTGTTGTCCGATTCATTAGTGGGCTCATGGTCAATTGGCCACAACCATACGATGGTATTGGTGGACAGCACTCTCTCCGTCCATATGAGATATCGTGCGTGCTCCTAACGGCGCGTGCAAGCAATGCCGATTAATGTTTCTTTCACTTCGTCAAAACTGATAATAACTGCTGTTGACGACAGAAAATGTTACTCGTGGGCTCGTGGCCAATACATGTTTGCACCCAGATCATTGAAGTTCACACGTCAGCAGCGGAGTGCGTGATGATAATGGAGCCATATGAGCTGGCCGATATGTGACACTGCTGCTAACAACAAACCTGTCTGGCCGATATGAAGCGTACAAAGTTTTTGTGGGACTATTCCGGCACATACTGATGCTCTCCCGATGTTTCTGAGAAGGGCTGTTGTCTGGGATATACGGATCTGAGCCTTCGCATGGGTTCTGTCTGGGGTGTCCAGAGACTTTAGGCAGTCCTGTTACGTTTACAGAAGTATCTCGGAAGAAGGCAACAAGAGTCCGGGTGCAGCTCGTCAAGCCAGCCGGCCAAGGTAGACTCCGAAGAGGAATATATGCTATATTTGTATGCATGCCGTGATTAAGGGAGAATCCTAAAGGAGCTGGAGTTGTTTATTTGGTATATGTATATGCGCACGTAATCTGAACAGGAGCCTTTTCACGTGATTAGTTGAATAGAAAATAGGTATCTTCTTGGTTTAGAAAAGGACGGCATGTTTTAGGTTCGGACTTTGGCTTCTTGACCGAACTGGTTAGAAAATATGCTTGTACGAATATGCTCCGCCGTGAAGCCGGCGATTTGTGTAAGTGTGTCGCCTCCGCAATCGATGGCATCTCGCCAAAGAGAGCGGTGGATGTAACTTCAAAACTCTGGTTTCCTTAATGCAGTACGTGCACAATGCACGCTTTCGAAAAAAAAAAACCAGAATATTTTTGTTTTGGCTGGGCTGCCTCTAGTTGCTGCTGAACTGCCTAGGCTTGGGCCTAGCCCATTGCCTATTGGTCCGCTTGGTGCTGGCCCAGGTTGTGGTTGCTGAGACAAAAGTGCTCGTTCTTGTTGAAATATTAGGCAATTTCCAAATTAAAACCATAATATGGATCATGACTAACTGAACATCTAGATTAAGCATGTGTAACAAACTAGCATGATTCAATATCATATAGTAACTCAAAGCATGATCCAAAAGCATATAGCAACGCATGATCATAGCAACTGGTGTAAACATGGCACATACACCAGACAGATTGAACATAATGAAGGATGAGGTTGAATCACGATGATTATACCTGCTGTTCGTAGATGTAGACGACGAAGGTGGTGATGACAGTGGGATGACGAGATTCCTGAAGGCGAGGTCGAGGTCGTCCAGGTCGCTATCGTTGTCGTCGATCAGCGGCGCGTAAGACTTCAAGAAGCCGACGACGGCGACAACGCCGAGACGTAGCGCCGCCGCCTGTTCTTGACGGAAGACGGGCCGTGGTGAAGATCGGGAGCACTCACGCCAAGAGCACTTCCCAAAAACCTTATTCGCCTTCTCCTGGTGCAAGATCACAAAGGCGACAGGTTTTAGGACCCGCCGCCCGGTCACTGGTGCATGCGAACGATCGGGCTGGAGACACGGCGACGCGGCGGCACAACAACGAGAAGAGGCAAAACCCTAGTTTTCGATTAGATATGTTTTAGTGTGGCCGGTGGTTTGCTTATATAGTCCAGGTAAACCGACCTCGTGACACAATCACGATCTAAACCGTTTAGGACTCTGCGCGATTGTATCCGTTTAGGACTCGCAAACCAAAAAGACCAAAAACTAAAACTGCAAAGGAGACCGCTCCCGAAGGTGAGGAGCCGGATTTCGGCGGACCATTCACGCAGGTGCCGCGCACCCAAAGCCCCTTCGCCCGCCCGCCCGCCCCGGCGAGCGAGCGCGTGTGGACTTCCCTTTCTCGTTCTCACACTAGACTTGAGAAGATGGAGAGGACTTCCATATTTAAGTAGGTTCTCTCCATCTTCAACTAGCAAGGTGGTACTAAAGGATTCCCACTTCTCTCCTTTGCACTCATATGAATGGGCCTTTGAGATTTATTAGGAATTTCTAAATTGTTATTGGGCCAAGCCCATATACATAAATTCCAACAATCCCCACCGGATCTCAAATACCCATTTAGAGATTTGCCTGTTCTCACTCTTGTTTGATATACCAAGTTTCAAATAGAGACTCTTAAGTTAAACTTCTGCCTAGAACTTTAAGCTACACTCATCCACAACTTGAAAAATGGACTATGCCTTGAATTGTAAGTTTTGTGCGAACAAGCTTTGCTCAAAGCCAAACTAGTACTTGGCTGCCAAAGTAGCCTTTCCCCGTGGGTGGAGCATATACATCATACTCCTTAGTTTCTTCATGAGTTTACTAGAGATCACCCAAGTCTCATAGACTGCGACGTTTAACAGTCAAACTCATATAGGTATGCTCTTTCAACAATGCTCGGTAGGACAACATCTTTACTTGTTAAAGTCAATAGAACATATTAAGACATTCTTGCCAAATTTACCATATAGAGCCTCATTGCTCGAGAGTATTACATCTTCACATAGAGAGGGTTATCATTTTACTCTCCTCGCTTTACCAATAGCTTGCTTTTCCCCATCCTTAGTCACGGGATCTCCAATCAAAAAGGTTGGGTTACTACTACTCGTAAACTTACAAGGGTCTCATACCCGTCTCCCTAGATGCAATTTCTATCACATTCCGTGATAGCCCTTTTGTAAAGGGACCTGCCAGGTTTTTATCCGTTTGTATATGAGATACGGCTATTACTCGAAGTTTCTCAACTTCCCCGGCAGGTCTTCAAATGTCTTTTTAACGTGTCTTGTAGACTTCGCATCATCCTTAGCACTATTCACTTTAGTGATCACTGTTTGATTATCACAGTTCATAAGGATAGCCGGTATTGGTTTCTCAACCATCGGCAAGTCAGACAATAGCTCACGTAGCAACTCGCCTGGGCCTCTGATGTCTTTGTATCCAAAGCAATGAAGTTCTGCTTCCATGGTCGATTTAGTCAAAATAGTTTGTTTACAAGACCTCCATGACACCGTGCCACCTCCAAGAGTAAATACATACCCACTAGTGGTGTAGATTTGATCAATATCAGAAATTCAGTTCGAATCACTATATCCCTCTAGCACAGCTGGGTGCCTAGAATAGTGAATCCCATAGCTCATTGTACCTTTAAGATAACGCAAGACCCTTTCTAGTGCATGCCAATGATCATCACCCGGGTTGGACATGTACCTACTCAACTTGTTCACGGCAAAAAAAGAGATATCTGGTCTGGTTTTAGCGCTAGCTAGATACATGAGTGAACCAATAATTTGAGAGTACTTCAATTGATCTCTAGTACACTTCTTATTTTTTCGCAATGTCACACTAGGATCATAAGGTATTGGAGAAGGCTTGCTATCCATAAAACCAAATCGGCTCAAGACCTTCTCAACATAGTGAGATTGCGATAATGTAATCCCACTCTCTTCCTTAATCAGCTTAATGTTTAGAATTACATCCGCTTCTCCTAGATCTTTCATATCAAAACTCTTTGACAAGAAAGACTTGACTTTATTTATAACATCCATGTTTGTTCTAAAGATTAGAATATAATCAACATATAAACATAGTATAACAGATTGGCCCCACCATGTCGATAATACACACACCTATCGCCTTTTTATTAACAATATAGCCTGCACTAGTTAAAGTAGTGTCAAACTTCTCATGCCATTGTTTAGGTGCTTGTTTCAAGCCACACAAAGATTTCAATAATTTGCACACCTTCGCTCTTCACCATTTACTACAAACCCATCGGTGATCCATATAAATCTCCTCATCCAACTCTCCATTAAGAAAGGCCGTCTTCACATCCATTCGATCGAGACCATATATGAGGCAGCCCAAGGATAGTAGTACTTGAATAGTCATCATTCTAGCAACAGGTGAATAAGTATAAAGAAATCATCGTCTTCCTTTTGGGTATAACCCTTAGGTACAAGCTGAGCCTTGTACTTGTCAATAGTACCATCAGGTTTAAGCTTCTTCTTAAACACCCACTTACATCCAATTGGTTTACAACCGAATGGTAGATCAGATAGCTCCCAAGTTCCATTAGAAAGAATCGAGTCCATTTCACTATAAACACTTCTTTCCAATCATCTCGCATCCGGAGATGCATATGTCTCTCGTAATAGAGGTGGGAGTATCATCCACAAGGTACACAATGAAATCGTCACCAAAAAATTTTTGCAATCCTTTGTCTCTTGTTCCTCACAGGAACTTCATTGTCATCCTCCTCAAGTGGTTGCTCAAATGACTCAATAGGAGACTTCGATAGGTATAGTAATATCGGGAGCTATTTCAAAGAGAAAATTTAGGTGCTTGTTTAGGAGGATGACAATAGGAGACTCAATAGGAGACTCGATAGGTATAGTAATATAGCCCCGCACTAGTTAAAGTAGTGTCAAACTTCTTATGCCATTGTTTAGGTGCTTGTTTCAAGCCATACAAAGATTTCAATAATTTGCACACCTTCTGCTCTTCACCATTTACTACAAACCCATCAGGCTGATCCATATAAATCTCCTCATCCAACTCTCCATTAAGAAAAGCTGTCTTCACATCCATTCGATCAGACCATATGAGGCAACCAAGGATAGTAGTACTCGAATAGTCATCATTCTAGCAACAGGTGAATAAGTATCAAAGAAATCCTCGTCTTCCTTTTGGGTATAACCCTTAGGTACAAGCCGAGCCTTGTACTTGTCAATAGTACCATCAGGTCTAAGCTTCTTCTTAAACACCCACTTACATCCAATTGGTTTACAACCAAATGGTAGATCAGATAGCTCCCAAGTTCCATTAGAAAGAATCGAGTCCATTTCACTACAAACAGCTTCTTTCCAATCATCTGCATCTGGAGATGTATATGTCTCTGTAATAGAGGTGGGAGTATCATCCACAAGGTACACAATGAAATCGTCACCAAAAGATTTTGCAATCCTTTGTCTCTTGTTCCTCACAGGAACTTCATTATCATCCTCCTCAAGTGATTGCTCAAATGACTCAATAGGAGACTCGATAGGTATAGTAATATCGGGAGCTATTTCAAAGAGAAAATTTATTGCTACGCATATCTTTCATAGGAAATATGTTATAAAAAAATGTAGCATCACGAGATTTAAAAATTGTATCAACATGCATATCAGAAACTTCAGATTTTACTACTAAAAATCTATAGGCAATGCTATTGTGAGCATATCCTAGAAAGACACAGTCTACCGTCTTTGGTCCAAGCTTACGCTTCTTAGTAATTGGAACATTTACTTTCGCCAAGCATCCCCACTGTTGACGGTCACTAACGACGTATTTTTACCGTCAACATTCTACCCAAAAGCGGTGAAACTATACATTACTACACACATATATATTTACTATTGACATATTTCCATTTGTGTTGGCGATTTAAGTGTATTGCAGGAATTATAACAAAACAAGTGGAAAAGTCACCAAAAGGCGCCTTCCTAGAAAGCGTATTTGAACACCATTCAACCCAAGGAAGATGATCCCACCACGATGCAACCTGGGCCAAGCAACCATCACCCAATGACTTTTCGGGCCCAAAGCACAACCCGCTGCCGAAGCGGGCCAGCCGAAGCCCGGCCTTGGCGCTATGAGCCTTGGCGCCCGATCCGCACCCGTGTTTTGCGAGGCGGTTCATTAAATGTCGTGGAGGGCGGTGCATGTGGTCGTGGCGGGTTCACCGCACCTAGACGCCCGGGAGATGGTCAGTTTGGGGGAATTTGGCACTTAGGCCCCTCTCCCACTTGTATAAATAGCCCCCCTATTTACGTGTGTTGCATGATTATCAACTGGTTCTATGCACAGCTATGATTAAGAATCAGTAAGCTCCATTTAGGAACTTTCTTTATTAGTTCTTCTATCTTTATCCTTGAGTTTGGCTTGAGTGAGTGTGTCAAGTTATCAATTTACCTATTCCTTATACCCCTGTTATAAGCATTGGTCTATTATACATTAGTGTTATCTTGTTCATGTCTCTCTTAGATACTTTTACACCATGCCTTCCTTTGGGAAAATATAAATAACGATACCCTGAATATCTCCGGGTGAAATGCTACAACGGTATTTCCGTGTGCTTGCGGACTTGTTCTCAGAACGTTGCGTATCACCACCCCGGCGTTCGTGGTAGCGTTGTCGAATATACCAATTCCATTGATAACGTTGTGGAGCGTGAACAAGCATTTCTAGTGTCATTGCTGGGGATTGATTCTAAATCCATCTTTGGTGATTGCGCTTAGAAATTGCAACAAGCATGTTCATGATAATATGCTTGTGTAGTGACCATTGTTCATAATAGGTTTATCTAAAAAAAAATCTCTTATAAATAAAAAGCAAGGACATGTTTTCAAGTTAGTATGCACCTTCGGGTATTCTTGTCGCTAACCATTACAGGTGGAGACTAAGAAGAACAAGGGGGCATACGATGCTCGAACACATGGAGGCTACATCAACTAGAAAAACCTTGACGCTCTTGGGTGAAGGAACATACTCAAAAAGGAGACCCTACCTTGCACACTTGACTTCTTCACAAAAGTCCAAGTGTGCGAGATGGTGAGAATATCAAGTTCCATGCACACAAAGAGGGTCGCCGAAAAAAAAGAGTCCAAGTGAAAAAAAAAAAAAAAAAAAAAAAAAAGTCCAAGTGAAAAAAAAAAAAAAAAAGAGAGATGAATAAGAGATTAGCCTCCCTTGCTATAAAAAAAAAAAAAGAGAGAAAGAGATTGAAAAAAATAAAAATAAAAAAATAGAATAAAAAGAAAATAATAAGGAGAGGAGAGGAGCAGGTTGGCCTCGCATGATCAAAGATGAACACCAAAGTGCCACTTGTCTCCACCCAAAGATTGCTTATATAAGCAAGAAGGGTTCTTCCTCCCCCAAGGCCTTTGTCGCTAGCACCAAGGCTTATGGTTCACACACGTTCTTTGTGTGTGACTTAGCCTTGTTGCCACCTGTGTGGGTTTGGTATGCCTCCCTCTGCTTCCGGCATGAGGAAGAGTCACAACCAAACCATGGTCATCACGCCACCGATGCAGCAATTTTGATCACTATCCTCAAGCTGCCAAGTCAAGTACACTCAGTGCACGCAAAGGTCCAATAAAAAAAAAAAAAAAAAAAAAAAAAAGAAAAGGAGGAGGAGCACCTTGTTTACACCTTTGCTACCATTAAGGCCCAAGGTCCATATACACTACCTGTGTGTACGACCTAAGCCTTGTGGCCCGCCTGAGATGGAACATCAAGCAACCATCGCGGAAGTTTCAACGTTCTTGCCCTCATACGCGGTTTGGTACATACAAACTCGTATGCAAAGGTAATATTTCACCACCCGCTTTACTCATTTTTATCTCCATATAAAGAATTTATCTTTTCCTTGTTTATGAAATATGCTCGGCTTTGGATGTGTTTACATTCTAGAGTGCGATACATCCATAGGTCTTTTAAATCAAGCATGGTGCTTGGGTTAAAATGACCTTCTTTAATCAAAATTTGACATGTGTTGAAATTTGATTAATGAACCTGTGGTTGACATCATAGACATTTGAGTCATTTCATGATGGAGATAAATCAAGGCTAGACCTACATTGCATCTTTATCTTAGCCTTGCTTGAGTATGAAAAGTTTGGTGAAGTTTGAATGTCCTCCCCTAGTGATAATAAAAACTTCAAAATAAAAATTCTTGAAAACCAAGCTTGCTCAATTTCTCCTTCATCGCATACGTTTTGCAAGGAGGTAATCACGAAGGATGGTAAGTCCACTCATGAATCTACCATACACTAACCATGCAGAAAAAGCCGTAAAAGCACGGGGTACAACCCCGATCTGATGGGCTTTGAGCTAGCTTGGGGAGGACCAAAACAAGGTAATGTGAATCCTACACTCACATCTCTTTCCGTTACCTTGCAAAAAAAAAAAAAAAAAAAGCATAAATAAAATCTATGATAATCTTGTTCACCTTTCAAAGTCTTCTTTTCCATTGGATGAATCTTGTTATCATTTCATACTTCCTCTTTCTATGTTGGTATGTTTTAGTTTGGAAGTTTTGGTCATACGTATGATCATACTTCCATAGGCTTTTTGAATTAAGCATGGTGCTTAGGTCAAAAAGTCTACCTTAATTAGATTAGACATGGAGTCAAGTCCGATTATTGAACCGTAGCTGCTAGTGTAGAATTTGGTCGGTCATATTGACTAACCCCCGCAGAATTTATCAACTTCAAGAGGGAAAGTCCCGAGATGACAATAGAGATCAAAACTTGTTTGGTGAATCAAAAAAAGTTTTATAAATAAATAATAATAAATAAATAAATAAACCTTTCAAACCCCAAGCATGGTTGTCCTGTTTTTCCAATATCATCACAAGACAAGCTTGGGGGAGTCTCCAAACACGCCACTTATCAAAAGAATCAATTCATGGCGTGCACAAGCTAGCAAAGATTCTAAGCAAAAGGTGAATCGAAGCTAGCTTGGAGGAGGACTACCGCAAGAAGGTAACTCATATCTCACATTCCATTCAGTTATCTTCTTACCTTATAAGAATGATGAGATATATAAAAAAAAAAAGAGGGAAGAAGAAAAAAGAGAGAAGAGATTTATTCCACTCCATTTATATATGTGTTGTAGAAATGTCTTGTTAATCCCTTGTTGAAATGATGAATAGTTGCTCGCCTTGTGCTTTACCTGTGCCTAGTTTATAACTTAAATTTGTCTAAAGTTTGAGTTTAGTGGCTAAGTTTTATTTCACCTTAAAAACCCTGAATCATGTGGGTTGCATAAGCTTATTCGGTCTAAGTTGTTGCGAGATATGATATGGTGATACGGACTTTTGCTATGACATCATTCGAAAAGACTTGACATCCAGAGTTTTATTTTCAAAATCAAAATTCCAAAGTTCCTCAATGATATGCAATTCCCGCCAGAGCCATATGACATGATTATATGCTTACACTTTCAAAACCCTAGTCATTTGCTACTTGTTATCATGGTGAGCCTGTGTCAAATTGTTGTGACCTATGTTGAGATTCTTTTCATATGCCCAAGATCAAGATTCACGTACACCCACAAATAAATCACCGACTCTCACACCGAGAGTTGCGCACAACATGCACCCTTCCATCCACCAAATAAACTCCATTCATTTTTTGTATTATGACTTCTCACCAATAATTTCAATTTGCAAGAAGGAGAAGTATGGGCTATGCTAAAAAAAAAAAAGAGAAGAAAAGGAAAGATGGACAAAATGCCCCAAATAATAAAAAAAAAAAAGATGAGGAAGTCAAGACTCGTCCCAAAAAAAAAAAGGAAGAAAAAAAAAGAGAGAGAAAATAAATAAAGGTAGCCCATACCTCCTTCAATGATTCCACCAAAAAAGAGAGTCATGATACCTGAGTACAAAACACAAAAATTCCACACACTTGCACATCTTGATCTAGGCCTATGACTAGTTTCTCCATGTGGTCCGGTCTTTGACTAAGGCAACATGACATGATACAAGTATGCCGATCTTTTACCTACCCAAAACCCCACAAAAAGCCTCATATAGTTGGTAGGCAAAAGAAAGGCAATCTAAGCCTTTGGTGAGGAACAAAACCACATACATATCTGAGTGATCGAGAGATCATTCGAGGAACTATTTTATTTGCAAAAATATTTCAAAAACCTCTGGATTGATAGTTGCTCAAAGGATGAAAGATAAGCAAGTCCGTTGATTCGTTCTATCTTGCAACCGCCCAAGATTCGGAGACGGCTCAAAAGCCCCACAACGACTGAAGGTAATAAGGGGTGAATAAACAAGCCATTTTATTCAAATTCTAGTAGAAAATTTTTGTTATAAGCTTGGCACCTTTAAAACATAATCGGCATAGAAGCAACTCCTGATCAACAACCAAGTCCTTATCATTGCTCGAGGACGAGCAAAGGGTAAGCTTGGGGAGTTTGTTGACGGTCACTAACGACGTATTTTTACCATTAACATTCTACCAAAAAGGGGTGAAACTATACATTACTACACACATATACATTAACTATTGACATATTTCCACTTGTGTTGGCAATTTAAGTGTATTGCAGAATTATAACAAAACAAGTGGAAAAGTCACCAAAAGGCGCCTTCCCCTCGAAAGCGTATTTGTAACACCATTCAACCCAAGGAAGATGAGCCCACCACGATGCAACCTAGGCCAAGCAACCATCACCCAGCGACTTTTCAGGCCCAAAGACAGCCCGCCGCCCGTTCCGCCCAGCCGAAAGCTCGGCCCTCGCCAAGGCTACAAGACCTCACCTTTGGCGCCGATCCGCCCGTGTTTTTTGAGGCGGTTCATTAAATGTCGTGGAGGGCGGTGCGCTGTGGTCATGGCAGGTTCACCGCACCTGGACACCCGGGAGATGGTCGGTTTGGGGGAATTTGGCACTTAGGCCCCTCTCCCACTTGTATAAATAGCCCCCCTCACATCCTCTCTCACACACACCTCACAAGAGAGCCTCTCTCCCTCTCTCTTCTTCTTCTTCTTCTTCTTCTTCTTCTTCTTCTTCTTCTTCTTCTTCTTCTTCTTCTTCTTCTTCTTCTTCTTCTTCTTCTTCTTAGTAGGTTAGTATGTGGAGCTAGGCAAAGCCACCCAGGAGGGCTTGGCTCCTTGGAAGATGGATTCTCGGTATGAATATATTTATGGTAATTTTCCAAAGCCTTGCTCTTATCTTATCATGGTTGTGCATTTGAATTAGAGTATAGTCTCTTGACATAATCATGACATATGAACTAGTCTATCGTCTCTATGTTGTGGTACCGTCATACAGGACTTTATGCCTAACAGTTCGTGCAATTCATTTGAGTAGAGTTAGGGTTGTGCTGAGGTGCCGGTTCGTTGTTCCTTCGGGTTTGCTCATGTTCTAGTCCGTCCATCCGTAGGGTGGGGTCCATGGGAGACATGAGTAGTTTCCTTGTATGCGGGCGTGGTGCCCGGATGCCAGGGAGCCTTCGAATATGACGGCATGCCCCAGTTGAGGGGGTAGGCGGCAGGGTAGTGACAGCCTTGTCCGTCCTTTGTAATCCCCCCACGTTCGTATGTTGTGTAGGAGTTCGTAAATGCCTTGGTGGGTAGCAGACTACCAGGTGGGGTCTCCCCGTCCATCTCATTCTCAGCTCTGATCCCCTATTTACGTGTGTTGCATCATTATCAACTGGTTCTATGCACAGCTATGATTAAGAATCTGTAAGCTCCACTTAGGAACTTTCTTTATTAGTTCTTCTATCTTTATCCTTGAGTTTGGCTTGAGTGAGTGTGTCAAGTTATCAAGTTACCTATTCCTTATACCCCTCAAGTATAAGCATTTGTCTATTATACATTAGTGTTATCTTGTTCATGTCTCTCTTAGATACTTTTACACCATGCCTTCCTTTGGGAAAATATAAATAACGATACCCCTAAATATTTCCAGTGAAATGCTACAACAGTATTTCCATGCGCTTTGTGGACTTGTTCTCAAACGTTGCGTATACCACCCAAATAAGTTCCATGGCGGCATTGCCGAATATACCAATTCCGGTGATAACATTGTGGAATGCCAACAAGCATTTCTAGCGTCATTGCTGGGGATGGAGTCTAAATCCATCTTTGGTGATTGCGCTTAGAAAATGCAACACCCACGTCGCGCAAGTATGAAAGTGATGGTTTCCTTCCAACCCAAATCTCATATGGTGTTGTCTCTTTATTTTTATTTGGAATTCTATTCGTGTCGTGACTCGCAAATCAAGATAGCTGAATGGAGAGGACTTCCATATTTAAGTAGGTTCTCTCCACCTTCAACTAGCAAGGTGGTACTAAATGATTCCCACTTCTCTCCTTTGCACTCATATGAATGGGCCTTTGAGATTTATTAGGAATTTCTGAATTGTTATTGGGCCAAGCCCATATACATAAATTCCAATAGTTCTCTCCCCTTTCTACAAAGATACCCAGAGTGGCGGAAAGGCAATTTCGACCCCTCGGGCGTTGATCTCGCTGGCCCCTCCTCGCGTCCGGCGACCGCCCCGGTGCCGGAGGTGGAAAGGAGCGACGGGATCGTCGCGGGTATATATCCTCTTTCTATATTGTTAGGCTAGGGTTAGGTTTCCTTGCTTCGTCGATGGCAAGGCGGATGATAGTTTATCCTGGTGGCTTAGGCTTCCGGCTACCGGTGATTTTGTCCCTCCTGATGATCTCCGGCGACTGCGGCGGTGGCGACGCATCTTCCGAAGATGATTTCGTGACGTTAGGGTTGGATTTCTTACTAGTGAAGATCTCGTTGGTAATTTTCTATATCACTTCCGCAGCTTTTCTTCTTCGTTGCCTTTGTTTGTGGTGAGCAAGTCGTGGTGGTGTCGGAGGCGCAATTGGTGCTCGGCGATGATATCTTCTGCGGAGGTCTTGACATCGACGGGTATGCCATCGTTTTGGATGTGTTTTGACCCTCGTCGGCCTTGCTAGAGGCCGGAGGATATTTTGCTCCCTCTAAGGTGCTGGATCTGTTGATCACGGTAGCCTTGTGAGGTTTGTGATCCTCCTGCTTGTTATAAGCTGGTGTTTTTTGATTCCCCTTGAGGGTTCGCTGCATGTCGACTGGGGTTGGCCGGCGGAGCAGCCGGTGTCTGATCCTGGTGAACATGAGGTTTGGCCTAGGCGTTCAACGGTTAAACGACATGCATTTGGCGTGCTACTGATGGCCGTGAAACTTGAAGACTCTTCGCGTCGACTTGGGTATCGGGCCGTAAGTTTCGTTCTGGATTACTTTCTTCATTGCGGAAGGTGGAGTAGTTCCAGGTTGTGGCAACGACGGTCGACGGTGGCGACGGGCACTGGATCCTTCTGCAAAGGACTTATGTGTAATTTTTCTTTTATTCAGGGGTGTCCAGTAAGGGGCCTGCTTGTAAAAATTCTATATCATTAAAATCCAACCCTTTTCTCACAAAAAAAAGTGCTCGTTCACACTTCACACGGCCGCCCACTCCTGTGCTCTCTCCCTCTCTCCTGCTCGAGCTCGGTCGCCGGTGATGGCTTTGGGCGTTGGATGCCCATTCTTGTACTGGGAGGAAAAATACGTTGCTCTATTGAAAAAGTTACAGGATGAGGCTGAGAGTGCACCTATGTATGGAGAGGTGAATTAATTAGAAGAAGCCAAGGATAAAGAACTGGCGAAGAAAAAAATGTGTCTTTTTAGTTGGAATGGTAAGAGGAATCCTTATTGTGTTGAAGTGTATTGTAGTTCTATTTTGTTTAACACTAATTGGGATTGACTATATATATTCTATCTAGGTTCTACATGTTCTGCTACATATTTTAGAATATCCAATTTATTATATGTCCAGTTTATTAAAATCATTTTAGAATTTATGGTAAGCATAAACATCATTCCAAAAACTCTTGAAATAATAACATATCTGAATTCACAAAGATTTAGAATACAACAAACATATGATAACAAAGACCTTCTCAAGTAAGAGGTATAACATTTATTCTTTTAGTACCTAAATAAGCCTGAAAGATGCAAAAGCATGCCAACAGAGGGGGTGGAGGAGCCACTATGGCTGCGAGCGCCCCAACTCCCAACCGGGATTTTCCAAGCAATAACGAGGGTGGTTTTATGTCTTTCTTTCTTTTTATTTTTTTTTGAACGTTTCTTTCTTTTTATTATTAACAGCTGCTTGTGAAGGTGGCATATATTGGTATTTGGAGCTAGGGTGTGCTGCATGACCTGAACGTTGTCTGCATGACCTGAACGTTGTAGTACAGCCTTGATAGAGAATGGGAT
The DNA here is from genome assembly GCA_015847255.1 of Hyparrhenia diplandra. Taxonomy (NCBI): domain Eukaryota; kingdom Viridiplantae; phylum Streptophyta; class Magnoliopsida; order Poales; family Poaceae; genus Hyparrhenia; species Hyparrhenia diplandra. The sequence goes on along the minus strand of JADLZK010010225.1, from coordinate 23,175 downwards.
GTTATATATAGTTGAAAGCAATCGAGACGCCTAAGAGGGGGGACCGGGGTGGGGGTGGGGGTGGGGGCGGTGAATTAGGCAACTTAAAATTTTACTTCTAACTATGGCCTCTAGCTCCACGCACTCCAAAAACTTATGCAACAAAGTAAACTATCAAAATGTGCAACTACGGTTTTGCTAGTTGTATTGCTATCTGTCGACTAAACTTGCTCGGCAGTCCACCGAGGGGTGTCCCACGATGGTAGATTTATGTCGAGGGATGCGCGAGACCAAGAGCAAGAGGGTAACAGAGACACAAGACACACGATTTATACAGGTTTCGGCTGTCAAGCAGGACGTAATACCCTACGCCCCGTGGCTCGTTGATTTGTATTGATGGGGTATGATCTGGTGTGAGATGTCCTGTAGGGGACCCCTGCCCCTCCTTATATAGTCCGAAGGGATAGGGTTAAGTAAAGTAACCGATGTGATACAATTACAAGTCTTGCGGTGTGCACGCCGGTAGCGCCGTGCTGCATGTCTTTATTCATGGGCCGGGCCACATCTAATGGTGTGGCCCATGTCTTGTCTTGTGGATATCGGGGGTCGATCCCCACAGCTAGTCCCCCGAGTGCCTTGTATCCTTCGAGCGACATCGCCTATGCGGAGAGGTGTAAGGTCTTAAATGGCTAGAAGGGGGGGGGGGGTGAATAGCCTAATAAAAATTCTACAAAATACTAGAACAACTTGTTAGATAAAATCAAAGCGATAAACGCTGTTGCACTAGCTCTAATTGTCGGCAAGCCACCTATTGACAATTCTAATCAATTAAGTCTCTAGTGCACTCAAAAAGCTATGTCTCTACTTAACTAACTAGGTGGACAAGCTGGATTACTCTAACAATTCTAAGCAACCTATTCTACTAATAAGACTACACAAGCACAATAAATATGACAAAGTAAATGCAATGTAGAGGAGGTGTTATACCGACGTGTCGAGGCTATGAACCAATCACCGGGAGACAACAATCAACACAAGAGGATGACACTTGATTTGTTCACCCGGAGTTCACTTGAGCACCCTTAAGCTAGTCTCCGGTTGTGTCGACCGTCTCAACGGTGGATCAAGGTGGCGCGCACGCCTTGCCTCACTAGGCCCTCTTGATACACGCGATTGAGTGGTAACTCAACGACACGAGCAATCCACTAGAGTATCAATTCAGCAGCCTCGCCGGGAAGATCAAAAACCCCTCACAATCACCGGAGGTGGGCAAGAACAATCACCTTCTTCCCAACGCCCCACAATCCCCTCGAGCCGGTCTAGGAGTGGTGCTCTCCAAGAGCAACAAGAAATCCACCGGCAACGACGACCCTCAAGTGCCTCTAAATGCAACACTCAAAGCAATGCACTTGAATCTCCACAAATCTCTCGAGAATGTGCTCACAAGCAATAGGAGAGAGAGGGAGAGGGTTGGCTCAGCTCACAAAGTGTTAGGATCAATCAAAATGTCCAAGAGAGGTAGCAATGGCCGGCCAAACCCATATATATAGGCCCCATTGAAATAGAACCATTGGAGGGCAAACTCGTTTTTTACCAGCGACCGACGCGCCAAACGGACCGCCGGACGCCGCCCGGGCGCCGCTGACGGACGCCAAATTTACACCGCCGCTGGCATCCGACGCTGGGAGACATGGCGCCCGGGCCAAGGCCCGCGTGGAAGCCCTCGCGCAGGTCCTCTCGACCGGCCCGGCGCGGCTGACATGTCCGTCGGGCGCCCAGCCGCGACACGCCAAGACACGGCCGAGCACCCGCGCTAACGGGCGCGGATCTGCCGGGATAGAAAAACCCCGCGCCCGCGCACAAGCGCCGGACGCACCACCGCCCCGTCCCGGCGGCGCTTCTTCGAAAAGACGCCGCTTTCTTCCATCGCTTCTTTCAACATGCTACCCAACAAGTATACAAACTTGAGCATGAGAGTTAGCATGTTTTCACCACCAAGATGCATCCAAATGTAATAGAAAATAAGCGCTTTCATTTTTTTCAAAAGCACCGAATCCCGCCGAGCTTGCGAACACCACCGCTCTTTCGCAAATGTGCCAACACCACCTCGTACATCGCCATGTGCTCGTGTGTTAGCATTTTCACAATCAATTTTGAAGGTTGGGTTAGCTCTCTAGGTTAGGAATGCATGCATATGGTTGTTGAACCTAGAGGCACATGAGGATCGATGTTCCCCGAGGTTTTCCCTTTTATAGTCCGACTATCGATCCTAAACCACTCACACCCTCTATGGTGTCTTGAGTGTGAAATCAAAATGGCCCCAATGGTTATACCTTCGCCTTGAGCCCATTTTGATCACCTCGATCGCATTTCCACGCCACGTGAGCACTTGATCATCTTTTGATCACCTCAATCCATCCACCATGACCATCATGCTCCACCATTGGCTTGACCAATCTCCAATCTAATCAAACACTTAGCATCGAGATATTAGTCCTAAGGATGTCACTAATTAGCCAAAACCAAACTAGAGATCTTCAAGAGGTCGGGCGAAGTCAGATGGGCGCAGGTCGGCGAAGTCAGTACAAAGAGGTCGCCAGGCTATCGAAGAGGTCATCGAGCAGTCATGCCGGATTGCCGAGCTCGGACTCGAATGGAAACGTCTTGCAAGAAGGATGTAAGGGGCTCAAGTAGAAAATTTTGAAGTCTTCAATTATACCCAAGTGTGCCCACGCTGACACGGTAGATGCCTTGAGGGGACGTGATTTGTCTTCAAATTTTGCGAAGGAGCCTGATGTCAAAGAATCACGCTCGATAGTCCACCGAGGGGCTACCCATGATGGTAGATTGATCCGGCGAGGTGCGCTAGACCGAGATCTAGGTGGTCAATCGTAGACGTAAGACACCCGGGTATCCGTGTTTGGGCCGTAGGCGTGATGTAAAACCCTATGTCCCGTGGCTCGCTTCAGATATGGTGGAGTATACAATGAGGTAATCAAGTTGAGGGAGGTCCCTACCCGCCTTATATAATGGGGGGTAGGGTTACAGATAGAAACTACGAGGTTGAGTAGAATGCAATCTATTACATGATTTTCCAGGATTAGAGTTTATCCTATCAGATCGCCGTCTTCGGATATCCTCTAGGTATCATGCGGGATGCGGGGTCTGATGCGTTGATCCGCACTCCACGTCATGGGCCGAGCTCCCTGGGAGGTCGCGGCCCAGGTGGTGCGCCGTGGGTACCCGGGGGAATTCCCCCACAGCTAGTCCCCGAGCTCCTTGTAGCTGACGAGTGAGTCTTCATATGAGGTCGGCATCAGGAACCAGAGGTCGATGAAGTGTAAACAGAGGTTGGTGGAGTCGTCCTCCGAGGTCCTCGAGTCGACAGAGAGGTCGTCGAGTGGCGAGGCCTGACGCCCGAGCTCTTGAAGAGGTCGGTAGGCACGACCACGAGGTCTCCGAACGATCGGCCATGGTCGGTGGGCAGCGCTGAGTCGCGGCAAAGACTGTGGTCAAGCTCGAAAGTGACATCAGCAGAACTCATGTGTGACGCACCGAAAGGGTGCAAGGTGCTCTTGTATCAAAAAGTTTGAAGCTCTTCAATCTTCCACCAAGTGTGCCCACATCGACGCAAAAAGGAGATTTGCGGGCGTGTAACCTGGAGGGCCTTGACGTAGTGGTCGTGCCCACTTAGTCTCCGAGCCTGGTGGTAGGTGATGAAGTCATGTGGCGCCAGGGTCTAAGTTTTCTTGAAGTCTTGGCGAGGTCGGGCGAGCTGTAGAACAGTCCCCGAGTGCTGGTGAGGGATTGGGGCACATTCACCGCGAGGTGAAGTGTGCCCACTTAGTCCCCAAGCCTGGTAGTAGGTGACGAAGTCACGTGGTGCCAGGGTTATAGTGTCTTGAGATCCTGCACATACAAATTCTATCAGTGAAATTTTGAGAAGTGCCCGTGTTAGTCCCCGAGCCCGAAGCATCGTAGGCTTTTGAGAAGATTATGTCAAACGTAGCTCGGGCGAGGTTGTTGATTTAGTCCCCCGAGCTATGGGCTGCATAGTAGAAGAGGTCATCACTGCTTCTTCAGGGTCCAGTCCCCGAGCGTAGGGCAGGGGGAAAGCATAATGCATTTAAATCAGTGCCCCGACGAGTTGCCCAGGGTCAGCACCCTGAACCGGACAACATTGGGCAGCTTGAAAATGCACCAACTTAGCCTGAGTGAGGCGAAGATGTAGCAAAGGTCGGATGCCGAGGGAGGCCTCGGCGTAGAGAAAGGTCCCTTCTAAAAATCTTTTGAGGGAACTGGATGGATGACCCGAGGCAGTCCTCGAGCTCTGAGTGCTATGCAGGGCCAGTCTATTACTTCTTGCAACGCCCAGTCCCCAAGTGTGTAAGCGAGGTTATTTGCCCTGCATTCTATGATATGGACGTGTCTTGGCTTGTATGTTAGTTGTGTCCCTTAGAAGCATGCATCATGTGTATCTGTTCATCATGTGGGCCTTCGGGCGGAGAAAATGGGCCACAACCCACCTACGCGCAGCGGAGCATTCGAAGTTACCTGAGGAGATGTTGGCGTATAAAGCAAGCCGCCGCGGCGGTTCTGCCTCACTTTGCATCCGCCGCTTCAGTTTCCACAATTCCTAGATCTGTTTACTGCTTCTGCTATTGCCATTTGCGAATTCATCTCCATCCTCCTGAAACCCTAAGATCCGGTAGCCGCCGAACCCTAGGATGGCGCCCAAGTCAAAGGCGAAGGCGGCGAAGGCCGTGAAGAAGGCGGAGGCCGAGCAGTAGAACTGGTCCGCATGCGGAAGGCAGAGTGGAGGCGGTCGATGACCCGGGAGCAGGACCTGGAGGACCTTGTCGCCGACGGGGTTCTGCTGGAGATGATCCTGTCCGGCTATCGGATCCCAGAGAAGAAAGATTACCCGATGCCAATGGAGGGTGAAGTCGTTGTCTTCCAGAATTTTAACCATTGCGGCGTGGGGCTGCCGGCACTGGATTGGTTTGTAAAGCTCCTCAGGTACTATGGCGTCAATCTTTTTAATCTTGCGCCGAACAGTATCCTCCATGTCGCCATCTTCGTGCACCTAGGTGAGGCGTTCTTGGGGGTGGAGCCCCATTTCAATCTGTGGTGGCCCCTGTACTGCTTGAAGCCGCCGGGTGGGAATGGGCCCCAGAAGATCCTTGGGGGCTGCTACTTTGCACTACGGAGGGGCGCCACAAGAGCTATTTTGATCTGAAGCTCTATACGGCTGGCATCACCTGGAAGCCCAAATGGTTCTATGTTCAGAATGTCCAGGGGAGCCTTCTTGAGGACATCGATGTCGCGGCCGACGCCCACCTCCCCGCCGGGGTTGGATCTGCCCCAGGAACATGAGATGGATCAGGTCTGGGAGCTGCTCGCAATGCTGTCGGGAAGAGGTCTTGACGCCGTCGTGGTGACGACGGATTTTGTCAGCCGACGCATTCAACCTCTGAAGCAAAGGGAGCACTGCGGCCGGCAATATTGTGGCGGTTGTGAGGAGCACGAGCAGTGCCCCAGCCGTGAGAGGAGGGAGGAGATCCCTCATGAGGAGGTCGTGACTCGGGTGCGGAAGCTTTTCGCGCCCGCCGCAGCGTTCCTCCCCCGTATGACCCGCGGGCGCATGCCTTCACAATCCTCATCCCAAGGTAAGTGCGAGGTCGCTTTTTTGGTAAATGCTTGTTCTATGATTCTGTTGTTCTGAGCTGATGCCTGATGTACTATAGGCACGTCGCGTGCAGGGGAATGAGGCATATTTTTCGATGCCTTTGGAGGTCGGTCCTGCGGGTGATAGAATCATGCCCGGGGCCATGCCGTTGATGGGCATCCATGAGGGGGCCACGGCGAAGGAGCAGCCCAAGAAAGGGCCGAGCTTGGTAGTGCCGCCATCATGATCGTCGTCGACTTCCTCCTCCTCGTCATTGTCCTCATCCGCATCTGAGAAGGATGTGTCTCCGCGGAGGGCTGTCACGACATCAGGCAAGGATGGAAAGTCATCCAGGGGCGTCAAGCGTGGCGCTGACGATCATCCTAGAACTTCGCCGAAGAAGTGGTGACATGAGAAGGGCTCGGTGTCGCCATCCGGGCGGCGGCGACGAGCCTCTGAGCCTATGGCAGAGCCGCAAAATTGCCGACGCCCGTCAGTCTAGGGACGAAGGCGCGTCGGCAGAGAAGTGCAGCGCGGCGGCATCACAAGCTGCCTCGCAGGAGAAGGAGAAAGCCCCTGAGATGTCCCTGAGGTCGTAGAAAGAGAAACCCATGGGAAAGGAGGCCGAGGTCCCCTCGGCCGGCCCACGGATGTTCTCGTCATCTTCCCGCCGAAGGTTCAGGTAATCTGATCTTGCCTGTGTATTGATTTTTTGCTTCGCCGATTTGTTCTCTGCATCCCCCTGTGTTGAATGCATAGGCCTTCTACCATGGAGGCACAAGCGGCCTCTGGGCCTGTAGGAGGCCAAGAGGGGTAGGGTCCGGTAGAGGAGATAGTAGTTCCCAAGGCCAGGGACCAAAGGTCTATGAGCCCCCGGCCGGCGGAGACGGTGGGGGCAGCAACACCGGTGACGGAGGCCGAGGTCCAAGAGCCCGCCCCCCGAGTGGGTGAGGCAGAGCAAATGCCGCCGAGCCCCCGAGCTGTGGAGGGCCTGGAGTTGAGGGCACCCGGCCGGGTGCCGCCGCTGTTCGCCCTCTCCGGAGGTCATAGAGGAGATCCCCCGGCACCCGGCAGCTGAAGTGGCGCACGCGACACGGACGTTCCGACGCGTCCCTGGCAAGGACGATGTTGAGGTCGAAAGTGTTGACACCGAGGTCGATGAGGAGAACCTGTGGGGGTTCTTGTCTTCATGCGAGGTGGCCAAGGTGATGGCAATGGTAAGTCCGTCACCCGCGCTGTATTAGCCGTGCATTTTCTTCTTTCTTCCGCTGAGTGTTTGCGACTGTAGGAGGTCGTGCGGACCTCGGAAGCCCGGCGCCGTATGCTGGAGAAGCTGGCTCCGGCATACAAGGATAATAAGAGGCTGGTGGCCGAGAACCAGCGCCTACAGCAGGAGGTCCACCTCCTGGAGAAGCGCATGGCGGAGGAGCACAGGGAAACTGCCCGAGTCCGCCAGCTTTTTGACAACCTGTGCGCCGAGAGGGTGGAGCTGTCGCCCAGGGCCTCCAGTGCCGAATTGGAGACCGCCGAGGCATAGGTGGCAGCGTCGCTAGTGCGCGAGTTGGCCGAGAAGTCTATCCGAGAGAAAGACGGTACGACCTGGTTCATCATTCGTGTTGTCCTGCATGTTGTTTGCCGCTTATGTTTTCCTTTTATTCCCAGCTGCTGTTGTTGAATGCGAGCGGCTCTGCACGGTGGTAAACTGGCGTCGGGCGGAACTAGAGGCCGAGGAGGCAAAATTGTAAACCGACCTCTAGAGTAAGTGTCCGATAAGCTTCCCTTTCCTTGCTTGTTGAAAATTGTGCGTTGCTGAATTTATGAGTGCTTTGTTGAAAACAGCCTCCCAGCAGGCGGTTGAGCAGTAGGCCAACGAACTCCAGGAGACGCGGGCGGCGTTTGCCCCTGTGCTGGACTATCTTGTTCCGCCGACCGCGTCTGGAGGTCCTGAAGCGCCGACCTTTGTGGAGAGGTGCCGCGGTGCATGGCAGGAGCTCTGCTCTGTTGTCATGGGGCTGCCTTGTCGTGGGCAACCCATGTGCTGGCAGTGGTGAGGTCGCTGTACCCCGATGTCGACCCAGTGGCGGTCGCTAAGGGATATGATGTTGACATCACCGACACCCAGATCGAGGGTCTACGCCAGGAGGTCAGCGAGGCAACGAGCACCTTGGCTGCCGACCTGAACCTGTTCCCTGTAGAATAGAAAATCTGACAAGAGTTTTGATTGTAAAATGTTATGTTAGTCGTGAATGACTGGAACATAATTCAAGGCGTGAAAATGCATGTTTAGAATCAAGCATTTGTGCTTTGTGATTTTGTTTGTTTTATTCTTTTCAGGTCGTGTTGAACCAGACGTGATGGCTTAGCTCTGGCTAGCCCTTTCCTATTAACGTCGGAACTGGGTCGCTGGCACATTCTGTAGGAATTAGACGTCACCAGAGAGGCTCTGCCGATGTCCAGTGACACAAGGCCCGGAAGGACGGCTGGTCACATAGGGAGAGGTCAAGGCCGGCTCTGAGGGTCACGGGTAGTCGGGTGAAAACCCTTTAGCGATGCGTTGAAGAACACGTAGTTATGTGAGTGCATTGAATAACGTGTTGATTCGTCGCGTTGAGGAACGCGGTAATCATGGGCGCTGAACAACGCGAGAGTTGGTGTTAGGCGTTGAAAAACGCGTTACCAGTAGACAGTCATAAGTAGTAATGAAAAAGCATCTTTATTGAGTACTGAAGAGTACGTGATACATATCTTTATTTTCAGCAGTGGTCGTTTATGGCGTGCTGGCTTACTTGGACTTGGACCCCGGCGAGAACCTAGAGGTTTTGGAGGGGCCGGAAGGATTGGGAGCCTCGTCGGTCTTCATTCTGTAGAACGTCGGGGAGGTCTCGTGCCGAGATCTGGGGGAGCCCGAGGTCGACGGATCGGTTGATAGCCGGTCCATCTGCTTGGAGAGGTCGATGGCCTCGGCGATGTCGAGGCTCTCCTCCTCATAGAGGTGGGCCATCTGGATGTAGGCCCGAAGTGACAGGACTCCATTGGGGCTCAGCATCTTCAACACCAAGTATGTGTAGTGCGACACCGCCATGAACTTGGTGAGCGCTGGTCGCCCGAGGATGGAGTGGTAGGCGTTGTCGAAGTCGGCGATGTAGAAATTAAGCCACTCCTTCCTGAAGTTTTCAGGAGTCCCAAACTGAATGGGAAGGCTGATCTCTCCCAGGGGTTTGGACCCTTGACTTGGGACCATGCCCTAGAAGTTGGCGTCGGTGGGCTGGAGGTCATCCACCATCAGGCCGAGCTCTTTGAATATGTTGGCGAAGAGGAGGTTGATGGCACTGCCTCCGTCTATCAGCACCTGGTTGAAACGCATTGTACTGATGGTTGCACTCAGGAGGACGGGGAAACGGCCCATGTAAGGTATGTCTGCCCACTGATTGGACCTGTCAAAGGTGATTGGGACCTCGGACCAGGGGCGTGCGAAGGGGATGGAGCCGCCAGGTGCTGTGGCGACGACGTTGACTCTCCTTTGTGCGATCTTTCGTCCCTCTTCGTTTTGTGGATGAGATGCCACCAAAGATGATATTGCACTCCCTTTCTGCTTGAATGAAGCCGTCTGCGCCTTCATTTGCTGGAGGATCTCTGTTCTTGTTTTTGCCATCATCGTTCTTGTGCTTCATATAAATCTTGGTTAGCACGTCACAATCGCGCATTTTGTGCGAGCTCTTTTTATGAATGGGGCAAGGCCCGTCCGAGGACCTCCTCATAGCTTTCCCAGATACGCTTTCCTCCTGACTTCTCAGCATTGTTGATTTCATGATCCCCGTGGACGCCACTGGAAGCGAGGTCGGAGCCTTCTGGTTGGTCACGCCTGTCGTTTTAAGGGTGGTCGCAGTCATGATGACGTCGATCATTGGCACGGAAGTCCCTTCGACGGTCAGCACCGGCTGGAGGAGGTTGGGGAGCATCGCGCATATAAGCTTGTTCTCCGTCAGCATACTGGTTGGCCGTTTTCAGCATAGCGCTGACGTCATCCGGGGTCTTTCTGTTGAGCTTGTCTCGGAGGTTTCCTGGCTGCAATCCCACGGTGAAGTATGTGATGACCTGCTCATCCATGATATTGGGGATTCTGTTGCGGACATCCGAGAAGCGCTTGATGTTTAATAGGGGTTCCCCTGATTCCTGATGTAAGCGGCGAGATCATGCTTAGTAGCCGCCCTTTCACATGTTGAGATATAGTTGCTTGTGAATATCTCCTTCAGCTCGTCCCAGGTCTTGATGGTGTTGGCTTGAAGACCAGTTAACCACTGCAGCATGGAGGGAGCCAACATAACAGGGAGGTAATTGGCCATCACCTTAGTGTTACCACCGCAGCGCCGCACGCAACTGAATACGATGTCAGCCACTGCGCCGGGTGGACCTTGCCGTCAGATTTGTCCATCCCGGTGATCTTGAAGCCGTGCAGCCAGGCCAGGGTGCGGAGCTCTTTGGAGTACATGCGAGGGGCGTCGGTCGACTCTTCCTCCTGAGCAGCTTCCCTGGGTTGCTCCAAAGTGCTGCTTCTACTGTGGTTCTTTAGGATTGAATGGAGCTCGACTGGTCAGCTGACCTCTTCCTCGTTGGCCACGGCCCCCCTACGGCGACTATCGAGAACATGCCTGAGGTCGACATTGCCTCGTCCGCCTCTCGGGACTTCTTGGTTGACTTCTTGGTCACGATCATTCTGGTGTCCTCCCCTGACACCGAGCCCACGCCGACCGCCACGGTTGGATGGGGGCCTTGGGGCGCTGTGGCTGTAGTTCGACAGGGGAGGTCTGCTGGATCCGGCCGGTTTAGGGCGTCTTGCCTTCTGATGCTGGTAGTACTGGGTGTGCGCCGCCTTGACCATTGCAGCAATTCTTGCGGCCTCGGCTCATTGTCCATGCGTTCTAGGAGGGCGGCTGCGGCGGCGAGGTTGGCGCTTGGTGTTTGATGTATTTGCTGCCCATTGACCTTGAGGAACTCTTCCTCGAGACTGCGACTGAGGGGCGCCGTTAACATGTGCGAGATTGCACAGGAGTTTGCCCCAACTCTCTTGCCTGCTCCCATCTTGCTCTTTCTTCTGCGACTGCAATGTCCTCTTCATTCCATCGGCAGTTGGCTTCAGCGGCCCGTCTCTCTCCCCGCATGGTGTTTCTCCGCACGCGGGTAGCACGAGCACTTTCTGTCTCCCATTGGCGTGATGACTTGTCGTCACTCACCACGAAGACTTGATTAACTCTGAAGGGTATGATAGGCTTGATGGGAGTATGGAGATCGGTGCTGCCGCGGCCGTCTGAAGTGTCGTCGGCGGTGGCGGCCTCGGTTGTGTCGCTCTCGCGACCTTCAGGGATGGTGGCGAGAGCGTCGTCGGGTAGCAGGCTGAGCCGCACCATGTTGATGGAGAGGTCGTCGTGGGCTGCCCCGACTCATCATCGGGCGAGATAACCGTCGATGGCGTCGCGGATGCCATGTTGGTATGTGGCGGCACCGTTGGTGAGGCCGAAGGGCCCCGGCTGGGATGCGGAGGAGCCAGCCGAGGTCGATCCCGTCGTCGGTAGATTGGATCTTTGCCGAGGTCGGAGATGGATCTCCGCCCTTCTTCGTCGAAGGTGATGATGATGTTGTCCTCCTGGTGCACCCACCGACGCCGGTGACGGTGGGGGTCGCGCTGTTGTCAGCACATTGTTTTCGTAGCCATCTAGGATCAACTCAATCCTATACAAAAAAAAATTCAACATAAAAAAAAAATTGCAGTCAACTGAACACAAAGTAACACATACAATGCGAGATCACATAGTCCCAAATTAATTAATTAAGCAATGAAATGAGCATAAGAATCTGAACCAAAAAAAAAAAGCAGAACAAAATTCAATATTCCAAACAAATAATATCAATCACCTGATGCAATAAAAAATAACAAAATCACACAAGGATCTAAATCAATGAAACATTGATCCAAAACTGAGATACAAACTACCCATCTATTAACAGGCTAACAATCCAATGCACTTCACTGAAAATCCAATGCAGATTAGTAAACTGAAAAAAATGAACCTAGATTGTACTAAAAATAAGCAGATGGATAGCATCGAGATTTGACAACCAAGGAGACTAAAGAACTTCACATATAGCTAGCTACTGCCATCATAAAACCACGACAAAAGCAATATACAGCCACCCCTCACTAGTCATTTGTTAAACTCACCAACAGCAAACAATACAGTTCTGGTAGCTTCAATTAGATTAAAAACTGAATAGGCACTAGAAACGGGGAATGACATTTAAAAAACTACAGCAACAGCAGAACTGCCTTGCAAAATTAAGAAAAATTGATAATAGAAATATCAAAAATTACTTGCTAATTAAAGAAGAAATATATTAATTAAAAAATATATTAATTACTTAATGAAGATTAATATAAACCCTAACTAATCAGTTTGGAACAGCTAGATAGCATTATTGTTCTACTGAAAACAGCTCTTAAGGGGTTGCCACAAACTTTCCATATCTTCCTGTTCTCTAATAAACCATATGATAAACTGTCGTAACCATAAGCACACGGATGCAGCTATATATGACTGGAACCAGATCACGGCAAAACAGAGGCAACAAAAAAAGTACACTGCTACTTCGGATCAGAGACCAGACCCTAATCTTCACCTCTGAACTGAAACCCCAAAATTTTAGAGTTCACAACATTTTTAACAAAGTGCAGTGAAAACATAGACAAATAGACTAAATCCCAACCAGACCCTCTCAGCATAAAGCAGAAGCATCAAAGCATGAAAAAAAACCAACTCGCCGCCTCTAACTAGCTTCAAATGCTCATATATTAATCAGGCTAATCTATTGATTCAAACTGAGCAATTCCAATAATTCATAAGCACGACTAAAACTGTAGTACATTACACTATTAAAAATAAGTAATGGCAAAACAAATCAGCAACTCCACAAAACTCACCAAAAAACTCTAATCATCGAGGGCGCTGGGACTGCGTGCAGGAGGTGGTCAATGGAAGATGCAACGCCCGCTATGAACGAGAATAAACTGAACCATCCCACAACCGAAAAATTGCTGAAAAAAATATGCTGCCATTGTAGAGAAATAACAATTGCAACCAAATTGTAGCTGAATAAATCCCCTGAACATGTCCTTATACATCAAAATCTGAATATACTCACACAAGCAAAAAAATACAACTGAAAAACTGAAAAAGCAGCAGCAGCCATGCATGCCATGGCAGATACCTGCTTGTCCTTCTTACACTTTCTCAGCTCATCTACTAACAGTTCTAAACTACTAAGTACGTATACAACACACTGAGCAAAAAACTGAAAAAATACAGAGAATGCAACTAGAAACCAGAGCAATCAAAACTTAATAAACTGAAAAAAACTATGCGGACAACCCCAAATCAGATCCACACTGTGTCACAACCCGCTTTCCCGGTCAACGCGAGGGGAAAGACGAGGGTGATGACGAAGCGTAGATCGTTGACCCGGGCGGCGAGGGAGGCGGCGCCGGGCGCGGCGGGCGCGCGGCGGCGGCAGCGCGCGGTGCGCAGCAGCGGCGCTGGCGCTGCGGCGGCACGGGCGGGCGGCGCGGCGCGTGGGCGGCGTCGGGCACGGCGGCGGTCGCGGGCGTGGCGGCGGCGCGAGGAGGGTTGAGAGCTAGATAGGTATGGTGAAACCCTAAATTTTTCTTGATTGATTGTCTCACGATAGTTTTCCCCATATTTATATGAGGGGTTTACAATTGCTAACGGGCCAAGCCCATTAGTATTTTACTAACTCACTTTAATTTAACTAAATAAATTTACTAATACCGCTATATAATAATTAAATATTCAGCCACTCCGCTTATCCCGGCGACTCGCCGACCGAGTGTGACATCTCTCCCCGCTCGAGATTCAGCTGGCCCTCGAGCTGGAATTCGATATATTTTGTTGAATAATTCAAGATCCTCCCATGAAGCATCCGCAGCCGCCTTGTTCTTCCATTTGATGAGCACCTGATGCTGACCTTGCCGGACTCTAGATTTGAGCATGATCTCAGGTTCGAACCGTGTACCTTCGTGGATACGCGGGTAATTCGGAATATCGCAGGAATCTCCCCGGTGCGGTTTAAGCATGCTGACATGAAAAGCGTTGTGGATGCGGGTTCCCGTAGGTAGATTCAACTCATATGTAACCTGGGGTAATAATTTTGCTGACGCTGAAGGGTCCAAAATATTTGGGAGAGAGCTTGCCTTTGTATAATGTTGATATAGTTGCCGCAGACGAGATAAAAGTTTGAGCCGCACATAATCACCCACTTGAAACTGCGTCTCTCCGTATGTTTAGCATCAAAGTATTTGCGGTAATAATCTTGAGCCAGTTGTAAACGAACCTTTGTCTGATTGAGAAAAGCATCGCGCTAAGATAATAAGGCATCCACTGCTGGTAATGTTGTCTCACCCGGATTGTAGCCACGGATTGTAGGGGGGTCGCGCCCATAGACCAGCTTAAATGGTGTTGTTTTGGTTGATGTATGATATTAAGTATTATAGCAATATTCTCGCCCAAGGTAACCATCTTACCCAATCCTTTGGTTTGTCACCAATCAAGCAACGTAGATACATTGTAATAACCTTGTTGACTACCTCCGCCCGTCCATCTACTTGAGGATGATAAGCTCATGTTGGTGATAAAATAATGTTGGACAGTCTGAAAAGCTCTTGCCAAAATTGACTCGTGAAAACCACATCTCGGTCACTAACAATGGATCTTGGTAATCCATGTAATCTAACAATCTCTCGAGAAAACTTTTGAGCTACCGGGTTGCCGTGGTACGGGTGAGAGAGGGGTATGAAGTGGGCATACTTGGATAAACGATCAACAACTCGTTAAAATTACCGCCTTGGTACCAACTTTCTGGAAGTGCTTCAATGAAGTCCATGGAAACATCCTCCCGATCCGCCTGAACCGGTAGTGGTTGAAGAAGTCTAGCCGATGGAGATGTTCAGTTTTCTTTGCGTTGGCATACTAAGCAATCATTCACAAAGTTGCCGATAATGCGTTTATCATGTTTAACAAAGAAAGTTTGGCGAAATCGATGCAATGTTTTCTCAGATTCCCTCATGAGCTGAATCATGAATTGCATGAAGGATGGTCTAAAGATGTTTTGATGATTGTGAAAGCCATACGCTTTTGTTGAATAGATCAACCCATTACGAACCTCCCATGCTGAATCCTTACCATTGATTATGGAATCAATAAGGCTTATGGCTTCATCACTAAATGCAATTTCCTCACATAATCGGGTCAAACAAACCCAATTGAATTTCGAAATAGCCATTATAGAAGATTCATCTGTTCTAACGAGATAGTGCATCGCCCACCACATTGGATTTACCGTGTTTGTGTTCCACAGTAAAATCATAAACAAGTAATTTGCTAACCCATTGATGTTGAGGGATGGTAGATAGACGCCGATCCAAAATGTATTTAAGACTGTAATGATCGTATCCTTATGTTATAAAGGGGCGCCCCTGCAGGTACGGCCGCCAATGTTTGACTCGCCAAGCACAGCCCTATGAGTTCTCTTTCATAAGCAGCCAACTTTTTATACTTATCGCAAACGCTTGTCGAAGTAAGCTATTGACCATTGCCTTGATGTAAAACAGCACCCATACCTGTACCAGAAGCATCACACTCCACGATGAACAATTTGTTGAAGTCCTGAAGTCAAGGACCGGTGCGATGACAATGTCCTCTTTAGATGCTCAAATGTCGCCGTTGCTAGAGGAGTCCAACGTAATGAATCCTTTTAAGGAGATCTGTTAGAGGTCATGCAATTGTGCTATAATCCATGATGAATTTTCTATAGTAACCCTCGCAAGTCCCAAGAAACCTCGCAGCTCACGGAGAGTTGTAGGTATTGGCCAAGCAAATATCGCCTCAATTTTCTCAGATCAACAAGCATCTCCAAAGATCGAAATAATATGTCCCGTATAACCCGCTTGTGATTGACCAAAGAGGCATTTATATTTCTTTAAGAAAATGTTGTGCGATGCGAGTACCTTGAAGATCTCTTCCACATGTGAGAGGTGTTCACCCGTGATTTGCTGAAAATCGAATATCATCGAAGAAAACCAAAGACAAACAAACTTCCGTAGAAAAGGTCCCAAAATATCATTCATCAAAGCTTGAAAGGTTGAAGGTGCATTGCATAAACCAAATGGCATGACCAAGAACTCAAAGTGCCCATGATGTGTTCTAAAAGCTGTTTTCTCAATGTCCGGGGATGCATGCGCATTCGGTGATAGCCTCGAGCGAGATCTAGTTTGGTGAAGAATTGGGCACCTTCTAACTCATCCAACAATTCAAAGAATGACAGTATTGGAAATTTGTCTTTCATAGTATTACTATTGAGCTCTCGATAATCAACGCAGAATCGCCAAGTCTTGTTATGTTTCTTGACAAGAAGGATAGGTGAGGAAAATGGCGGCGCTATACCCGATAATACCTTGGGATAGCATGTCGAGCACCGCTGCTCCAGCCATTCTTCAGATCCGAGGGTAGCGGTAAGGTCGAACAACCGTTGGTTGAGTAGGATCCTTAAGATGAATTCTATGGTCATAGCGCCGCCGAGGTGGAAGTCCCGGGCTTTTGAAAAGTCGATGAAATTTGCATAGCAAAGGTTCCATTGGCGCATCATAAGAAAGTATATGAATACCGGGTGGAGGGTCTGCTTTTTTGGAGAGGTCGTACCATGTAATCGGTTGTCCTTTTTGCGCCAGAATTTCATAATGAGCTTATTAAAATTTCAAACAATATTTCCCAGAGAGCTCAGCCATTCGACACCCAAGACAACATCATAGCCACCCAATTTAATGCTAAAGAAATCTGCTTTGAAACTTTTAGTAGCAATAGAAAATTCAACATCATCATACCTCCCAACATTTGTTATATATTGTCCATTAGCAACAAATGACTCCTGAGAGGTCGATGTGAGGTAGAACTTGGTAAATCCAGCTTTAGTAGCCAATTCGTAATCCAAAAAATTGTGTGTTGAACCGTATCCAATAAGGCCAATAAATTGGTGCCATTTATATTGATAAGTAATTGCATAGTAGGACAAGTAGATATGCCAGTTAATCTATGGACTGATATTTGAACATCTGAATGTCGACGATGATTTACCTTTGAGTTCTGTCGACGTGATGTCAGATAGAGATGTCTAGCCAAGCTATAGCGCCTCCATATCGTGGTTGGTGCGGTTGGACATCTATCTCAATCGAGGTGCTAACCCAAAGAATATATAGCATGACCTCGTTGTTTGGGGAGAGGTGTTGTACCTTGTTCGTGTTGCCGTGAATTTATTTGTGTAATTGTCCAAATCTTTCGCTTGGCGCGAGGTCGCCGATCGCCAAGATAATTATATAGTGGTGATCCAAAACGCCTCGCTAATAGTCAGCAGAAAATTCCTCGCCAAGCCGGGCCGACCTACTTCATTTTCCCAACGAATAAACCAAGATAATGCGTTCCCTTGAAGATGGAATGAAGCAAGTCGCATCCCGATCATTATCTTTGATTCCTTGAGCGAGAAAAAATTTATTGCATTTATACACCAATGAGAAGGATCTCCTTTACCATCATACTCCGAAAAACAGCTTTTAAATTATTGCTAGTCCCATCTAGGGATTTCGGAGAAATTTTGGGGAGTCTCTATGTTGCCGTCTCGCAGCGATTTTTGGAGGGGTTTCTGTGGTGCTATCTGTAGGAATTTCCGTGGAAATTTCTGTAGCAATTTCTGCATGAATTTCTGGGCAGTCCGATTATTTTGGGGTTTGTGGGTCGGAGGCGCCGCGATGGTGAACTCATCGCTGTCCACGTGACCGAAGAAAACGCTTGGAGGGCGGAACGTATTTAGCCGATGATGGAGACGATTTTGCCTCCATGGCTGAGATGTAGTTGTTGATGATGCTGTTGACGTCCTCCATGAACTTCTTGCTCCAAAATGAGGCCATTGGATCGCCTCGGTCTCTCGATACCAATCTGCCACAACCCGCTTTCCTGGCCAACGCGAGGGGAAGACGAGGGTGATGACGTAGCGTAGATCGCTGACCCGGCAGCGAGGGAGGCGGCGCCGGGCGGCGGCGCTGCTGGGGCGCGCAGCGGCGGGCAGACGGCGGCCGGCGCGGCACGCGGCACGACGGGCACGGGCGGCGGCGCGGCACGGCGGGGCGGCCCGGCAGTAAGGTAGGCGGCGGCGCGAGGAGGGTTGAGAGCTAGATAGGTATGGTTAAACCCTAAATTTTTCTTGATTGATTGTCTCACGATAGTTGCCCCCATATTTATATGAGGGGTTTACAATTGCTAACGGACCAAGCCCATTAGTCTTTTTACTAACTCACTTTAATTTAACTAAATAAATTTACTAATACCGCTATATAATAATTAAATATTCAGCCACTGCTTATCTCGGGCGTCTCACCGACCGAGTGTGACACACTGCAACTAACGCCTAATCAATTAAAAAAAATCAAAAACAATAGCCAGACCATATACAACAAATTGTGCCAACATCTCTACAAACAAAATAGCAGCTGAGCTGGCTTTTCTGAATCTCATATCTCGCCGAACCAGGACTACATGTACAGCAACCAAATCAGCAAATCCAAAAACAAATCAGACATACACATCAATGACAAATCCCCTACTCTGAACCATAGAGCATACAAGGAATCCATTTCCAAACACAGTAGATTGTAGGAGGCTCGCAACAGATTTCAGCCTCACAAAGAGACCACATCCCGTTCTTGTTGCTAGCTCGATTTTTTCTAGCGTGGACATGCAGGCAGCTCTTGTCTATATTTAGACTACAGAGTGGAATGTCAAGGGGAGAGGGGCAAGGCGGGAGCCGTGAATGCTGCTGGTCGTCTTCGCGTCGCGCATCGGCGGAGTCACGCCTGATGCGGAGATGGAGACAGATACAAAACTTGCAAACAAGACAACAGGATCTAAAACTCACAAAAGAAACTAATCACCACAGAAGAAGACTACACATCCAAATCAAGCCATGACCAGCTCCGATCCAACACAGCATCGACCCGCGACTAACCCCCGACCTCGGCTTCTAATGTAAATCTAAAACAACCAAAAATCGAACCAAAATCAGACGAAACAGATCAACATCTAATTCCATAACAAGCGCTATTACTCACCAACGACTGCAAATCAACGAGAAATAGAGGAAAACTCACCAACGAGGGCGACTCAGGTTCCCACCCTAGTTTACCTCGCCTCAGCCAAAATCCACAACCCGAGCTGCGCTCAGGGCATAAATAGAAGAAAACAAATACCAAATCACCTCAAGAACCGACGGATCTAAGACATATGATCGAGAAATGGAGGAGCAAAGCACCTAGGATGGAGAATCGCCGACGGGACCAGCTCAAGATCGGTTCGCCTCCGCCACTGCCTCTAGTGCGGGGAGATGAAAGAGGAGAGAGGAGGAGGAAAAGAACAGTCACGTTTCCAAAAAAATACTGACATGTGGGGCTAGACGTCCAGAATGGAGAACAACGTGGGTAGAGAGGACGGCGCGGCAGAGAGGGCGGAGCGCTGACAAACGGCTCGATCGAACAAAGGGCCGATCGAAATGGTCAAAAATTCGAAAGTGAGCAGACGGACAAAATCACACGCCAAGTGACATTTAAAGGTGGAAGACTTATCTAATTTAGATATCTATGGATTTTGACAAATGAACTAGAAATTTAAATTTTTGTAGGGGACCACCTCTTGCTAGTTCATTTTTCTCAACTAGAGAATATCCATTGGACATCCATGGACACCCAACTTCCACCTAGAGTGACATTTAGCTTTTCTGTATGAATAAGTGGCTGAAATATTTCTTTATATTCAAATGAAAAAATGGAAAAGTTTTATGTCTGTTTGAGCACTACAACTTTGGTTTACATTGTTTCTTCATCTGAGGTCACTTGAAAAATTTACAAAAATATGAATTTTGAAATATTAATCTTAAAATAGAAAGCCCTAAATGTTTTAAATGAAAGAGTCATCGACTAGAAAGTTGCACCTCTTTGTGTATAACTTTTAGTTTAGGTCCTTTCTCCATCCGAGGTATTTTGATTTTTTTAAAAAAAAAAGCAAACTTCAAAATATGAAAATGTAGAACATAATTTTTGGCACTAAATGCTTTCAAAGAAAAAAAAATAGTCAACTACAAAGTTAGAGATCCATTCAAGTATTACAACTTTACTTTAGGTCATTTCTTTTATCCGAGGTCATTTGAAAAAATATAAAAAAATATTGTATTTCAAATTATGAAACACAAAACAAAATTTTTGGGCTTTAAATTATTTCAAAAGAAAAATTATAGTTGTTTTCGAAAGTACTACAACATTGATATAAAGTTTTTTCTTTACCTGACTTTATTTGGGAATGCTATGAATTTTTAGGGATGGTTGAAATTGCTGGCTAACTCTAGAAATGGAGGAAGGTAGATTTGGACAGAAGCACCTCTAAAAAATAGTTTATGTAGTAGTGTTTGAAGGTAGTAGTTTAAAAACCTTTTGTTTGTTTATGGGAGTGGGAGATTTCGTGGGAAGCGAATGTGACTTTAGAGGTCAACTCCAGTAATCACTTTACTGGGGAGGTGTAGGAATTGGATATGAATTGTGCTTTTAGTGAAAGATAATGCATTCTCACCGTCCATCATGATTTGTCCAACAATTTTTCGCTCAAAATCCCTACACCAAAAACGATATTAGTTCTCTTTAACTTCCCCTCTTATTTCTCTCTACAAACCAAATATGGGATTGAAACTAAAAATCAATTTCTCACTCTAATTATGTCCAATTCTACCACTAATTCTCATGTCTCTTTTCGTAATTGCCAAACGCATCCTACAGGCCATAGACAAACTATCATAATGCTAACTTGGACCCCGCTTGGCATAGCTTTTAATTGACTTCGGTTCTTTCCTACAACACACGAAGGAGCCAAAGCTAATGAAGTAAAAATATTAGCTTCACCCTGTTCCGAGGGCGGTTCAGTGGTGGATTTCCTGGCCGGATGCCCAGTTGACAAGATCCGGCCCATGACTTGAGACCATCCTTCGCCTTGCCCTTGATATCCATCGTGACACCGATCGTGCTTTCAAAGACATTCTTCTCAAGGTGCATACAAATGATTGCATGGGGTGTATCTAGTTTCTTCCAATACGATAGATACTTGAAGAAAATTGACTTCTTCTTGAAAGGAATGGGAGGAGGTGCTTCTTCCTCCATTTTATCCCGCTTTCTCTTCCTTTTGTCGTGGTGGTGCCGCCTTCCCTTTCTTCTTCTTCCGAACTCGATCTCCATGTCCTTTACCATGCCAAACACCTTTGGACCAAAAAACTAGTCCGTGCCGGTTTGTCAAGTTGCTGCGCTCGCCCGTTGTCAAAGTATTTATTCATTATAGGTAGTCTGTACCTATGTTTTTTGCAGAGGAACCGTTTGTGTCTCATGTACACCATTTTGTTGGATCCCTTAAGGTAAGTGTAGCAGGTACCGTTGATGCAAACTACACAAATTCGCCTTCCCTTTGATCCGCCCGACAAAGGAAAAAGACCGGGTAATCAATGATGGTGACAAAGATGATGGCTTTTAGAGTGAACTCTCCTTGCGGTACGCATCCACCGCTTTGACCCCAACATCAAATAGAATCTGCATCTCCTCCATGAACGGCCCAGAACACATCTATATCGTTCCTGCGGGCTGCCTCGGTCCAGAAATAAACATGCTCAGCAAAAGGTACATGCGCTTCTGACACAGGTGTGGAGGTAGGTTGTAGATGGTGAGGACGACTGGCCAGGTGCTGTGTGTGCTGCTAAGCTCCCCGAACGGGTTCATCCCGTCGGTACTCAGCGCGAACCTAACGTTCCTGGGCTCATTTGCAAACTCTGGGAAGGCGGTGTCAAAATCTTTCCACTGCTTGACATCGGAAGGGTGTCGCAGCTTCCCGTCGTCCTTCAGACGATCGCTAAATGCATGCCAGGTCATCAGCTTAGCATCCTCAGGGTTCCCAAATATAGCCAGTAGGGAATCAGTGACAGGAAGGCAGCACATCGACAGGGCAGGAATTTTCGTCTGCGTGTAACCTTCTTCTTCCTCGGCCCCGCTTTGACGAGATGTTCCTCTCCGCGCACTCTTCTTGGCCCCTTCTTCTTCTTCTTTGGCCCACCACGCAAGGCCGCCATCGACCTCATCCACATGACCTCATCGACCCCATCCACACAACAAATTTACATTCCTCTTGTATCGACTCGCAAGCAGCGCGAACAACTGGTCAAATTCTCATACTTCATGCCCCCGATATAGATACAGTGGTTAGGGCAGGCACCAAACTTTTTGAGTTTCATCGCCACTGGCCGGATCAGCTTCTTCGCACGATATGTATTGGTGGCAACCTTGTTAGCTATTGGATACGTGGTAGCAAGGTAACTTACGAGCTCATTGAAGCTAGTGTCAGACCAGCCATGGCGAGCCTTCATCATCAAGAAACGAAGGTTAAAATGAGCACCGTGCAACCCTTCTGACTATCCTTGTAAAGAGGATCAATTGTCACCGCTTCATCACTTTAAAATTCTCCAAACCACTTCTGGGCAAACAAACAAAAACATCGCCTTCGTCGAGGCGGTTCACCAAATCCTCAAAACCGCACATCCTCGTGGTCCTTCAAAGTAGCCTCCTCGCCACCATCCCTATCACCACCGCCGCCATCATCGCCATCAACTATGGTTTCGAATATATCCTCACCATTGTCGCCCCGGCCATTGCAAGATATGGTGGTCGATTCGCTTGGCATCGCTTTCATTGAAGGCGGCGTGAATTCTTTTTCGCCAGATGCACTTCCACTCGCCAATTCTTTTTCGCTGTGAAAAGTCCAGATAGTGTAGTCCTTGACAAATCCATACATAATCAAGTGAGAATGCACAGTGCTGTCTATGTCAACTTTCAGGTTCTTGCAGCGAGAGCAAGGACATATGGTTGTCCTCCGATTCAGACGCTCACGGTGACTTTTCGCAGTGGCAACAAACTTCCTCACTTCATGTAGGTACCGCGGAGTCACTCTCGACAAGTGGTACATCCATTCGGACCGCCACTCCATACCTGCAAACCTTCTATACACAAGGGCATCTAATAATTAGAGAAAAGAGAGAGAGATGCACATGGATCTAGCTTAGATCTAGATCTAGATCTAGAGGCCAAGCAAAAAGAGAGGAAAAAGAAGAGGAGGGAAGGATGGAGAGTCTTTATTTGCCTTTTGTGGGGGTCCTCCTCCCCCAAATGAAGTACCTAAACTTGAATCCAAAGATTTGGTCAATTTTTAGGGCAAAACCTCTCCCCCACGTGTTGGAAGAGGAAGACCCGAGGAGGAAGAAGGGGTGGGTGGGGCTGTATTTATTGCTGCCCTGGAATATCCGTGGCGGGCATCAGAACCCGCCCGCCATGGTTAATAACCATT